>JANAVB010034417.1:68433427-68548427 GCA_029216955.1 Iris pallida | reverse complement strand
ACGCTAATTCAATGAGAAGTATTGGACCTTGATATGATCCGATTTGACTTATTACTATTGAGCAGTTTATATTCAGTTTATGTGGCATGTTCTTTTTGTATCTTGTTACGTCCCTCTGAGGACTTGGTGATCTCTTCAGGTATAGGGGTGCAGGACTTTCCGTATGAGTATGGCTCTGGTATAGACTCATCCTTCACGTTCGAGCGAGTCATACCTTCTGATCACAGCTACCCCTATTGGTTCGAGGAGCCTATTTAGTCATCTTTTTCTATTCTGTTTATCTTAGAGGTTGGACTCTATTTCCTTTTAGTTTATTCTAGTGCCGGTAATGGATTTGTCTCCGCCTGGTCAACCATTATATTTTGACATTCACTTGGATTTATGAGTTACCATTTTTTTTCTTATATTATACTGTGGATTAGATATAGCTTTTACCTGTGACTGTCTGTTATGAGTATTCACAATACAGCTTATGTGTGTATTTGAGATTTCCATATATTGGAGTATAACTCGTATATATGCAGCTGGCATGCTACGTTTCTAGTCCTACATATTTTGGGACTGGGGCGTTACAGCTTCCTTGTGGGGTTAGCCTTCTTTTTACTAGAAAACACACCCCCACATGGCATCCATATGACACCCATATGCCTCTCTACATCTCATGTGATTCTCTCAACACAAGCAAAGCTTTATAGAGATACAATCCATTTGGCCTAGGCAATGTGGGACTATCTTTCTAGTCTCTAAGGCAAAACACCAACAATCCTCCTCATATCTCTATATATGGGTTGAGCATTCCCCACGGTGACTGTCTATCATGTATTATGATAGATGTCTCTATGACTTGAATCTTTTCATATGGGTTAAATAACAGCATAATACAAGAATAGACTAAGCCTTGAATTTTGCACCATAACTGTAATTCTTTCCATTCACACAATGACATTAACTATGCTTTTGGCTGCATATTAAAGGCCTTGTGCTAGCCTGGTTTCGGTGTATGTATTTTTGGTGTCTACAGGATTTCCTTCAAAAGACGGCCTGTATCTCTATCCATACACTTTAGGTGAGTTCTTAAAGAGTCTTTGGCATGAAGCCTTTTGCTTCCTTGCAGTGCTACACCGCTATGACATGGCCCGAAGCCGAGGAACTGTCTCATGTGGTGTCATGCCACCTATATCATGAGGTCCAGCCTCTTTGTAGTGCCAAACTTCCCAGCATGAAGCATTTCACTTCCTTGCGGTGTTACGCCACCGTGACATAGCTTACAAAGCCGAGGCATTGCCTCATGTGGTGCCACCCACTGCAACATGAGGCACAATCTCTTTATAGTGCCGCCTACCACTCTTCATTATACAGCATTAGGCCCTCTTGCCTATGTGCCGTGCTACGCCGCTGTGACTTGGCCCAAAGTCGAGGCTTTACCCTCACTAGGTACCTCATGTGGTGTCACCCCACTGTAGCATGGAGTACTATGGTCCTTTGTAGTATTGTGCTACCCGTGTTTCCTGTAAAGCACGTCAAACATCCCAAATGCCCGAGAACTCATTAAGGCTTCAAGCCATCCTCCCACATGACTTTGTACTATACACAGAACAAATAGTAGACAACAGTGGTTCTGGGTTTATAACCCCGCAACGTCCCAAAGGATTGCCTACTTACAGTAGTTTTGGGTCTGAAACCCTGCAATGTTCCAAAGGGATTGCCCACTAACAGTGGTTCTGGGTATGTGATCCCGCAAAATCCAGATGACTGCCTACTAACAGTGGTTCTAGGTCCGTGACCCCACAGTATACCAAAGGATTGACTACTGTTCCTGAACCAGATGGCGCTTGAGACCTTTGGTGAACGGATCTGGCAGATTCTTCTGGCTTCGAACAACAACCACGACAATTACTCATCTTTTAATAAGATCATTTACTACCTTGTGCCTTAGACGCATAATCCTCTTCTTGCCATTAAAGAGGTAATTTGATGCCATTGTTGCAGTCGCCTGGTTGTCGCAGTATATCGATACTGTCGGTATCTGTGCACCAACCATTATAAGATCATACATGAGTTCCCGAAGCCATTCTGCTTCATCCGCTACAGCCGCCAGTGCATCGAACTCAGATTCCATAGAAGAGCGTGATAACATAGTCTGCTTCTTTGACTTCCACTATATAATAGCTCCACGCAGAGAGAAGACATATCCTCATGTGGACTTTTTACTCTCTAATTCTGAGCACCAGCTTGCATCACTGGAGCCTTCCACAACTTTTGGATCTCCATAGTAGTGCAGTGCATAATCCTGAGTCCTCTTGAGGTGCCTCATAACCCTCTTCACAGCTTTCTAGTGCTCCACACCTGGATTGCTCATGAACCTACTCAGCATCCCCACGACGAAAGGTATGTCAGGCCTTGTGGAAGTAGTCACATACATTAAACTCCAGATGATGCTTGAATACTCTAGTTGTCTGACGTTGCCCTTAGATTTGGCTTCAGCTTCTTGTCACACCTATATGGCGTATCAATCCTTGGAAGATCCTAATACCCATAGCCTGTAAGCATCTTCTTAATATAATGAGACTGTGACAATTTCACTCCAGTTTCAGTCCGAATGATCTTTATTCCTAGGATAACATCAGCTTCCCCTATGTCCTTCATGTTAAACTTAGACGAGAGAAACCTCTTTGTCTTGCTGACACTTGCTAGATTTGTACCCAAGATCAGCATGTCATCTACGTACAGACAAACAACAACTCCTCTCTTGTCAGCGAACTTTGTGTATACATACTTGTCTGTCTCGCTGACCCTGTAGTCGTTTTATCTTATGACTTTATCAAACGCCTCATTCCATATTTTGGGAGCTTGTTTCAGACCATATAGATATTTCACCAACTTGCAGATTTAGTCTTTCAGGCCCTTGACGATGAATCCTTATGGCTGTTGCATGTAAATATCTTCGGTCAATTCACCATTCAGGAAAGCGGTCTTAACATCCATTTGATGAATTACCAGCTTGTGAATTACAATCAGAGCAATCAACATTCTGATGGTCATCATCCGCGCTACTTGAGTATATGTGTCAAAATAATCGATCCCCTACTTCTGAGAAAACTCCTTGGCAACTAATCTTGCCTTGAACTTGTCAACAGTTCCATCGGCCTTCATCTTCTTCTTGAAGTGTAATCCCCCAAAAATTTGGAGGATTATTTCTATTATTTTACTAATATTATTATTCTTGTGTTTTGTTGTTATCATTATTATTATATTTATTATTATTATTGATATGTTTTACGTTTTTTTACTGAGAATTAATTATACACAATAAATATTTTACATCAGTTTTTATATATATATATATATATATATATATACACTTAATATAATTTACTTATAGTAATTTCCTATAAATTTTGTGCCTTTTATATATATATATATATATATATATATATATATATATATATATATATATATATATATATATATATATATATATATATATAAAATATATATATATATATATATATATATATATATATATATATATATATATATATATATATATATATATATATATATATTATATAACACTTAATATAAATATTTTAAGTTTATACACAATAAATTTTATATATTTTATATAACTCTTAATATAAATTTTATATATTTTATATAACACTTAATATAAATATATATATATGTATATATATATATATATATATATATATATATATATATATATATATATATATATATATATTTATTTATATATTTATTTATTTATATTAAGTGTTATATAAATACGAAGACAGCAGCGAACGCGGGTCACAGAACCAACTTCGTTGCCCGAGTTCTCTGCGTACGACGGTTCATTTTTTGAATCGCCTTCTCTGGTACGTTGATAACATATACGGCTATAATTTCATTCAAATAGATTGAAGTATAATGCGCTAGTTCACCCGGACAATCAACACGAAGTCGAGGAAAAATCTGCTCGAGAAACAGAGCATTAGGCTGTCCAAACCCTTAGTTGGGAAGCCAGATTCTGAATCACACAGTAGGGTTTTCGAAAGTTATGCGCTTGGGGTAAGATGATCCTCTCAGGTTGGCCACTGTCGTTTTTGAACGTCATGCCCTTAGTTCACTGGTACCCAAGTGGGGACTATACCAGATCTTATTTACAGCCAGGGCTCATGCGGCGAAAATGTTTGTTCTTAACTGCATAAACACATTAGAATGGTTAGATAACCCTAGTCAATGTCATGTCACGCTCGTTACATTAGTAGCTTGGGACCATGTCGCATCGCGGAATAGTATTCTACCCCTTGTCCTTGTTTGGTTGTAGGGGTAGTCTATTGTTTCGATGATGAGGTATTGGATCTTGTTACGATTGGGACTATTTTACTTTACTTGTGATTTATGAAATATTATGTATATTCAGTTATGTGGCATGTTCTTTATGTATCTTGTTACGTCCCTCTGAGGACCTGGTGAATTCTCCAGGTGTGTGCTTTTATGATGTTTCGCAGGTGATCTAATCTTCTTCATTCCTTCGAAGATGATTGTTCTTGGTTCTTCTTGCCATTTTATCGATCATTCTCTTGTATATTTCATCTCATTTAAATAGTTGGTGTGGATTTGTCTCCGCCCAACTACATGTACAATGACAAATTTTTAAGTTGATTATATCATTATTCTTTTGATTTTGTTGATGAGATATAGTTATCATGGTTTACTGCATTTCACAGCTTATGTATACATATGAGGTTTCCATATATTGGTGTATATTTCATAGGTGTACAGCTGGCATGGTGACGTACTTAGTCCTAAGTATTTTGGGACTGGGGCGTTACATGAAGATCCATTTACATTCGATTGGTTTTGCTCATTCAGGCAAATCGACCAACACCTACGTGTTGTTGGAGGTTATCGAGTCATACTCATCATTAATAGCCTCATTCCAGAAGACATCATCTCTGGTCTTCATCGCCTCATCATAGGTAAGGGGATCTTCTTCTACATGAAGTCCTTTTGTCTCCTCACTCGCTTAGATACTAGTTCTGTGAGTTCTGGTTCAACAGTTGTTTCTGCAATAACAACTTCTTCTTGGACTACATCTTCGTAAGGAACTTGAGCCTCCTGTGCACTCACACTGTTCTCCGGAATGTCCGCAAGAACAATATTCTTGTGCCTTGCAAATTTATATTTAAAGAATTCTGCATCACGAGATTCTATAATATGATTTGACTCGATATCAAGGAACCTTCAAGCATCACTCTTATCAGCATAACCTAGGAATATAGTCTTCATAGTCCTTGTTCCTTGCTTCTGAATCTTCAAATCCGGAAGCTTCACGTATACCAGACACCCCCACACTCGAATGACATTCAGGTTGGGTCTGACCTTGAACCAGAGTTCATGGAGAGTGACTTTCGAAGTTGCATGCGGCACTCTGTTCAGTATGAATGTAGCTGTTAGCACTGCTTCACTCCAAAAGCAATTTGGAAGATCCATAGTCAACAGTATCGAGTTTATCATCTCCGTTAACGTTCTATTCTTCCTTTCTGCAATACCATTTGATTGAGGGGAGTACGGAGCAGTCGTCTCGTTGACAATTCCATGTTCTTTATAGAACGATGCGAATTCCCGAGACCTATACTTTCCTTCTCGATCACTTTTGAGTCTCTTGGGTTGTTGTCTGGTTTGACGCTCGGCTTCAGCTTTGAAGTCCTTAAACTTCTCAAACGATTCATCTTTAGACTTGAGCAGATAAACGAATGCGTACTTTGAGAAGTCGTCGATGAAAGTAATAAAATACTTTATCCCGGTCTTTATGGAGAACTGTTTGAAGTCACAGATATCCGAGTGCACCAACTCCAGAAGATCTGTACTTCGGTTTACCCGCTTGAACGATTTTTTAGTGATCTTTGTCTACGCACAGACCTCACACTTCTCCAACTCCTTATTCCCATATTTGGAGATAAGCCCTAGACTAGATATCTTGTTTATTCTTTTACATTGAACATGTTCTAGTCTATTATGCCACAACTCAAGATAATAACCAGAAGAACATCCCTTCGATACAAAAAGCCTTTTCGAAGTACGTTCCTTTATACGACATAACGACCTGACCAGCGTTAATGTCCATCCTCAAGCCTGCATTACAGAGTAGACTTCCTGAGACCAGATTCTTGGCTATAGCAGGTACGTGCTTCACCTCCTGAA
Source organism: Iris pallida (assembly GCA_029216955.1). Classification (NCBI taxonomy): domain Eukaryota; kingdom Viridiplantae; phylum Streptophyta; class Magnoliopsida; order Asparagales; family Iridaceae; genus Iris; species Iris pallida. The sequence goes on along the minus strand of JANAVB010034417.1, from coordinate 68,542,217 downwards.
GCATCAGTAACTTCCCCAAAGTCATTTGCAGTACCACCGTCCCGATCCCAAGTACTTCAGCTTGTGTCTGGTTCGCCACCATAACCTTCTCCGAAACAGGTTGGTACGTGGTGAACCACTCCTTTTTTGAGCAAACATGACATGATACCCCAGTGTCTATCCACCAGTCCGTGTCAACACCAGCTGAGTCAACCTGCACAATCATAGCAACAAAGTTAGTCAAAACAGTACAATGGTATCAACACACAAACAATCTAGGGTGTCCTAATTTGGGAAGGTAATGGAACAACAATCATCAAGGTTGTAGGGCTGTCTACCATCCTATATAAAAATTGGTCATTAACAAGCAACTAAGAAATTATTAAAAGGTTACTATTCCATAAAATGACAAAAAATAAAAATTTAGGCACAACAAATCACAAATAGATTTTTGTCTTGACACGATCTAGGTTGATCAATTTCGGGATAAAACGAGATTTGGGCAAGAAGGGAAATCAATGAAATCAAAGTATGAGCACGAGCATCCAATGATGGAGGTTCAGGTCATGATTAAATTTAATTCGACTGAGTACGAATACGAGGTTCATAGGCGATGAAAAGATTTCAAGAAGAATTGTCAAGGCTGTCGCGAATGAGACTCTATGGTCAAGTTTAACTATGTCTCCATTCTCGTAGATTGATACATGAAAAAGCGAACCAAAGTACAATAGGTTGATCAGACCATCATGTACCGGTTCTGATTAGACAATATGTTAGTGGGTGGCCACCCAATAAAATATGTCATGACCAAGCTCGAAAATAGATAAGCTTGCAAAACTAAGGCTAATTTAGCAGCACAAGATATAAGGATGGTAATAATGAAAGGAATTACATAGTCCAAGTTTCTTAACCAACGGGTCAAGTAATCAGATAAGGTACAAGGTTAAGCATCTAAGGAAACAAGCAGAACACCATCACATGTCGGGTCAAAAGAATTGAGTCAAGGCTGGATTTCTAATTGAAATAAGAAGAAATTTAGTATAATGGTAGAGGTTATAGTTTAGCCAGTTGACCAGAAAATCATATCAAGAAAATAGAGTACAAGAAGACGGGTTTTAGTAGGACATGATATACCTACACGAATGTGAGCTCGTCTAGGTCTTGCATATAAGATTTGTTGGAGGATAACAGCTAGTATTACATTCCGAATATCAAAGTCACGATAAGGAACGTCAAGGATCTCAATTAGAAAGTGGAAGTTCAAGAGGTGGTAATTAATGCACAAAAATAATGAAGATCGAGTTAGTCATCTGCTTCTGATACTCTTAAGTTCATTTGGTCATAACTTGCCAATCATATCTTTACCTCACCAGTCTCCATATAAAAATTTAACCTTTACTTAAACCCTTACTATGACTACCGTAGGCAATTCCCAATTTTCAAACATCACTCTTGAAGCACAACCCTCACATTTAGGAATCAACATTAACCATTTATTTAAATTTCCAAGTTCTTTCACCTTGTCTTAAATTTGACCCAAAACCTCTAAATCCCGTTTAAGAATTCCTTGAAGTTGTTCAAATTGTTCTCCTCGTATTATTTAATTTAAATCTCTAGGCCTTACAAAACTTATCTTTCATTATAAAATCAACTTCCGTATTTTCTTCGACATACACCCTTGAATATTATTCTCCTAAAAATATTTCACAACAATCTCTAAACTTCCATAACTTTGTGCTCTCTCTATCCCTAGTCATTTCCTCGCAACATCTTGTTTAATATCCTTATTAAACACAATTAACTTCTTTTTTACATTGCTAACCTTCTACATAGCCTCAGAGTAAAAGTTTTCCCCAGAATCAATAACCAAGATTTTCTAAGTTCTCAAAACTAGGTTGACCTCTGATATCCTCATTAGTTTTGAATACACCTATAAACTATCTCATAACCCCAAAATTTCTCTAAATGTAATTGTTTCCAGATTGGCAGTATACATCTCCTTATTCTATTCGAGACCTTTACCACATTTCTATCTCAAGTTTCCATATGGAACACTCCACATTTGATTTCCTTTAGATCATCATAAAATAACCAGTTACGTCTTCTCTGAGCTACATAATTTACGTCACTTCCTTAGCCTTCCCCATGCAAAAGATACGAAGATTCAAGGGTTTCGAAGTATATCTGGAGGGACGACAAGATATAGGTAATTAATGTAATGAGACAGAGTTTAAGATAAGAGGTAAATAAGAATGCAAGGGAATAATGGCGAGAAAGAATAATGAAGATATGTTCCTTCTTATCGGTTCAAACGAGAGGAACCCATCAAGCTTAAATTCAATAGCAAGGAATGAGGGTGAATCCAAACAAGAGGAAAAGGAATTCCAATTGAAGTTCAAAATGAGTTTCTCAGGGGTCGTCCCAGAAATCTCTCAAAGAATCCTAAGTGTGATTGAGTACCTTGGATTTGAAAATATTAATCTAAATACAAAATTAAATCAACAACTACAAAATTTTATCAAATCATCAACTAATACCAGGATTCAAAGTTCTACAATGAATCCACAAAATCAAATTCAAATCAAGGAAAAAAGGTGAATCAAAACAAGGAAAAGGAGTTTAAATCGGAATTCAAAATAAGATTCTCAAGGGTCATCTCAGGAATCTCTCAAGGAATCCTAACAGTGATTGAGTATCCTCTCATCCTAACACCTTAATTTATATATCCTATAGCAGGTTCGTAGTAGTACAACTAAGTCATTGCGCTACTACGAAATCGCACTAATGCGAATCTCGACCTGCATGGGCCACCACTAAAAACGTGTCACGACCCGCACCCTAGAGTTAGGACACGAGAACATAACAACGTCCAGCCTACGCCACAGTATCGACGGTAGAACGCTGTCCTAGGTCTCAATGCATCTAACAGTATAAGACTAAACAGTTTATACTCCCCGAATGGGGGTGACATAGCAGAATGTAAACTCAATCACATCTAAGGTAGAGCATAAAGGAAGATAGATAAAACATAAAATCGAAAAGAGATACAACAGATAGAAGTCTAAGTGTCTAAGATACAAACTCAGAATACATCTCAAAACCTAAATACAGTAATCCATAAATACAACTCAAGATGACTGAAAATAAACTATAAGCAAAAACCCTAGCTATCTATGCAACCTCTATTGTCTCCTCTAGGCTAGCAGGCAACCTCCAGGCTATCTGTAAAATTTATCAACAGGTCCAGTCAGGACAGGAGCGAGCACAGTACATCTCAACAGATCATAGCAGGTTAGAAAATATAATCATGCAGTAAAGTAAGATACAAGATCTGAAAGAAATACAGTATGTAAACAGAGAGAGAGATAACTGTAATAGAAATATCTACTATAAGTAGAGAACTAACAGTGACTAGTGAATCAGAGTACAAGCTAGACATGTGAACAGGTAGAGGTGATTCAGGAGAGGTGGTTCAAGATTATATTATTTGGAATTATTCACATGCTATTTCTACTCCCCCGTACCACCAATCAATACACAAGGATCCAACCAGGTTATGTTATGATTCCATACAAAGGCCCACAAGGGGTGATACATGGATAGCCCATAAATGGGTGATTCTGGGAATGCCCATAATGGGGTGATTCTGGAAAGACTCTGTGATCATGAGAGTATATGTCACAAGTGATCGAAGAACCGTGAAGCATAGTGATACACCACGTAAGTGAAACATACAGAACATGTAGTATACGATGCTCCCTGAGGGGATAACATCTCAAGAAAGGATCCATATAGTACTAATCTGTGTTACCAACGTGCCAGCATCAAGTATAGTAATCTAAAGCAGGAAAATAATTCTAATAGGATATGAAATGATCAGAGAATGTACTCGCCTGATATCTGAATGTCCAAGGTAAAGATATTGTCCGAGGAGAGGTGTCTGGCTCCTAATTAGAACAGCACAAGTCACAACATGTCCAGAAGGGTAATATAAAGTACTACAATGTATTCTACATGAATCTAGGTCAAACTAGGCCAAAGTCAACCCTTGGTCAACTCTGGTCAACTGCACGAGTCAAACTAGGTCAAACTAGGTCATGTCCTAATCCAGCAAGTCTTACTAGGCCAAACCAAGACTATCCTAGCAAGCACACATCAATACAAGGCTATACAAGCCAACATACACCTAACTCTATATAGCATGCAATTATTCAATACTCAAATAGGCAAGAATTCACATTGGATGTACACTAGGTAATCTATTACTTTAAGCTATATATGTCTACATATATATACACATGCATATATTGGTATTCAATATTAGGTCTATAATCATGACATTTCAAATGGTTATATAAACTTATATATTACAACACAATATGCTAACATATATATAATATACATACATAGCTAAGTTAACTATATTCATAAATACTTATTTAAGAGGCTATGTGTGTGTAGGTGAACATGGCAAAGGGGCAAGTGAGGGTTAAATGGGCATACATAGTGTATACATATCAAAGAGTGTCAAAGTGTAAGTGAACAAAGTGTCAAGTGTGATAGTGTCAACATAGTGTAAGGGGGTACATGAGGTAATATAGGATTTGTGTTAACATAGAACATTACATCTTATTAACTTGTATATTGCATAAATTACATCTATTATTATATTACATTCATGCTTGCATTCATTCATCATTCATTTATTCTCTTGCACTACTATATGCACCATACATTACATACTACGGAACCTACATATTCATTACAAGCCATACTTATACATGCTTATATTAGATAGGATACTTACACCTCATACATCATTTATTTAACCATTTACTCATGCTTGCATTCTCCATTTAATTACATAATGTATATACATTAACATGGGTTAAAATCAAATAGAACATTATATTACACACAAGGGTGCACAAAATGCATATGCCAAATAGTAACTCCTACTAATAGTAACTCCTACTAATAATCAATACTGTACCATCTCAGCATGAATTAAAATTAAGGATTAACGTATGTTATAGATCTATGTTTTAGCTTTCCGAAACTTCAAACGGATCGCGTTTACGTTTCCAGAAACTCCCGAAATCGTGAAAACACCGAGAACGCGTTTGTCTTTCGTACAGCTGACACTCAAATAATTCTCCAAAAAATTACAGAAAGAATTAGGACTATTAATACATATTTTTGGAAATCTAACTTCAATACGCTTCTTTTAAAAAAAACGAGAGATTAAATTTAGCTTTGAGCTAGAAGTTATGATATTTCTAAGTTAGGGCTGAAATTAAAAACGTGGATAAAAATCATGACAGATTTGGGTAGTTTGGGACAAAAGAACACAAGTATATACCATAGTACATCAAGAACTCACTCTCTACACTAATATATATATATATATATATGAGACACTATATAACACATCTCCAATACAAAAATATGAGATTAAATATGTAATAATTTATTCATACATAACAACAACACATAGTGTGTCCAAATTTGGGATTTTCCCATATGGACACAACCACAACACAAAGGACACTCCTATGACCTCCAAATAGACACAAAATGGACACAAATGGAGATACAACCATGGGGTCATTCCTATGGGTTCAAAATAGACCTATATGCATGAGGAAATGAAAAGGAGAAGGGATTTATACCTCCCGGTAGATCGAATCGAAGAAAAACTTTCCCGGAGCGACACCGACACGTAGAGATTCCAAAAGGACACGAACGAGCTCCGAATCCTCCCAAACTTGGGTAGCTTCCTCCTTGGCTAGAATGGAGAAGGAAAGAAGAAGATTTGGTGGCGAAATGGAAGGATTTGGTGGAGAAATTGCTAGGGATTGTTCTCTAGAAATTTAGGGAAGAACAAGAGAGAGAGTGTGGATGAGAATAATGAAATGAACTTGAGCCTATCCTCTCCCAAAGTGGCTGGCCATATGGGCTATTTGTCCTATTATGGTAAGGTCCAAAATGCCCCCACTAACCTATTCTATGAGTATTAGGAAAGGGCTAATTGGTTGGGGCTAAATTAGTCATTCTAAAGTCTCTAATCACACTAACCTTATCCATAATAATTAGTCTAACCTCTAACTAAAATATTTCTATCATGTGGACTAAATTAATATCATGTGGGCCATGCCTAACTAGTGTGTGGGTCCCACTAGAGTTAAACTACCCCCGGGTCCCCGTTTCAAGTCGGATTGAGTTAAAATTCGAACCCGACTCAAATAATCCCAAAATAATATCATAAATAATAAAATAATATCAAAATAATTCAAAGAGGTCAAACGCAAAAATATCCTTAGGCCAAAAATGACATTAAAATATCATAATCACATGGTTAGGCTCTAGGTCAAACAGTCTCTAGGGTTTCACTAGCAAAACGTCAAAACCACAAGTCATTGATTTAAATAATTTTAAAATAATTTAAAATCAACAAAAATCATATCATAAATTAAATATTATTATTAAAATAATTATAAACACAAAATTTCAAAATTACCCTCATTTGAAAAACTGGGTGCTACAACTCTATCCACCTTAGAAAAATTTTGTCCTCGAAATTTAAGATCGATAGTACTCCTTCTAGAGCCTCTAACCTACCCAATATCTAAGGTAACACTTCCTAACACTGGAATAATAAACGAACATCTAAATAGTATCAATCTAGAAATACCTCCAACACTGCTCTGTTGTACGGCGGTAATGAAACTTCAATAAAATATGGACTGGAACCTATATCCAAGGGACTGGACCTATTTTAAAGTGGTCTTAACTAAGTATGAAAAGGAACTGATCATAGGCTATAGGTATGCTCAAACTATTATCTTCCTATTAACCATCTATTAATACATTCTATTACCATAGGAACGATGCATTACTAAGACTTATAGGCCCCTATCTCTCATAACACATTTATACTCACCAAAAGACTAGTACATCCTATCAAGGCTGATACTATAATCTCTCATAAATCTCATAAGCTACATGTTTATAGACACACATCCCCACATCAAGGACTAACCTATATATATCTACAACTGATACTAATGGGGTGACGTCCCTATTTCCCAACAATCAAGGTCTAAATTTTTTTTATCTAAATCATACAATTTGAAGGAATAGTATACAAGGTCAGGGCATACCGTAGCAGTTGGAAGTCTCACTTAGGTACACTAATCATTCTAGGTCAAAATAGTACTATGGTATCAACACACAAACAATCTAGGATGTCCTAATTTGGGAAGGTAATAGAACAACAATCATCAAGGTTGTAGAGCTGTCTACCATCCTATATAAAAATTGGTCATTAACAAGCAACTAAGAAATTATTAAAATATTACTATTCCATAAAATGGCAAAAAATAAAAATTTAGGCACAACAAATCACAAATAGATTTTTGTCTTGACACGATCTAAGTTGATCAATTTCGGGATAAAACGAGATTTGGGCAAGAAGGGAAATTAATGAAATCAAAGTATGAGCACGAGCATCCAATAATGGAGGTTCAGGTCATGATTAAATTTAATTCGACTGAGTACGAATACGAGGTTCATAGGCGATGAAAAGATTTCAAAAAGAATTGTCAAGGCTGTCGCGAATGAGACTCTAGGGTCAAGTTTAACTATGTCTCCATTCTCGTAGATTGATACATGAAAAAGCGAACCAAAGTACAAAAGGTTGATCAGACCATCATGTACCGGTTCTGATTAGACGAAATGTTAGTGGGAGGCCACCCAATAAAATATGTCATGACCAAGCTCAAAAATAGATAAGCTTGCAAAACTAAGGCTAATTTAGCAGCACAAGATATAAGGGTGGTAATGATGAAAGGAATTACATAGTCCAAGTTTCTTAACCAACGGGTCAAGTAATCAGATAAGGTACAAGGTTAAGCATCTAAGGAAACAAGCAGAACACCATCACATGTCGGGTCAAAAGAATTGAGTCAAGGCTGGATTTCTAATTGAAATAAGAAGAAATTTAGTATAATGGTAGAGGTTATAGTTTAGCCAGTTGACTAGAAAATCATATCAAGAAAATAGAGTACAAGAAGACGGGTTTCAGTGGGACATGATATACCTACACGAATGTGAGCTCGTCTAGGTCTTGCATATAAGATTTGTTGGAGGGTAACAGCTAGTATTACATTTCGAATATCAAAGTCACGATAAGGAACGTCAAGGATCTCAATTAGAAAGTGGGAGTTCAAGAGGTGGTAATTAATGCACAAAAATAATGAAGATCGAGTTAGTCATCTGCTTCTGATACTCTTAAGTTCATCTGGTCATAACTTTCCAATCATATCTTTATCTCACCAGTCTCCATATGAAAATTTAACCTTTACTTAAACCCTTACCATGACTACCGTAGGCAATTCCCAATTTCCAAACATCACTCTTGAAGCACAACCCACACATTTAGGAATCAACATTAACCATTTATTTAAATTTTCAAGTTCTTTCACCTTGTCTTAAATTTGACCCAAAACCTCTAAATCTCGTTTACGAATTCCTTGAACTTGTTCAAATTGTTCTCCTGGTATTATTTAATTTAAATCTCTAGGCCTTACAAAACTTATCTTTCATCATAAAATCAACTTCCGTATTTTCTTCGACATACACCCTTGAATATTATTCTCCTAAAAATATTTCACAACAATCTCTAAACTTCCATAGCTTTGTGCTCTCTCTATCCCTAGTCATTTCCTCGCAACATCTTGTTTAATATCCTTATTAAACACAATTAACTTCTCTTTTCCATTACTAACCTTCTACATAGCCTCAGAGTAAAAGTTTTCTCCAGAATCAATAACCAAGATTTTCTAAGTTCTCAAAACTAGGTTGACCTCTGATATCCTCATTAGTTTTGAATACACCTATAAACTATCTCATAACCCTAAAATTTCTCTAAATGTAATTGTTTCCAGATTGGCAGTATACATCTCCTTATTCTATTCGAGACCTTTACCACATTTCCATCTCAAGTTTCCATATGGAACACTCCACATTTGATTTCCTTTAGATCATCATAAAATAACCAGTTACGTCTTCTCTGAGCTACATAATTTACGTCACTTCCTTAGCCTTTCCCATACAAAAGATACCAAGATTCAAGGGTTTTGAAATACATCTGGTAGGGACGACAATATATGGGTAATTAATGTAATGAGACAGAGTTTAAGATAAGAGGTAAATAAGAATGCAAGGGAATAATGGCGAGAAAGAATAATGAAGATATGTTCCTTCTCATCGGTTCAAACGAGAGGAACCCATCAAGCTTAAATTCAATAGCAAGGAATGAGGGTGAATCCAAACAAGAGGAAAAGGAATTCCAATTGAAGTTCAAAATGAGTTTCTCAGGAGTCGTCCCAGAAATCTCTCAAAGAATCCTAAGTGTGATTGAGTACCTTGGATTTGAAAATATTAATCTAAATACAAAATTAAATCAACAACTACAAAATTTTATCAAAATTATCAACTAATACCAGGATTCAAAGTTCTACAATGAATCCACAAAATCAAATTTAAATCAAGGAAAAAAGGTGAATCAAAACAAGGAAAAGGAGTTTAAATCGGAATTCAAAATAAGATTCTCAAGGGTCATCCCAGGAATCTCTCAAGGAATCCTAACAGTGATTGAGTATCCTCTCATCCTAACACCTTAATTATATATCCTATAGCAGGCTCGTAGTAGTACAACTAAGTCATTGTGCTACTACGAAATTACACTAATACGAATCTCGACCTGCATGGGCCACCACTAAAAACGTATCACGACCCGCACCCTAGAGTTTGGACACAAGAACGTAACAACGCCCAGCCTACGCCGCAGTGTCGGCGGTAGAACGCTGTCCTAGGTCTCAATGCATCTAACAGTATAAGACTAAACAGTTTATACTCCCCGAATGGGGGTGACATAGCAGAATGTAAACTCAATCACATCTAAGGTAGAGCATAAAGGAAGATAGATAAACATGAAATCGAAAAGAGATACAACAGATAGAAGTCTAAGTGTCTAAGATACAAACTCAGAATACATCTCAAAACCCAAATACAGTAATCCATAAATACAACTCAAGATGACTAAAAATAAACTATAAGCAAAAACCCTAGCTATCTATGCAACCTCTATTGTCTCCTCTAGGCTAGCAGGCAACCTCCAAGCTATCTGTAAAATTTATCAACAGGTCCAGTCAGGACAGGAGCGAGCACAGTACATCTCAACAGATCATAGCAGGTTAGAAAATATAATCATGCAGTAAAGTAAGATACAGGATCTGAAAAAAATATAGTATGTAAACAGAAAGAGAGAACTGTAATAGAAATATCTACTATAAGTAGAGAACTAACAGTGACTAGTGAATCAGAGTACAAGCTAGACATGTGAACAGGTAGAGGTGATTCAGGAGAGGTGGTTCAAGATTATATTATTTAAAATTATTCACATGCTATTTCTACTCCCCCGTACCCCCAATCAATACACAAGGATCCAACCAGGTTATGTTATGATTCCATACAAAGGCCCACAAGTGGTGATACATGGATAGCACATAAATGGGTGATTCTGGGAATGCCCACAATGGGGTGATTCTGGGAAGACTCTGTGATCATGAGAGTACATGTCACAAGTGATGGAAGAACCGTGAAGCATAGTGATACACCATGTAAGTAAAACGCACAGAACATGTAGTATACGATACTCCCTGAGGGGATAACATCTCAAGAAAGGATCCATATAGTACTAATCCGTGTTACCAACGTGCTAGCATCAAGTATAGTAATCTAAAGTAGGAAAATAATTCTAACAGGATATGAAATGATCAGAGAATGTACTCGCCTGATATCTGAATGTCCAAGGTAAAGATACTGTCCGAGGAGAGGTGTTTGGCTCCTAATTAGAATAGCACAAGTCACAACATGTCCAGAAGGGTAATATAAAGCACTACAATGCATTCTACATGAATCTAGGTCAAACTAGGCCAAAGTCAACCCTTGGTCAACTCTGGTCAACTGCACGAGTCAAACTAGGTCAAACTAGGTCATGTCCTAATCCAGCAAGTCTTACTAGGCCTAACCAAGACTATCCTAGCAAGCACACATCAATACAAGGCTATACAAGCCAACATACACCCAACTCTATATAGCATACAATTATTCAATACTCAAATAGGCGAGAATTCACATTGGATATACACTAGGTAATCTATTACTTTAAGCTATATATGTCTACATATATATACACATTCATATATTGGTATTCAACATTAGGTCTATAATCATGGCATTTCAAATAGTTATATAAACTTATATATTACAACATAATATGCTAACATATATATAATATACATACATAGCTAAGTTAACTATATTCATAAATACTTATTTATGAGGCTATGTGTGTGTAGGTGAACATGGCAAAGGGGCAAGTAAGGGTTAAATGGGCATACATAGTATATACATATCAAAGAGTGTCAAAGTGTAAGTGAACAAAGTGTCAAGTGTGATAGTGTCAACATAGTGTAAGGGAGTACATGAGGTAATATAGGATTTGTGTTAACATAGAACATTACATCTCATTAACTTGTATATTGTATACATTACATCTATTATTATATTACATTCATGCTTGCATTCATTCATCATTCATTTATTCTCTTGCACTACTATATGCACCATACATTACATACTATGGAACCTACATATTCATTACAAGCCATACTTATACATGCTTACATTAGATAGGATACTTACACCTCATACATCATTTATTTAACCATTTACTCATGCTTGCATTCTCCATTTAATTACATAATGTATATACATTAACATGGGTTAAAATCAAATAGAACATTATATTACACACAAGGGTGCACAAAATGCATATGCCGAATAGTAACTCCTACTAATAATCAATACTATACCATCTCAGCATGAATTAAAATCTAGGATTAAAGTATGTTATAGATCTATGTGTTAGCTTTCCGAAACTTCAAACGGATCGCGTTTTCGTTTCCGAAAACTCCCGAAATTGCGAAAACACCGAGAACGCGTTTGTCTTTCGTACAGCTGACACTCAAATAATTCTCCAGAAAGTTACAGAAAGAATTAGGCCTATTAATACATGTTTTTGGAAAGCTAACTTCAATATGCTTCTTTTTAAAAAAATGGAAGATTAAACTGAGCTTTGAGCTAGAAGTTATGACATTTCTAAGTTAGGGCTGAAATTAAAAATGTGGATAAAAATCATGACGGATTTGGGTAGTTTGGGACAAAAGAACACAAGTATATAACATAATATATCAAGAACTCACTCTCTACACTAATATATATATATATATATATATATATATATATATATATGAGACACTATAGAACACATCTCCAATACAAAAATATGAGATTAAACATGTAATAATTCATTCATACATAACAACAACACATAGTGTGTCTAAATTTGAGATTTTCCCACATGGACACAACCACAACACAAATGACACTCCTATGACCTCCAAATGGACACAAAATGGACACAAATGGAGATACAACCATGGGGTCATTCCTATGGGTTCAAAATAGACCTATATGCATGAGGAAATGAAAAGGAGAAGGGATTTATACCTCCTGGTAGATCGAATCGAAGAAAAACCTTCCCGGAGCGACACCGACACGTAGAGATTCCAAAAGGACACGAACGAGCTCCGAATCCTCCCAAACTTTGGTAGCTTCCTCCTTGGCTAGAATGGAGAAGAAAAGAAGAAGATTTGGTAGTGAAATGGAAGGATTTGGTGGAGAAATTGCTAGGGATTGCTCTCTAGAAATTTGGGGAAGAACAAGAGAGAGAGTGTGGATGAGAATAATGAAATGAACTTGAGCCTATCCTCTCCCAAAGTGGCTGGCCATATGGGCTATTTGTCCTATTATGGTAAGGTCCAAAATGCCCCCACCAACCTATTCTATGAGTATTAGGAAAGGGCTAATTAGTTGGGGCTAAATTAGTCATTCTAAAGTCTCTAATCACACTAACCTTATCCATAATAATTAGTCTAACCTCTAACTAAAATATTTCTATCATGTGGACTAAAATTAATATCATGTGGGCCATGCCTAACTAGTGTGTGGGTTCCACTAGAGTCAAACTACCCCCGGGTCCCCGTTTCAAGTCGGATTGAGTTGAAATTCGAACCCGACTCAAATAAACCTAAAACAATATCATAAATAATAAAATAATAACAAAATAATTCAAAGAGGTCAAATGCAAAAATATCCTTAGGCCAAAAATGACATTAAAATATCATAATCACATGGTTAGGCTCTAGGTCAAACAGTCTCTAGGGTTTCACTAGCAAAATGTCAAAACCACAAGTCATTGATTTAAATAATTTTAAAATGATTTAAAATCACCAAAAATTATATCATAAATTAAATATCATTATTAAAATAATTATAAACATAAAATTTAAAATTACCCTCATTTGAAAAACTGGGTGCTACAGCTCCCGCTCAGGTTAGTCGGGGACTTTCAGCGGGGATCGCTACCTTGCGCTGAAAGGATCTCGAATAACAAAACTATACATCAAGGTATAGCTTGTGATGCTAGTAGCCAAGTTCATATAGATGTCGGCAAATAGCGGCTAACCGCGTTTATGCCTTTGGTTTGAGTTGAGTTGAAGGAGTGTACAGTTAGAACACAAAGTTTGGGCCTAAGATTGGGTTTCAACATAGGCGTCGTGCTTCAGCACGAGATGTGGCATCGAGTATCAAGTCATGTTGACATGTGAGTTGTATAAGTTGGTTGAGTTGTTTGAGTTTAAGTCGAGAAACCGCCACAAGACAAAGATGGTTGAGTAACACTAACATTGACAAGTCTTGATTGGGTCAGTTGGTGGTCAAAGTAGCAAGGGCCGCTAGGCGGCAAGGGCCGCGAGGCGGCGATATGGTTAAGTCTTACTGAATTGCGAGGCACGGTCTCAGCAAGGGTTTGTAGCACGGTCACACGAAAAATGGAGCTTAATCGCGTAGTTGCGTCTCTAATTTTAAGCCGTAAGGCAAACACGACTCGATAGGTTAACGTTGTTGGCACGAGAAGGTTCTTGAGACAAGGTATGAGTTAACATTGTCGTTGCAAGCACGAGATGGTCTAAAGACACAAAATAGGCAAGGCATCGGTCATAAAACTGATCCTAAGGCAAGACTAATAAGACAATTGATAAAAAGGGACTATGTTGCACAAAGTAAATAAAATGTGCGGGTTTTGTATGGGTGGGCGAGAAGCTCATTCCACCAGTACAGTTGAGTACTGACACCCACATAGTTTACATGTGCAGGCACAGGTAGAAGCTCATGGCGCGGAGCTCGCTTGGATGCATCGAGGCACGGAGTTCTTTGGCGATTCGAAGCGTACGGCCGCATGGATTAAAGACTTATACGGGACATAATGTATGGACATCGCCTTCCGAAGCTTCCGCCGGCTCAAGACTTGTGTTGAGAGATGAGAGAGAGAGAGCTGAGTGACTTGTAATATGAGATGAGTGAGCTTGAGTGAGCTCGAGAGACTTATAATCTTGGCATTGCGCCCCCAATGTAACCATTGTTTCAATATCAATAAAGAGCTTCTTTGAATAACTTGTGTTTGTTCTTAATTTCCGCTGCTATCATTCAATGTCTCTGCATGGGACTTCTGTGTGACGACCCCGTCGCAGCCGCTGAAATCGGCCGTTATGGAACCCGCCTTGCACGAGCGCAATCTAGGCTCGTACGGCATCACGCCTTGGCGAGGACGATCGCTCCTACGGGAGCGGGGCGTGACATAATGGTATCAGAGCACGGCTTTACGTCCTTGGACTACCGATTGAATTCTTTAACTCCGCTGTTCCGCGAACTCTGAATGTTGCTTCCGTATATTGATATCTTTGGTGCGCACTCTCTCAAATGTCCCACGGGATGTCCATACAATAAGTCTAACTATTTTGTAAAACATAGGAGAACAGTTTTTGATAAGAAACAAAAAGATGGTTTACGTAAGCACGGTTGGCTAAGTCGGGCTAGGCATATACACCAAAGTTGCGTCGATCTTAGAAAAGTTGAGTGCGGGAATTAAATAGTGTCGAGCAAGAATGAGTTGAACTCGATTGAGTAAATTGAGATGACTATCGATAGGGGTGCTATCGAGCGACGATATCGTCGGTGCGATATAGATGAGCGTGCTTGGAAAATTCGAGGAATAGTTCGAATGGGATCCGAAGTAGTCAATTTTGATTCGAATGATAGTTTGGAGGATTTGTTGAATGACTTCATTCCTGAGTGGTGTATGCGATAGTCTCAGGAATGTCGATCGATCGATTGAGGATTCGGGGTGTCGATGAGTCTATCAGCAAGCGTCGCACATATACAAAGCCATAGATTAAGCATCAATGAATAAGTTTTAGTCTTAAAGTTTGACAAGTGGATTCGAACAACCTAGAATTGACGTGCACGGAACGTGTACGGGATTGAGGATTGCGCGAGTATGAAACGCGAAAACGATTGAGTAAGTGAAATCGAATCGAGGAAAAGTTAAGGTGTGCGAATGGATGACTTGATCGAGGAAATCGATAAGAATCGTATAGAGAAAGTTAGCACGATGGGATGATAGCGTGCATGAAAATTGTTTGATTTTGAAGTTACACAAATGACTCTAAGGATTGGATTAAACGTTGCTCGATGATTGAGTTAACAAAGGGACGATACAAACTAAGAAAATACATTGGTCGATGACTTAAGATAGATGGATGAACAATACATGAACTCGGGTTTGAGAACATTGATGTTGTGAATGATATGAGGGATAATGATCGAACTTGAATTGGAATGTCGAGGAGATTATCCAGTCGGATGATAGCACCATTCGCACGACTCAGAATTGGTTACAAAGGAAGATCGTCAGGTTACGTATGTCGTCGATGGTATTGAGGCATATCAAAGATCGATATGCGATAACTCGGGGGTACTCTAACTCGGCGAATGAAGATCGTGCAAGTGTTATTGTTCGGTTGGATGTTATACTTAGGATTTTGATAGTGATGAATGTGGGATGAAAATGATCGTATCTTGATGGTTACGCGGATAACCACAACATCGAGGATCTTGTCTTGCGCGAGCGCAACTCTAGCCTCGCACATGCGTTGCATCGGATTTGGGGTGATCATTCCGCGTGAGCGTTGACATGGTGATTCATGTCGCGGAAATGATCGAACTCAGAAAATCAGGACGCGGCAACTTTGATTGTCCTGACTTGTTGGTTTGATGCGAAGGCAAACTCGAGGATTTGTAAGACTTATGATTGATGAATGAAATAAACTTGAGGATTGAGTAGGTCCAATCTACGCATCGAGAATGAATTAGTCTAGACACAAAATAAGAGTTACGTCCTGATGAGAATGACTATCTCGCGGGAGCGTGCATGGTGATTCGTGCCCACCGTGGATAATCTGACTCGCGTGAGATCGGGGTGCAACGTATTGTTAAGTCAGATGACCTCGTGATCAAATACGTGAATTTGGGTAGATGACTTAGGAAATATAGAATGTGGAATTTTGATTAGCAATGAATTGCGTCATAGCATGCTCGAATTAAGAAGGATTGATAGGCGAACTATATCGAACGTTTTGAAGGGATAGACTATACGAAATAGCTTGATGAAAAAGCGATGTGTTCATGTCGAGTATTGATTGAACGTGAGTTTTCGTAGGATGGCTTTGTTGAACGACTCGGACCCCGTGCGACAAATATTGGGATGTGCATAGGCAATCTAAGCTCGATATTTAAAAATCAGAGTGATGCGAGCTTGGGTAGAAAACCCCGTACTATCAACTTGGTTTGACCTTAGGATGGGGTCAGTATTGATATCGTTGTTTGGGAACTATGATTCCAATACTGACGGAAAGACATAGCCTAGCAGTTAGGCAAACGTTCCGGTGCGGAGCGATAGGAATGGTGAAGGCACCGCTCATGAGGCTCGGTTGACATGCATGTATATCAAGGACGCTTGAATGCGTGCACGATCCGACTCGAGTGGTGATGGCAAGATTCGCTATCATGAGGCTTAGTTAAAATGCATGTATTTTGGGGACGCCTAAGATATGTGCACGATTCATATTAAGTGATACGTTGAATTCAAGTGAGATTTGAGGAATGGGAAAGTATCGAGGATTTTAAGATCGTAAGTTTTGAAGAAAGGATTGAGGGTAGCACGAGCGTGGCTCGGATTTGAGTAAGGCATAGGAGAATTGTGTGCGAGAGTTCTTGAATATTGAGTAAAGTGATAAGTCGATAAGTGTACTCAGTTAGTTTCGAGGACGAAATTTTTTCTGAGTGGTGTATGATGTAGTGCCCCATCCCGCTCAGTCAATCGGAGGAATCGAAACGTCGACGGCGTTCGGCCTTAGCCTTGCAACGGCTACTCGAAGACATCGCTCAGGTGGGGTAGTTTCGGTGAACTTGCCTCATCTTTGCCTTCATATAATAATACGTATGTTTTCAACTTGTACAAGTAAGCTTAATAATAAAAGAAATGAATCCACATAGCTAAAGGGAATAATCCCGACGGGTCGAAATGAGTTAGAACATGGAAAAAGGTCCAACGGTTGGCTTAGAGTTGGTGCACGGTGTGCTTTGAAAATGACACTCGGTCCTTCGTCCCGTGGCTTGGGAGAAGGAATGTTGGTCTTTGGTACAAAAGCTAAGAGTTAGCCTAAGTCATAGGCATCGCCCACATAAACGCTTGATAAAGCGTGTGGTTCTATTGCGCAAGGCCCTGTATAGCCTTTGCTCGTCCCTTGGGTTAAGTTGTAGGCTTGAGTGAGTATGGCAAAGTTATGTCGGTCGACCTAAGTCATTCCAAGTGCTGTCCCGCTCATTCTGCGATTGTCAAGTTAAATAGTCCCACGATCCCAAGGCCCGTCATAGGAGGTAGGGCTTGGGCGACAGCATCGCATAGAGTTCAAATTGGCTTAAGGCACGATGCACGGACTTAGTGTTTAAGGCAAGGACTATAAGTGATTCAAAGTGAGTTTTGAGAAAGGGATATCAAATAGGCATTCATGAGTTGAACCAAATAATAGGGTAACAAGGAAGTAAATGCTCGCGACCGTGAGTCATCGAGGGGTCTCAAGGAAGGAATGCTCGCGACCGTGGGTCGTCGAGGGGTCTCAAGGAAGGAATGCTCGCGACCGTGGGTCATCGAGGGGTCTCAAGGATAGAAGTCTTGGCTTTGGTTGAGGAATGACTGTGTGAGACGTTAGTTTGTGTCGAGTCTTGCATGGTCATTTGACAACTTATCGACAAGGGCGATGAATCCTCGAACGGTAACCCTGGGCCATGGGGCCGACACGGCCTAGGAGGGAACAGGGTATAGTCGAGCTGGGAGTACGCTCCCGCTCAGGTTAGTCGGAGACTTTCAGCGGGGATCGCTACCTTGCGCTGAAAGGATCTCGAATAACAAAACTATACGTCAAGGTATAGCTTGTGATGCTAGTGGCCAAGTTCATATAGATGTCGGCAAATAGCGGCTAACCGCGTGTATGCCTTTGGTTTGAGTTGAGTTGAAGGAATGTACAGTTAGAACACAAAGTTTGGGCCTAAGATTGGGTTTCAACATAGGCGTCGTACTTCAACACGAGATATGGCGTCGAGTCTCAAGTCATGTTGACATGTGAGTTGCATAAGTTGGTTGAGTTGTTTGAGTTTAAGTCGAGAAACCGCCGCAAGGCAAAGTTGGTTGAGTGACACTAACATTCACAAGTCTTGATTGGGTCAGTTGGTGGTCAAAGTAGCAAGGGCCGCTAAGCGGCAAGGGCCGCGAGGCGGCGATATGGTTAAGTCTTACTGAATTGCGAGGCACGGCCTCAGCAAGGGTTTGTAGCACGGTCACACAAAAAATGGAGCTAAATCGCATAGTTGCGTCCCTGATTTTAAGCCGTAAGGCAAACACGACTCGATAGGTTAACGTTGTTGGCACGAGAAGGGTCTTGAGGCAAGGTATGAGTTAACATTGTCGTTGCAAGCACGAGATGGTCTAAAGACACAAAATAGGCAAGACGTCGGTCATAAAACTGATCCTAAGGCAAGACTAGAAAGACAATTGATAAAAAGGGACTATATTGCACAAAGTAAATAAAACGTGCGGGTTTTGTATGGGTGGGCGAGGAGCTCATTCCACCAGTACAGTTGGGTACTGGCACCCACATAGTTTACATGTGCAGGCACAGGTAGAAGCTCGTGGTGCGGAGCTCGCTTGGATGCGTCGAGGCACGGATTTCCTTGGCGATTCGAAGCGTGCGGTCGCATGGATTAAAGACTTATACGGGACATAATGTATGGACATCGCCTTCCGAAGCTTCCGCTGGCTCAAGACTTGTGTTGAGAGATGAGAGAGAGAGAGCTGAGTGACTTGTAATGTGAGATGAGTGAGCTTGAGTGAGCTCGAGAGACTTGTAATATTGGCCTTGCGCCCCCAATGTAACCGTTGTTTCAATATCAATAAAGAGCTTCTTTGAATAACTTGTGTTTGTTCTTAATTTCCGCTGCTATCATTCAATGTCTCTGCATAGGACTTCTGTGCGACGACCCCGTCGCAGCCGCTGAAATCGGCCGTTTTGGAACCCGCCTTACACGAGCGCAATCTAGGCTCGTGCGGCATCACGCCTTGGCGAGGACGATCGCTCCTACGGGAGCGGGGCGTGACATATTTGAGATTGTTGACTCTGAGAATCTGGACTTGTATTATTCTTTGTTGGATTTTCTGTTTGATATTTTCATATCTTGTTGTTTTTACTTTTTCGTATCTTCTATCTTTCTTAGAATTTTATGATTGAGTATATTTTTTGTCATTGCTTGTCCTCCGTTTGGATTTGACCATCTTGACAGGTTTTGATATTATAATTGTTGTTGGATAGTAGACCTAGACAGCGTTCTACGTTGTTTCTGCGGCGTAGGCTGGGACGTAGTCACGCACTCGTGCCCTCACTCTGGGTGCAAGTCGTGACATATTTTTAGTAGTGGCCCATGCAGGTCAGAAGTCACAATTAGTACGATGTAGTAGTGGTGCTCGACTTAGAGTGCTGCTACGAGCCTGCTATAGGTTTAGAAGATATAGGCTATAGGCTAAGGATACTCAATCACAATTAGGAAACTTCTAATTTGCTTCTATACAACTGTCCTTCTTGATGCTGATTATTTGTACTCTAATTGTCCTCCTTTGACATGTTCTATCTTGTGCCATAGTGACTTCTTTCTTTCGATCTATCTTCAGGATGGTGATGATTCGATCTCAGCATTCGGAGCCTACGGATGCTGAGAGGTCTGCTACATCCCGTGGACCTGATCTAGTCGCATCTACTGCAGTCGAGGTATCTACAGATGCTTTCGGGGGCGCTCCTCCACCAGTTACGAGGACTGTCCCTGAGTTTGCTATGATTACTCCTACTACTGTACAGAAAACTACGACAGGGGCTGTCGTCGGTGTTATTCCTCCTCCTATGCAGCGGACTCCTCCGTCTATAGCTGAGGATCTACCTCCTCTGCCGCCGCCACCTACTGATATAGGGCAGATGTTTGCCTTCCTTCGACAGATGATGGAGGCCCAGCGAGCCCAGACTGAGGCTCAGCATAGGCAGACGGATGCAATGTGTCAGGGTATGAAGGATGTGCACCAGCTCGCTCTAGCAATCGTGGAGCGAGGGGCTCCAGCTCAGGGAGGGCAGGCGAGACCGGGCAACATCCAAGACTTCAAGAAGTTGGGGGCTCGAGACTTTAGCGGAACTGAGGGCATAGTCTATGTTGATGACTGGCTCGAGGATATCGAACGTCAGATGAGGGCTTTCCGTCTTACAGATGACCTAAAGGTCGAGGCGGTTGGACTGTAGCTGTTAGATATCGCCCGCACTTGGATCAGGATCGAGCTTGCTCTTGCAAGAGAGGGCCACACCTGGACGGAGTTCAAGAAACTCTTCAAGGAGAAGTTTTTTCTCCTACGGACAAGATCGATCTGGCGAGGCAGTTCCAGAACCTCTGGCAGGGAGTATGTCTGTGGAGGAATACGCTGCAGAGTTCGGCAGGCTGAGCCGATACGCAGAGTATATGGTGCGTGATCCGGAGATCAAGGCAAACCGCTTTAGAGAGGGGTTGATCTGGGATATCAAGATCCTCATCCCCTCTTTTTATGTAACATGTTCGAAGATCCTTGCGGAGGCTCGCAAGGTGGAGCGAGAGTGGGGCATGAAGCCCAAAAGGGACCGTGATCTATTTTTGGGGGCTACTAGCACTGCGGGGGCTGCTAAGCGTCCTCAACTCCAGTATCGAACTTTTCCACAACACTCGCAGAAGATTCATGCTCCATCTACGGCACCAGTTCAGCAGGTGCCCAACAGCAGCAGGGACAGGCACAAAGGCTCATCTTTGCCACTACTGTAGGAAGCCCCATCACCTCTGGGAAGTTTGCAGGAGGCGATTGGGAGTGTGGCTATATTGTAGCATCGAGGGGCATCAGTTGAGGGATTGTCCCTAGAACCATCGTCGTGCAGCTCAGGGAGCACAGGCTAGGCCACCTATGGCACTGCATCACGCCCCGCACCAGCAGCGGGATATACCCCGCCAGGGTAGGGCTTTTGCGATGGCGGCCAAGAAGACCCACACTGCAGGTAATGGACTAGGAGGTTAGGTCTTGTTCTTTCCTTTTTCATGTTTCTTTCCACCCATTGATTGTTTGATTGCTTTCTTAGTACCTTTAGCTTGCATATGTGATGTTCATGCTAGATTGATAGAAAACCCCAATGGAGACTGCAATAATATGATACTGTAGAGACTAAAATCATGCATGTTTGTTCCCTTGTCCATAGAATTGTATGTTGTATAACTTTGGGTAGAATTTTGTAGACCTTGATTATTTCGGGCTTGACCTAGAGAAGAGCACAACCATTTCAAATTTCGAGAATAAAATTTTTCTAAGGGGGTAGGATTGTAACTGCCTGTTTTCAAAATTGAGGGTAAAATTGTTATTTTTCATATTCCTATATTTTTGTGAATATTTATTTATTAATATTGTATTTTGGGGATTAGTTTAGTCGGGTTTGAGTTTTGTCTAGTTTTGACTTGTGTTAGTTGCCCGGGTAGTTTAGACTCTAGTCGGGACCCAAAGATTAGCTAGACTTGGCCCACAAACTCATCTTATTAGGCTAGTGCATTTAGACTAATCCCACATGACTAGTTAGTTCATTTAGATATTAGAAACTTGACCCTTTTAACCCCAAACCTTTGCATGCTCCTAATTAACCAAAGGGGGACTAGAGGGGGCAACCCCATTAGGGCACCCTTGTGGCCGGCCATAGATGGCATGGGTTCCTCCATTCTTTCATTTCTATTGTAGCCTCTTTTCCCCAAATAGTGTTCTTCCCCAAACTTGAGAGCTTCCCTCTTGATTTCATCTCCCAAATCAAGTCTTTCTTCCTACATTCCTCTCAATCTATCAAGGAGAAGGTGCCTACTTGGAGTGAGGAGCAAGGAGCTAGGAGAGGAGTCCATTTGCAATGAGTTCTCATGTCGGAACCGTGTCCTTTTGATTGAATCATTGGGATACAACTCCAAATAGGTATCTCTCTCTCTTTCTAAACCCTCTCTATTTCATCTTTTCTTTGCATATTTGTTAGTTTTGAATCCATAGGAACCACCCCCATGCATGAACCACCGATTTAGAGGCTCCTTTGAGTCCTTAATAGGAAATTATGAGTGGTTTGGTGTCACCCATGGAGAAATTACGAGGGTGGCCTACTAAGTGTTTGTGTTTATGCCCAATAGGCTATTTAAACTTCTAATTTCAGTTTTATATTTGTTAGAGAATAGATTAGCCTTGGTTAGGATGTCCCATTTAGTTTTCATATAGATATATATGTATGTATCTTTGTATTTTAGCCTACAAATCATATTTTTATGTAGAGATATCAAATTTTGGTATATATTATATATGTGGACTGATTTGGGTGTTCTTGAATATATATATATATATATATATATATATATATATATATATATATATATATATATATATATATATATATATATATGGGAGTGTGTATTGTTGTGACTTTAAGAGTGTGGTTGTGTGAGATAAGGGGATTTGGATAGTGTATGTTGGTGTGGCTTGAGTGTCATGAGATAAGGTGAGATGTGTGTGTGTGTGTGTGTGTGTGTGTGTGTGTGTGTGTGTGTGTGTGTGTGTGTGTGTGTTTGTGTGCTTGTGAGCTTGTGAGAGTGAGATGTGTATGTGAGTTTGTGTTAGAAGAGGGAGATTAGTTGAGAGTGTGGTTGAGTAGATAGATAGGTAGAAAGGAGTGTGTGTGTGTGTGTGTGTTGTATGTGATGTAGAGAGGGGGATCACAGCAGCCAATGGAAAGGTAGGCAGCTGCTCTACAGCATATTAGTAGCAGCAGATAGGCTTAGCATGCAGCAGCAGCAGCATTATTAGTTGCAACAGCAGCAAGAACAGCTACAGCAGGCCTAGCAGCAACAGTAGGTGCAGCAGCAGCTGTAATAGGCAGCTGCAAACATGCCAAGGGCAGCCCCACTAGCAGCTACTAGCCCCATTCCCACTTTCCTTTGCCCATTTCCATTTTACTTATGTGTGTGTGAGTGTGAGTGGAATGTTAGATAGTTAGATGAGTTAATGTATGTGAGTAGTTATGTTAGAGTTAGTTAGACAGCTTCTATATATATTATATGTTAGAAGAATTGTGTTAGAAAGTTAGTTAGGATATGTGTTAGAGATATGTTAGGATATCTAGGATACATAGATGTTAGAGTTTAGTTAGTATCTTGTATTAGTATATATAGATATCTTAGTATCTTAGATATGTTAAAGTGATTAGTTAAGGCAAGTTAGATATCTAGATAAGTGGTATCTTAGAATACCTTAGAGTTTACCTTACCTTAAGGTAATGGATTTACCTTATCTCAAGGTAAAGGGGATTTACCTACTAGGTAAGAGGGGGTTGGCTAGATACTAAGGTAGAGATCTAAGGTAGTTGTTATCTAGTAGCTTGGGGTGGATGGATAGATACTAGATAGCCGAGGTATTGGTATTGGATGTTAAGGTATTGTACCTAGACTAAGGTATTTGGACTTCCAAGCAAGGTATTAATATTGGGATACGAATAGGGGTAAGGTATATGGTATCTTGGTAGGTAATGACTAGGAATAGGATATTTGACTTAGATTTGACCTTGTTTGACCAAGGTTGACTATTTTGACTGAAAGTCAAAGTAGAGTCATCTAACCTAGATTGGACTAGGATTGACCAGAGTTGACCAATTGACCAAAAGTTAACTGTAGGTCAACCATTGATCCAGTTTGACCTAGATTGGATTAGGAGTTGACTAGAGTTGACCAGTTGACCCAAAGTCAACTGTAGGTCAACCCTTGACCTTGTTTGACCTAGTATTATTTAGTTTGACATAGTTTGACTTAGTATGACTTAGCATGACCTAGTTTGACTTAGTTTGACTTAGCTTGACTGAGTTTGACCTAGATTTGCATAGCATGTACTAGAAAATCATGCCTAACACTATTAAACCCTATTTAACTCATGTATATCTCATCTTTAGGTCTGTGACTTTACTCTGAGCCTCGATACATTGTTGACACTTTTCCACCAGATCTAACGCGAGTACATTCTTTGATAATATTTTTATTTTATGATATCGTTTATGTTTCTTGTATTTAGTGTAGATATCCTGGTTCTTTTGACACATTGTTCACACGGATTGGTATTTGTCTGGATTCCGTCATGAGATGTTATTCCTTGTATTCCTTGGTATACCTTGTGCATGACTCCTTGTTTTTCGTGCATTGTGTAGACACGATTCCTGTGAAGGGCTCGAGACCTTCTCAGAGAATAAGTGTCATAACGTGTCATGGTTGGATCCAATATACTAATCGGAGGCGAGGGTATTAGTATAGATATGTGATCAATACCCTCCTTGTATCAAGTCTTGAACCTTGAACAGTTTTAATCATACACCGCACGTATGATTAATCAGGCCAAATCTTGTATTATGTTCCTAAGCCGATCACATGTTGAAACTAGTGCTAACTCACATAGATAGTAGTTTTCCTGATTTCTGTACATGATATACACTGTTCTCTTGCTCTTTTATTCATTTACAGTCTTGATATGCCTTACCATGATTCATGTACGTATCACTTTACCTTGTATATTCTCTCTATTTACTGCTACATATTCTTTATCGTCTAACTAGAACTGTTATTGGAGATTTGTGCTCGTTCCATCCTGACTGGATATGTTGACAAAATTTTATAGATTATGGCGAGGACGAGTGTCCTACCTACTATGGTACTCATGACGTAGTGGACGTAGACCGGGAGACCCTAGTCTAACAGTGGTTAGTTCCAGCCGATGAGGCTTTAGTAGTAGCTCAGCTAGATTAGTTTGGTACTGGACTTTGTCTCCAGATTACACTTTGGCATGTTATTATTTTAGTATTGTATTTGAGATTGTTGACTCTGAGACTCTTGACTTATATTATTCTGTGTTGG
The DNA here is from genome assembly GCA_029216955.1 of Iris pallida. Lineage (NCBI taxonomy): Eukaryota > Viridiplantae > Streptophyta > Magnoliopsida > Asparagales > Iridaceae > Iris > Iris pallida. The sequence goes on along the minus strand of JANAVB010034417.1, from coordinate 68,516,636 downwards.
ATTTTCTGGTTGATATTTTCATATCTTGTTGTCTTTACTTTTCCGTATCTTCTTTCTTTCTTAGAATTTTGTGATTGAGTATATTATTTTGTCATTGCTTGTCCTCCGTTCGGAGTTGACCATCTTGACAGGTTTTGATATTATATTTTTGTTAGATAGTAGACCTAGAAAGCGTTCTACGCTATTTCTGCGGCGTAGGTTGGGACGCTGTCACGCATTCGTGCCCTTACTCTGGGTGCATGCATAAAATAAATGAAAGCAACAAAAAAAATGGCTAACAGTCGCTTGCACCCAAGTATGAATTACACGCACATTTTATAACATATGAAACTAAACAAATATGAAAAAATATGCTGAAAATGAATAATATGAACTTTAAATATAGCAAGGTATCTTGTCTGGTGGTGGTGTGACGATCTGACAACTTCTAGAAGGCAAACACGACAAGCTGACAGAAGCAACAAAGGTAAAACTTTCTCAAATGTCTCCGGATGCTGAAATAGATATCATCAACGTTTCTGAAATAAGAGAAATAGCTAAGATAGACTACACATAAGTCCAATTATGGACACAGGGGCAAAATGGTAATTTTGGGTCAAATAGTATCCACCGTTGGACCCACTTTGAACAGAAAAGTGTGCCAAATCCTATGGTCTCTAAAGTCCATAAATTATATGAATACAAGTCCATTTTTTCGATACGATCTCAACGGTATGTCTATTTTGGATTCCGATGAGCCGTGCACAAAATCGTCCGTTGAATCAGATCGTAGGGCTCACGAAATGGCGATTCAGTTAATTGTCTCATAACCGAACCAAACTTGGCTGACAGGACCAGAAAATGCTACGAGTCAAATAAAGCATGTTTTGTCACGATGTGACAAGCGTGCACAAAATAATTGGTTAATTTGCAAAATCACCGATATGGTGGATTTTGACGAATACATATCGAATTCGTCGTGCACACGCAACTAATTCGAGTTCTGTCAAATCACACATGTGCACAAAGTCCACACGCAGCTTCTGATGCATATGGTTTGCGACCAAGTCACCCGGTTTGTCGGGACGGACTTCGAATCGAAAAAATTCTTAATTTAGAAAACTATTTTTTTGTCGTTTTTGAATTGATTTTAAACAAAAAATAATAATAATAAAATAGTTTTTTAATCTCATTTAGATTGTCTAAAAGGCTGTTCAAATATATTTTCTAGTTCTTCGATGTATGGCCCGAAAATCGACTCCCAAAACCACTCATCGGGACAGTTTCTGTACCCAAAAATTCGTTATTTTTCTTTATTTTGGAACTTGATTTTCTTCACGTACATTGCGACTGTAGGTGGTTAGGTTGTTTACGCGTAGGATTTTACGGCTCGAAAAACTATGAAATAATGAGGGAGAAAAGTAGCGCTGAAAGTGCGTACCTAGGGGGTTGCCACTGTTGTGAACAGTTGTTGTTCCAACGCAGTCTGGGCGGCATAGCGCGGTCAACGTCGTGCGGCGGCGCTCCGAAGAGGCATGAAGCCGAGGGCAGAGGCGGGGAAGTCGAGTTTCTAGAGAGATTTCATGGGTTTTTGAGGATTAGGGAAGAAGGTTTTCGAACCAACTATATATAACCTCATTTTTTTCCCCAATTTTTACTTGAATTTAGACTCGATTTAGATTAGGTTTTTGAGCTAGATTTAATGTGATCTAGTAGAGAATAGTGGAGAATAGGACCTAGACTATGTATGAAAATTTTGGGTTTGATTTGGTTTAGTTTGAAATTTTCAAATTTTAAAAAAAATACTCTTTCTCAGCCTGGCACCCTTCCGTGGGATGTTCTGTTCTTCTTTAAAGTCCCTAGAAAATCATAAGATTATATTATAAATAAAATATTATCAAATCCCTAGAAAATCATAAGAATATATTATAAATAAAATATTATAAAATGTCTAAAAATAATTTTTAACATTAAGATTTTATTTATATTAAACAAGTTATACATAGTATTTATTAAATTAATGTAATCATATAATAAAACTCTAAATATATATATAACCAAAAAAATTTCTAAAATAATTTTTTACATAACTTACAGCAATAAATAATAATCCAATATATATATATATATATATATATATATATATATATATATATATATATATATATATATATATATATATATATATATATATATATATATATATATATATATATATATCTTAACCACTAGGCAAGAGGTCATTTGAAATATATATATATATATATATATATATATATATATATATATATATATATATATATATATATATATATATATATATATATATATATATATATATATATATATGAGGAGGGATCCGCATCCCCTCATTTTTGTATCCCCATGCATCCCCTCTTTTGTATCCATTGGATCTTGTTTAAGTCATCTAATCTTAACCGTTAATTTTTCAACGGTTAAGATTAGATGACTTAAACAAGATCTAACGGGTGTTATCATGGGGATGCATGAGGGATGCAAAAATGAGGGGATATGGATCCCTTTTCTCTCTCTCTCTCTCTCTCTCTCTCTCTCTCTCTCTCTCTATATATATATATATATATATATATATATATATATATATATATATATATATATATATATATATATATATATATATATATCCACTTTATTCTTTAACCTATAAATAAACCTAAAAATAATTTAATCAAAATTTTAAAAATATATTTTCATACAAATTATCTATATATATGATCCATATACAAATCTTTTTTTTCCATCTGTCTACTTATATAAGTAATTTTAAAATTCTAAAAATTATTAAAATAGCATATACATAAAATATATGACCCAATATATATAGAGGAAATATATATATCCAACTACTAAAAATTACATTTGCTATATATGTATATAGAAACTATTCTAGTACAATATTAAGTAAAATCATAGGTCAATATTATTACATAAAATTTAATTTTGTAAAAAAAAAAATTAAAAAATACAAATAAAAAAATATTTAGCAAAATTGTGGGGTTTTTTGTTTACCCTAGAGTTGCCCATGTGTGCGGCGAGTTGCAGTTACCCTGTTTTTAAGATTGCATTGCGAGGCGCAGTATGGATAAAAGATAGGACTTTATGATTATATTTTGATATAGTTGACCGATAAAAATGTTGGCTAAGGCATGAGTGCAACTCTGAGTGATAAAACGAGTATGAAGGGTGTTCGAGAGATCTTTGATGTATGCAAAATAAATGCAAGCCGTGTATAGGTGATAAGTTGATTAGTGTATACTCAGTAAGTTTTGAGGACAAAACTTTTTCTAAGTGGTGTATTATGTAGTGTCCCACCTCGCTTAAATCAATCGGAGGAATCAAAATGCAACTACATTTGGACTTGGCTATGTAACGACTTGTTCGAAGTTCCACTCGGCCGAGATAACTCCTCGCTCAGGTGGGTGGCTTCGATGAATTGCCTCAGCTTTGCCTTCACATTTAATAAATGGTTATTTTTAATTGCACTGAGTAGGTTTGCAAATAAAAGAGACGAACACATAACTTAAGGGAATAATCCCGTTCTGAGTCAGATTATGTATAACATAAAAAAATGTCACTTAGGCAATGTTGCCTAGATGTCTCTCCATGATGAGTTTTCAAAGTTGGCACTTGGTCATTCGACCTCACGATTGAATTGAACAAAGTTATGCCACATGCTATCGACTTGATGTCATAGCAGACACGTTCGCTTGTTTTATTCTCCAAGTTCCTACGGTTTCAATGCTAGTTGTAGCATGCACGTGCACGGTTTTAAAGCTTGTCATACGGCATATGACTTGGTTGGTGGCACGATACAGAATACGGTTGGTTCAAGTTAAGCAGAAGGGCTATCAAATAGTCGATTCTGAGTTGAGTCAAGAAAAGAGTATGGTAACATTGAAAGTTCTCGGGACTATAAGTCGCCGTAGCAATCCCTGGTTTGGGGAGATGCATGAGAAGTAAGGAAAAAAAAGAGAAGGAACACTAATTTTAGTCATATGGTCAATTAGGTAGGGGCCATTGCATGATCAATGGACAACTTATCGACAAGGGTTCGCATCCTCGAACGGCAACCTTAGGCCACATGACCGATTTGGCCTAGGAGGAAAGCAAGGTAGCCGAGGAAGCACACACTCAGGTGATTTAAGGACTCCAACGAGGCTAGCTACCCGCACCGCAAAGGTCTCGTCTACACCAAGCTACATGTCTGGATAGGCCTGGGGGCCGTAATCTTTCATATAGATTGAGTCGGCAAGATCGCAGAAATCTGCACGTACGCCTAGATTGAGTCAGGAAGTGTAAACATGACACGAATGAGTCAAAGAGTGTTCATACAATATACATCACAATTATTGAGCCTAAGGTTTGGCCTCAATGGAGTCATGTGTTTAGACACAGTCTGCAGCGTCTGGTTTATAAGAAAGTATGACACAAAGCTTATAGTTATTAATTGGGTCGGTGGCATGCTGAAACGGCAAGGCAGGTTGGTAAGTATAGATGAGTTTGCACTATATTGCAAGGCATGGTTACGATAATTACGCAAATGGGTTTTGTATCATGGTCACAAGGATTTGGAGCATGATCATGTTGTTGCAACACGAGTAGCCTTGTAGTATATATGCCATAAAACTGATCACAAGACAAGATTAGAAAGACCACAAAAAAGAATAAGTTGTACTCACTAAAATAACGTGTTAGTTTTGTATGGGTGGACGAGATGCCCCTCACCAGTATGGTTCTGTACTGACACCCCACCAGTTTTCTTGCACAGGTTTCAGGTACTTGATCTTTCGAGGTGGAGTTCTCTTCGATGTGTGGAGGCATGGAGTTCTTTGGCATTTCGAGACGTACGATCGCATTTAAGTCCTATACGAGACATAATGTATAGACATCGCCTTCTGAGGAATCCACAAGTTGTAAGCCTATAGGCATGTTATGTTGTACTGAAAGATGAGAGAGAGCAGAGTGATTCATATTCAGATAGAGACTGAGCTTTAGTTATTGTAATATTGGCTTCGTGCCCTTTGTAATTCCGTTGATTATTAATAAAGAGTTCTCATTTTGTATATCATAGCCTTATTCAACTTCTCTGCTTGGAACTTCTGTGCGATGACCCTATCCCTAATATGCTGTAATCAGTCATTATGGAAATTGCCTTGCACGAGCGCAACATAGAATCGCACGGCATCACGCCCTAGCGAGGACGATCAGTTCTGCGGAACCGGGGTGTGACAAAGAGAATAAAAAGACGATGAACGACGAGAGAGCATAGGAACTACTCAGAAGCAGGACTATAACTCATAAACCAAACAAGAACAGGAGTTGCAAATCATTACTCAAGTAGAACTTAGCACTCTAACCAAGCACCGACAAATAAACTAAATAAGAGCATACGGATAAGGCGAACAACAAAGCACAGTCAATCATTCTTACGACTTGATATAATTAACTAACTAGGCTTATCACAAAGCTTAATTACTAAGAATGCAAGTTAAGGAACTTCGCTACCACATGTACTGCAGGTATTCGAATTTCCCAGGGGTCGAGTAAGCACTTGTAACGTATAGCATAGCATATACATTAACTGAAGAAACATAACATATGAACTAAGCATAAAGTACTGCAGCACACGAACTTGGTAGATCATAGAGCCCACGTAAATCGGGACTGTTCATGTCTCATAGGGCCCTTGGCGATCATAGTTGCTAGTAGTGGGACTATCCTCCCCTCCCGATATACTAATTGAGATTGACTAGTAATTTATCCTACACATTTTTATCTTGATTCTCAAGTCATGGACATGAGAGAATAGTCCTGGAATGATGAGCAAATTATCACTGACGAACTAATCATATCTCACAACACACAATACATTGGAAAATACTCACACTTAGTTGTCCAATGCCAAGTTGCAATAGGGTAAACACACAACAAATATTTCTACGGTATCGAGAATAACGTGTACTCATGTCAAGTATATAGGTAATACAACTTTCCTAAACTATAAAAAGTCACAAAATCATGTTACAGAATAAAACAATCGAAGAAAATATCAAAAATGGCAAAATAAGAAACCCACTCATTGCTAGGCTTACGTCTGGTGTTCACCATCTGGCTGGAAAGCAGGTGGATCACTGGTGCTTCTCCGAAATCTGACCATACAAAACCAGCTGGGTCAGACCCTAGAAAGAGCAAGTGCCACAAGGAAGGCTCCACTTAGGAACTAAAACCAGCATATAATAAAAGAAGAACTGATAAAAGAGCATAGTTAAATAACATGAGAGACTGAGTTAACATAAAACATTAGCTTGTAGTAGGAGGAACAAGAGGTGGAATATAATTCCCATGTTAATCATGAGACAATTCATTCAAGCACGACCAATCAAGTCCTACGGCTTGCTATTGTTAGCTAACTAGGGTTATCACAAGCTTAGTTACTAACAAGATGCAATGAGATGTTCTTGCAGTCACAAGCCCTACAGACTATCCAGGTTATCCGGGCGAGGGTTACAAGAGTTTATCAAGAATTAAGAGAATTATTAGATGACTTAGAGTGCAACACATGACAGTGTGCTGGAAATGTGCCCTACTCGTCGGTAGGCTACAAGTCCACAGGTGTGATCGAGATAACGGGATCGCCTGTAACTGGGAAATCTCTTTAAATAAACTACTTGATCAATCTAGTCGTTAACCTAGTCAGATTCATTATGAATCCCTGACCGTGGTAACCAGGAATCCATATCCTAGACATGATGTAAGATGAGACAGGTAGCTTGTACAGGCACAATCAACCACGGAGTCAAGACAAGAGTTACACTTAGCAAGTCAGGGATAGTTGTCGTAACAACAATCAAGATTACACATATCATGTCAGGTTTACTTGTCATGTCAAGAGTACTTGTCAAGAGTGCAACTCGATGGGACACTATCAAGATTATCAAGATGGGATCATGTTCTCATGTTCAAGTCAAGTTCAAGTTACTAGCTCAAGACTATCAAGTGTCAAGTCGGGTCGTCGCAATTTAGGCCAAGTACAGAAAATATGCATAGAAGATCAAGAACTATGATTGAAACTGATAGAACTGGGGATTCCCAGGACCCTTTCTTTGGTGTGTGTGTATTGATCGATAGAAAGTTAAACAGATCTAATACGTGTTCTAACCCTTCATAGGCGGAAACTAGGGTTCACGAATTATACCTGCGACGGAAAGGAGACAAGTAATTCCTGGCAATCTCGAGCAGACGACCCCAAGATCTTCTGTACGTATTCCTTCCTCGAGTTGGACGTCGTGTGGGCGACGATCTCCCAACCTTTTCTTCTCCTTGGCAGCCCTCTCTTTCTCTCCTTACGTGAATCACGAATTTAGAAAAAATTTCAGACTTCTAATCAGTAATCTGGCGGCCAGAGAATAGAGGATATATATAGGCTACGGCAGGGACCATGAGGAGAAATTAGGGTTAGGCCTCCTAACGAATCTGGATATCCCATGTTCAGCCCGAACACACAATCCAGGCCCATTAACAATAGCTCGGTCCACTAATGAGCTATTGTTGCACTACCTCCCTAATCCCAAATTATGTTTGTGGGCTCCTTTTATTATATGCTCGTTTGGCTCCCCATGTTAAGATATCGTATGTCCGTCGATCAAATTAAGTTACTGACAATCCTTATGAGCTCCTTAAGAGGACATCATCAACCCGATGTATCGGGACATGGATTCCATTTATAATCAACAGCCCATCATACATATAATGTTATTACCTAATTCATAGAGGTTGTTGATCCATAATGAATCTCACTCTTTTATGAGTCAAAGTAATGCACACTGCATATACATATCCGTTATTATATCCGGATTAAGAGCACAAGCATCCATAATAACAGAGGTATTTGTTCTTTTATGTAGTCAGTACAAAGAAAACAACCTCAAATGGTCCTATTCAATACACACAAAGTGTACTAGTGTAAACCTATAGTCAAGATAGACTAATACCAGATTACACTACAACATTTCCAATAGATTGTCCAAGTCCATCTAGGTTGTGAACTATTTATATACTCCATAGAAAACTGATAATATGATCTTCTGTGTGACACCACACACCATATTATCTACAATATAGAATATCAGACATTTGTATTAACACTTGCAACAAATAAAATATGCAAACATTTGCCCATATGATTCTCATTCAAAATTTAAGGAAATAAGGTTACTACAAAAGTGATGCTTTTAGTATATAACCCTAACAATCTCCTACTTATACTCAAAGCATTGCTTTTCAGTATACTGTTACAAATCTTCCACTTATACTTAAAGCATGGTGCTACACATCTGACTCTCATTCCCTCAACATGACTATCAAAAGCCTTAGCTGGTAAGCTCTTTGTAAAGGGATCAGCTAGGTTGTCGGCTGATGCTATCTTGATCACAGCAACTTTTTCTTTCTTTACAAAATCTCGTATCAGGTGGTACTTTCGCTCAATGTATTTGCCTGTCTTATGGGCTCGTGGTTCCTTCGAGTTTGCAACTGCACTACTATTATCACAATAAAGTGTAATAGATATAGGCAAACTAGTTACCACATCCAAGTCCAACAGAAAGTTTCTGAGCCAAACCGCTTCTTTGGCTGCCTCAGAGGCTGCCACATACTCGACTTCCATGGTAGAATCAGCAATACATTTTTGCTTGATACTCCTCCACACAATGGCTCCACCTCCCAAAGTAAACACATAACCTGAGGTAGATTTCCTGGAATCCCTATCTGACTGAAAATATGAGTCTGTATACCCCAAGGGAACTAAACTATCTGCCTGGTAAACTAGCATATACTCTTTAGTCCATTTCAGGTACTTCTTACGACGGTCCAGTGCTCTTATCCTGGGTTAGACTGATATCTGCTGACCATGCCTACGGCAAAGTAGATGTCTGGTCTCGTACATAGCATTGCATACATTATGCTTTCTACTGCTGAAGCATAAGGAACTGCCTTCATGTTCTCTATCTCTTTAGGTGTCCTCGGACACTGCTCCTTTGATAGAGCAATTCCATGTCTAAAAGGTAAAAAACCTTTCTTAGAATTTTGCATACTAAAACGAGTTAGTACAGTATCGATATAGAAAGCTTGGGATAAGCCCAACATCCTTTTCTTACGATCTCGTAGAACTTTGATCCCAAGGATGTGACCTATTTCTCCCAAGTCCTTCATATCAAACTGTTTGGATAACCATACCCTTACATCAGATAATACCTTCATATTGTTTCCAATGAGCAAGATGTCATCCACATAAAGTACTAGGAACACCACTACGTTTCCGTCACACTTTCTGTATACACATGATTCATCCTGACATTGATCAAATCCATAGGATTTTATCACCTGATCAAAACATATGTTCCAAGATCTGGAAGCTTGCTTAAGTCCATAAATGGACTTCTTGAGCTTACAAACAAGATGCTCCTGGCCCTTTTCAATGAACTCGTCTGGTTGCTTCATATAGATGTCTTCCTCAAGACTTCCATTAAGGAAAGCTGTCTTGACAACCATTTGCCAAATCTTATAATCGAGATGAGCTGCAATAGATAAAAGAATCCGAATAGACTTAAGTATGGATACAGGAGAAAAGGTTTCCTCATAATCGATACCCTCTCTTTGAGTAAAATCTTTTGCTACAAGCCGAGCTTTGAAGGTTTCAACCTTACCGTCTGATCCTCTTTTTCTCTTATAGACCCACTTGCATCCAATGGCTTTTACACCAACGGGTGGTTCTATAAGCTCCCAGACCTGATTAGAATCCATAGATTCTATTTTAGATATCATTGCTTTTTGCCAAGATTCTGCATCTTTATCTTGGAGTGCTCCATTGTAGGTACAGGGATCATAATCTTGTTCCTCAGGGACGAAGTCTGACTACTCTCCTAAGAACATATATCTATCAGGTTGTATCACAACCCTCCCACTACGACGAGGCACTATCGGTTGTGGTGTAACATTTGTGACACGTTGTGCAGTTATTTGTGGTTCATCCTCTTGTACTGTTGGTACTGAAGTACTTGGTGTCTCACGTCTCAGTTCTTCTAGAACAACTCTACTTGTGGGTTTATGGTTCATCACATAGTCTTCCTCTAAGAATCGGGCATTGGTGCTAACAATGACCTTCTGATCCTTAGGACTATAAAATAAACCTCCTTTCGTTCCTCTTGGATAGCCTACAAATAAGCGTACTTCTGTACGAGATTCCAACTTATCTGTTTTTCCATTCAGCACATGTGCTGGACTACCCCAAATGCGAACATGTTTCAGACTAGGCTTACGCCGAATCCACAGCTCTGTAGGAGTAAGAGGTACTGACTTAGAAGGAACCAAGTTCAAAATATAAGCTGTATTCTCTAAGGCATATCCCCAAAACGAATCTGGCAAATCCGAATAACTCATCATTGATCTAACTATCTCCATAAGAGTTCTATTCCTTCTTTCGGCTACACCATTCTGTTGGGGCGTTCCAGGTGCAGTCAATTGGGATGCAATCCCAGCCTCTGATAAATAATCTCTAAACTCTCCAAAGAGGTACTCGCCACCACGATCTGATCGTAATGACTTGATACATTTTCTATGACGTTTTTCCGTTTCAGCCTTGTACTCTTTGAATTTCTCAAAACACTCAGACTTACGGCGCATGAAATAAATGTATCCATACCTTGAATAATCGTCAATAAATGTGACAAAATATTCAAAGCCACCTTTAGCTTGGATAGTCATGGGTCCACACAAATCAGAATGAACCAATTCCAACACATCTTTGGCCCTATACCCCTTTGCCGTAAAAGGTCCTTTGGTCATTTTACCTTCCAAGCAGGATTCACAGACTGGTAGTGCCTCCACTTCCAATGAACTCAAAGGTCCATCTTCAACCAGTCTTTGAATCCTTCTTAGGTTAATATGCCCCAATCGCAAGTGCCAAAGATATGTTTGGTTCATACAAGATGGTTCTTTTCTCTTATTTAAGTTAGATGACATATTATTCATTTCCATAAGTTGTATTGTGGGCGAAATAGGATTAATGACATACAAATTATCAACCAATGCACCAGAACAGATAAAATGTTTATTCTTTCTAATAACAATATTGTCATTAAAATAAACTGAATATCCATCCTTAACTAACATAGAAACAGAAAGTAAATTCTTTCTAAGTGAAGGTGCATAAAGACAATCTCTCAATGTCAAAGACTTATTTTTACCAAAAGATAAAGTAACATCTCCTAATGCAATGACCAATACTTTTGTAGCATCACCCATGAACAAGCATATCTCTCCATCACTGAGCCGTCTGGTTTCCTGGAACCCCTGCAATGTATTACAGACATGATTAGTGGCTCATGTATCTACACACCAGGTGCCGGTAGATAACACCGCTAAACATGTTTCAACTACTAGTAAATGAGATATACCTTCTTTGTTCCCTTGTTTCAGAAGTGGACAATCAGTCTTCCAATGTCCTGACCCTTTGCACTTGAAATATTTGCCTTTCGGCTTTTTCACCGCGCCTTGAGGTCCATGCCCTTCTTTGCTGAGTTTGCATGTTTTTGAATGTTATTCTTCTTCTTACCGCCTTTTGGCTTAGAAGTAGAAGCCTTTTCAGAAATAAAAACATGACCACTCTGCCTAAAGAGAGATTCAGCATCCTGTAGCTCTTTTGCAAGTTCTGCCAAACTATACAACCTTTTGTTCATATTGTAATTAAGGCAGAAATTGTCAAAACTTTTAGACAGAGTCCCGAGAATGATATCGACCTGGGATTCCCTATCGATTTCAGCTCCAAGGATCTCTATCTCATTCAGATGACCCATCATCTTGAGAACATGATCCCTTACTGGTGTACCCTCAGCCATTTTTGTATTCATCAAACATTTCATAGCAAACTGCCTATCTGCTCTACTCTGATGTCCGAAGAGTTCCTTGAGGTTATACATCATGTCATAAGCTGTGGCCATGGCCTTATGCTGATATTGTAGTACATTTGACATAGATGCCAGAATGTAACACCGCGCCATCTTATCTGCCTTTTTCCACTTCTTATAAGCCTCTTTGACCTCTTCATCAGAGTTAGCATCAGGCTTAGGTGGGCATTCCTCAACAAGTACATATTTGTACTCCTCAGCAGTCAGAACAATGTCCAAATTACGTTTTTAGTCAATATAATTAGGTCCAGTAAGTTTATTTTCTTTAAGAATCACCATAAGTGGACTGAAAGAACCAATTTTTGAAATCCTGAGAATCACATAAATAAAATTATGTAGGGCAAAAAAAACTTTTTGAATTAACTAAATATTGATTCCCTCAAAACAATACTAAGAAATTCACCAACACCTTGAACACCATGAATTTAGCATGCCACGATAGTGTGGACGTATACAAATTCAACTTTGTTCAAGTAGGTTTTTCTTATTAATTTTACTATCATGTCAACATAACTTTATGACAAATAAAATTAATATGCTGGTCTTGCTCTGGTCATACAAATAATAGCAATGACTCCGATGGGGAGGATACCATTATTTGTATCTAAGTGTATACTGTTTGCCATTAAAATTGTTTTGATTGAAATCTTAATACAAACAGAACAGTGATACAATATAGGACTTAGATGTAGTCCTAGGAGTACACTTTTGTTTAAGCTGGGTCCTTAGTGCCAATGGAGCGAGTGGTAATGCGTTGACTCCGTTGACCGGCTGACGACGGTTATCGGTTCTCTGAAGGTGTTGATTGCTCTGGGTGCTGGAGCTTACTGAGAGGAGGAAGACGTTGAGTGTCTAGAACTGCCTCTCCGGTGATTCTCTGTTGTAGATTCTCTCTGTGTTGGGAGTCTTGTCTGTTCTGAGTCTCTGTCTCTGTGTGTGAAGGAGATGATCCTTCTATTTATAGTTTTACAGGCTGGCTGCTCATGCGCGCATGCAGGATGCGCCGGTGTGGGGATGCCACGTGGAGGTTGCTGATGGAGGCACACGGATGCTGTGCCCTGATCGAGGGGGAGAACTCTTCATACTGCTGTTGTGAGCCGGCATGTAGCAGAGAGAAGATCTTTCCGTTGCTGAAATCTTGGATGAGTTGAGTCAAAGGACACATGTCGTCGACTCATGGTTCGAAGATCTCGGATTTGGTGGAGAGGAGTGATCTGGTGGGCTGCGCCTTGGATTGGGCGCAGGAGGAGGCTGCGGCTCATAACCTTTAGGAGTTACAAACCATTTGGGGCGCATGGCTTTTGAGGCGCATGCAGGCGACTTTCCTTCTGTCTTTCGGGATCAGAGAGCAGTCTGAGGCGCATGGCTTTTGAGGCGCATGCTGATTTGGACGCATGGCCGTAGAGGCGCATGCTGATGGTGGAGTGGCCACGTGGCAGTAGCCGTCGAAATAAAGTCATGATGATGCTGACGTTACCGACGCTTCGTTTTCTGAAAAAGCTGTCAACTGTTCAGACTTTGGGAGGCGTGCTGCCAACTCTGTCAGTTCAGCATTTAATGTTGGTGACGTTCGATGGACAGCTGAGTGGGCGCATCGGTTGGCGTTCCACTCGGTATGGAGATGTGTGGGGGCGCACCCTCTGTAATGCGCCGAGTACTGTAGGGCGCGTCTGTGTGATGCGCCTGATGCCGAAGGGCGCGTCCGTGTGATGCGCTGTCTGGCTGGCGCATCACACAGACGCGCCCTACAGTACTCGGCGCATTACAGAGGGTGCGCCCCCACACATCTCCATACCGAGTGGAACGCCAACCGACGCGCCCACTCAGCTGTCCATCGAACGTCACCAACATTAAATGCTGAACTGACAGAGTTGGCAGCACGCCTCCCAAAGTCTGAACAGTTGATAGCTTTTTTAGAAAACGAAGCGTCGGCAACGTCAGCATCATCATGACTTTATTTCGACGACTACTGCCACGTGGCCACTCCACCATCAACATGCGCCTCTACGGCCATGCGTCCAAATCAGCATGCGCCCCAAAAGCCATGCGCCTCAGACTGCTCTCTGATCCCGAAAGACAGAAGGAAAGTCGCCTGCATGCGCCTCAAAAGCCATGCACCCCAAATGGTTTGTAACTCCTAAAGGTTATGAGCCGCAGCCTCCTCCTGCGTCCAATCCAAGGCGCAGCCCACCAGATCACTCCTCTCCACCAAATCCGAGATCTTCGAACCATGAGTCGACGACACGTGTCCTTTGACTCAACTCATCCAAGATTTCAGCAACGGAAAGATCTTCTCTCTGCTACGTGCCGGCTCACAACAGCAGTATGAAGAGTTCTCCCCCTCGATCAGGGCGCAGCATCCGTGCGCCTCCATCAGCAACCTCCACGTGGCGTCCCCACACCGGCGCATCCTGCATGCGCGCATGAGCAGCCAGCCTACAAAACTATAAATAGAAGGATCATCTCCTTCACACACAGAGACAGAGACTCAGAACAGACAAGACTCCCAACACAGAGAGAATCCACAACAGAGAATCACCGGAGAGGCAGTTCTAGACACTCAACGTCTTCCTCCTCTCAGCAAGCTCCAGCACCCAGAGCAATCAACACCTTCAGAGAACCGATAACCGTCGTCAGCCGGTCAACGGAGTCAACGCATTACCACTCGCTCCATTGGCACTAAGGACCCAGCTTAAACAAAAGTGTACTCCTAGGACTACATCTAAGTCCTATATTGTATCACTGTTCTGTTTGTATTAAGATTTCAATCAAAACAATTTTAATGGCAAACAAGCTGGCGACTCTGCTGGGGACTTCTTTCTCCTCTACCGAGAAGGTTGTGTCACAGGCCGACGACGTGAAGGTGGGCTCCTCCCACAAGACGCTGGTAGTGCGCCTCAATCAACAGGCGTACGAGGAGTTCATTTCTGAAGGAAGTGCGAGTCCTTCGAAGCGGCTGTCGAAGCCGAAGAAGACCCGCGCAGTCTGGGTGCGCAAAGTCGATGCCTCGGGTACCACCGTTGAAGGGGATGCGCCCGTCCAGCCTTCCCTTCCTGCCGACGTCCTCAGCAGTCAAGGTGCGCCCGCTGATGCAGCGCATCTATCGGGGAAGCGTGCGGCTGACCACGTTCCCCAGCCATCTTCCTCTCAGGCGAGAAAGATACGTCGACAGAGCAGGGGCGCAGCCAATGCCCCGCACATCACTTCTGATGCGCCACAAAGAGCCTCTGTCTTTGACAGACTCACTCGCTGTAATGGCGAGGAGAATTTGGATGCTGAGTACTATGCGCCCCAGCGGGCTGGCACGAAGAAATCCAAGGCGGTACGGGCCATGCGCCACAAACGTGCTATGCCAGCAGCCGGCCAGAGGCACGCGCTTACGATCACGCGCGCTGCCGATGGCAAGCTGTACAAGGTTGACTCAAGTGCTTCTGCACCGACAACGAGTCGACCTTCAAAGTCCTCATCTCGCTTGGGCGCATTCACTGCGTGCACAACCAAGCCGAGAGAGGCAAACTCAGTGGTCTTGAACTCCCGCGCCTCCTCTGGTGGTGCGTTTAAGGTCCGTTCAAGTCACTTCAAATGCTGTGGTTCCCCCACTACTGATCGTGATGCCTGCTTGGTATTAGATCAGGGGGCGCAGCACTCACCCGACCACCCCGACGCTTGGCCCTGCCATGCGCCTGAGAGGGGTGTGAGGGTAGCACTCTCCTCCAACGACCTGCACAACATGATCACTCACAAGCGCCGGTCAGGAGAGTTGACTAACAAGCACGATGCGCCTCTCACGGGGCACACTTGTGCAGTGGTCACCATCAACTGCTGTTGTAAGACGGCAGTACCGCCAAAGCAGTCGGTCTTCCAACGGCTACAATCATCGACACCCCTCCGACATCGCCTTGGGACGAAGGTGTCAGCAGAAGAGGAGCTAAACGTTGCTTCATGCAACGTGATCTCCAACTCCTCATCTGTCCGGAAGACGACTGCCAATTCCTCGTCTTCATCCAAAAGCCAGCCGAGGAAAACCAAGGCAGCTATCTCGACCTCTGGAGTGTTCGAAGGCACTCGGTCGAGGAAGAAGTTCTTGGAGGAAGCTGGGGGTAGCCAGACCCTTGTCGAGCCTCCTTCCGAAGACGAAGATGTCCAAAGCACAGCTGCGGCGGATCTTCATCAAGGCGAAGATGGCCTCCCTGAAGCCCCTCAAAATGACGATGTCCTCCAGGACACCGCTGGGGGTAGTGCTGGAAACGAAGAGGCCCTTCAAGACAGAGCTGAGGGCAGTCAGGCCCTTGCAGATGCGCCTGTCGAAGACGATCTCCAGAATGTGGCTGGGGGTGGCCAAACACTAGGAGAAGTGACTCCCCCACATGAGAGCGAGGCTGAGAGCGAAGCCTCAACTAATCCATCCACTTCCGGCCGTGTCATGACAGTATACATGACCGGGGGTGATCTTGAGACTGATACGGTGCCACAGGACATTGTCCAGCGCATAGACTCGCTAGAGGGAGGACTCAAAACCCTCTCTGCCTCAATGCAAGCACTGACTCAAGCAGTGTTTGAGATGCGGTCGACCTTGATCAGGACACCTTCAAATGGTCCCGACCCAGGAGCCAATGGAGAGTCGAGTGTGCCCCTCCAACGGACACCCTCAGACACAGAAGCACCCCGGACGTCGGAGCCCTCAAACGCTCCACTCCAGGTGGTACCTCCTTCCCCGACTCCTAGCTCCACGGAGGACGTGGTCGAAATGATCAAAGATCTGCGGGAGCGCTTCGAGTCCAAGAACAGGCAGGAGGAGCGCCAGAAGATGGGCATTCCCCAGCCTTATCCCCTTGAGTGGAACAAGGTGGTTTATCCCCCAAAGTATAAACCACAAACACTCACGCCGTATGACGGGAAGGACTCTCCACGACGGTACCTGACGTACTTCCAGTCGCAGACAGGGCATCTTCCGAAGGAGGACGCGCTCCTCACCAGCATCTTTGTTGGGGCCCTGAAAGGGGTGGCGTATGACTGGTACTGCAGCCTCCCCGATAATTCCATATCGTCCTTCGATGACCTGACACGCCTCTTCCTCGACCGCTTCTACGACGGTGGGAAGGACATGACGATGGCGTCTCTCATTGAGATACGCCAGAAGGACAAGAAAACGGTTCGGGCATTCATCGAACGCTTCCGTCAGGCCTGCTTCAGGCTACCTTCAGGTATGCCAGAGCATGCACTTCTCTCCGCTTGCAGTATGAACATGCTGCCTGCAGTAAAGCTCTAGTTTAACTCTACTCCTCCTTCCGACTGGAGCTCCCTAATCATCGAAGCTGAAGCTGCAGAGAAGAAGAAGGCCAATGCACGTCTTCTGGGTGTTAGCTTCCCCGCCTTTGACGATAAAGGGAAAAAGTCCGCAATCAACAACTCCGGACGAGAAACAAAGGGGAAACAGGCATTGACTGTTAATGCCTCGAAGGGCGCATCTGCGCCTACTCAAAAGCCTCCACTGGCACCGAGACCCAAGGAGGTTTATTCATTCAATGATGACGACACCCTGCAACTCTTTGAGATACTGAAGCAGGGTGACAAGATCAAGCTTCCGGACCCGAAGCGGCCCGATGAAGTCGGAAAAGTGGACAACCCGAGGTACTGTCACTACCATCGGTTTGTCGGACACCCGACTAAGGACTGCTACGTCCTCAAAAATTACATCCAGCGCATGATCAATACGGATGTAATCTCCGTCGACTATGAAGAGAAGACGGTGTCAGCTAATGTGGTGTCACTTCAGTTCGGCACCTTGCCGCCGACTACCACACAAGATGGCGTCGTCCCCATCCCTAAGGCGACAATGGAGGTGGTGAACTTGCCACCCACCCGTGACAATGTGAGTGGACTTGTCCCACTCACCACATCTCGAGGAGAGGTCCTCTGGGTTCACCCCGACCTCGTCTCCGAGGTAACTCAACCGGAGGTACGCCCTACCTCCAAAGCAAAATGCAGGAAGATCAAGTCTTGCCGTACGGTCTCTTCTTCAACGGAAGAGGCGCTTCCTGTGCAGACGCGTGCACAACAGAACTCCCAGCCCGGTGAAGCTGCCGCCGAAGTGGTGCCTCCTGGCACCATCCCTGAGGAAGGTCCATCCAAGCCCTCAGCAGCCAATAAACAAAAGCAAGTGGAGGCCCGTTTCGACAGACCTCTACGGAAAGAAAATGCTTCGGGGCTAGCCAAGCCCCACAATTTTGACATTCTGGCACAACTGGCCAGTACTCCTGCACGCTTGTCTTTGTTCGAGCTCCTGCGTCTCTCCAAGGACTCCCGATAAGCTCTCTGCGAAGCTCTGAAGGATGTCGAATCCTTTCTCAGTCAAATCAAGCAGCCTGAAGACCTCCCAACTACTTGTGCACACTGTCATTGTGCAGATGAAGTTATCCCAAACATAACTTTCACCCAACAAGACATGCTGCTCAAGCATCACCGACATAACCGACCGTTGTATTACATAGGGTACATCGATTCGGTAAAGGTGAGCAGGATTCAGATCGATCCGGGGTCTTCCCTAAGCATCATTCCAAAGGCGCTGCTATCAAAGCTGGGGATCCCAATGTACCGGCTGGCGCCCTCCAATACGACCATCAGTGGCTTCAACGCTAGCAAGAGCGAGCCACTGGGCAAGATCCGGCTGAAGTGTCACATCGGCAGCCTCAAAACTGAGGTGACTTATTATGTGGTGGATGCCGAGGTCAACTACAACATCTTACTCGGACGACCATGGTTACATGAGTACATGGTGGTGCCCTCCACGCTCCACCAATGCATGAAATATGTATCCACCAACGGCGTCATCCGGACGGAGTTTGCAGATATCGATCCCTTCAAAGGGATTGAGGCCTACTTCACCGATTCTGACTTGTACAAGCCACTTGACGAGGAGAAAGCCAACGACGCCGATGATGAAGCAGAGACGGCAACAGAGCCGGACTTGGAGCCCGAAATGACTCCCGACGCCCCCTTGAAAATCCGATTGAAGGGTAAGCCTCCCCAGAAGGCGCCTCCAATGAGCATCAAGCTATCAGGGAAAGCACCGACTCACGAAGCTCCCCTGAAGATACGCCTCAAGGGAAAGCCACCTCAAACAGCGGCTCCCCTGGTGGTAAAATTACAAGGGAAGGCGCCACTCATCGGAGGCGCAACCGAGGCACCTCTCAAGGTGCGTCTTAAAGGCAAGCCGCCGCAGTCATCCAAGATGCCGGAGAGGGCTCACATAACCCTCTCAGACCCCAAAGTCAGAGCGGTGGAGGACTCTCCTGATCCGGCCCCAGTGCTTACAGATGAGGAGCTTGGCGAATATATCTCTGCTGATGTAGACGCACCCTCCTTCGACAATGTAATCCCACGGGATAAAATCTCGTACTTTATCAATAATAGAGTGTCTTTCAATTATTCTTGTCTTCCACACTGGAATGCCATGTATACATTAGACAACGCTCTACGGTCGTTGCAAACACAAGTAACGACCGTCTACCATAATCAAATAGTCCCGTCTCAAGGAGTCTTCATAGTCCCTCCACGGAGCCGAGACCAAGGCACCATCATCTCGGGCAAAATCGAGCGTCGTCGGGACCTCCCGTCAATCGAGCCCGAACCTGATACCGGCAGAGTACAAGTCTATCGGTACACAGATGCGGCTAAGCACATCATCCAAAAGATGGGCTACGACCTGAAAAGCAACAAAGGCTTAAACTATGGCAAGGGTCGGCATCTCCCTGTCCGGCTTTCGATGCCCAATGGAAAGCCACAGGATTACTATAATCGGACTCGACGGGGGTTAGGCTATGTCACGCCGCCATCAACTCCAGAGAGTTCATACGCAGAAGACATAGAACATTCCCACTCGTCTGAAGCATCGACGTGGGATTCCGATACCAGTATCGGATCAGTCTTCAGGAAAGTGCTGTCAGCTAACATGACATCGGCGCAACCTCAGAAAGATGAAGGCGAAGACCAACCGCCGGAACCCTTCGAAGAGGAACCCTGGGCTCAGCGCCTAGGAGAACAATGGGAGTCTCGTTTTGAGTTACGAGAACCTCCCACCGAAGACGAAGTCGAGCAGATCGACCTCGGGGATGGGTCTTCTTCTAAACCCATCTTCATCAGCAAAAGCTTGGAAGGAGAAGACCGAGAATCTTTAGTCCAACTGGCTAAAGAGTATATTGACGTCTTCGCCTGGAGCTACGAAGACATGCCGGGTCTCGATCCACAGATCGCGATGCATAGGTTGAACATCTTACCAGATGCCAAACCTATCAAACAACAACAGCGACGCTTCCGCCCGGACATCATGAATGCCATCGATCAGGAGGTGGACAAGCTCTTGACCAGTGGCTTCATCCGTGAGGAACAACACCCGGACTGGGTAGCCAACGTCGTCCCTGTTACCAAGAAGAACGGGAAGATACGAGTCTGTATCGACTTCAGGGATCTCAACTCTGCTTGCCCGAAGGATAAATTCCCGCTCCCAATCACCGATGTAATGATCGACAACACATGTGGCTTTGAACGCATGTCCTTCATGGACGGGTATTCAGGCTACAATCAAATCAAGATGTTCCCCGATGACGCAAAACATACGTCATTCAGGACTCCGAAAGGTGTTTTCTGCTACACAGTAATGCCCTTCGGCTTGAAGAATGCCGGTACAACATACCAACGAGCGATGAGTACCATCTTCCGTCAACATCTTCGCAAGACAGTTGAGTGCTATGTTGACGACATCGCAGTCAAGAGCCGCCTCAAAAGAGATCACCTACAGGACCTGAGGATGGTCTTTGATCTCATGCGGGCATATCAACTCAAAATGAACCCCGCTAAATCCTTCTTGGGGGTTTCTAGCGGCAAATTCTTGGGCTTTGTCATCACGGCAAAAGGCATTCATGTCGATCCCGAGAAGACTAAAGCCATCCTCAATATGGACCCTCCGAAGAACCTTCGAGAACTTCGGGGCTTACAGGGACGTCTGGCATACATCCGGAGGTTCATAGCAAACCTCTCCGGTAAATGTCAACCCTTTAATCAGCTCATGAAGAAGGGAGTCTCTTACGTCTGGACAGAGGAGTGCCAAAAGGCTTTCGACGACATCAAGGCTTACTTGACAAGCCCGCCAGTCCTAGTGGCACCTGTCACCGGCAAACCATTCCTCCTCTACGTCCGTGCCATGCAGGCTACGAGCAAGCAATCTACTACCTCAGTCGAACACTCATCGGGGCCGAACACCGGTACAACCCCGTTGAAAAGGAGTGCTTGGCTTTGGTGTTTGCCATTCAGAAGACTCGTCATTACGTCTCGGGCCAGACAATTCACGTCATCTCCCGAGTCAATCCACTCAGAGTTCTCATGACGAAGCCAGGGTCATTAAACTCCCGGCTGGCTATATGGGCGATCCTACTAACGCCATACAACATGGTGTTTGTCCCGCAGAAGGCGGTCAAGGGTCAGGCTCTGGCTGACTTTTTAGCTGCACACCCCATCCCAGAATCTTCAAAACTCTATGAAGACATCCCGGATGAAGTCCAAGAATCAAACGTCACTGAAGGAAGCCCCGTTTGGCGGATGTTCTTCGATGGCGCTTCAAGAACGGGCCCCAACGGCCAAATCATCGCAGGAGTGGGGGTAGTCTTGGTCTCCCCCGATCAGCTGGTCATCCAGCGCGCATACTCTCTTTCGAAGCCGTGCTCCAACAATGTTGCTGAGTACAACGCACTCGTCATGGGACTCCAGCTAGCACAACAGCTGGGGGTGGATCATCTGGAAGCCTACGGCGACTCGAAACTCGTCGTAAACCAGATTCGGGGGCAATACGAGGTTCGCCATAAAGATTTGATCCCTTACCATGAAGTTGCATTGAACATCATTTCAACCTTCACTGGGTTCTTCATCGAACATGTACCCCATCTACAAAACTTGGAGGCTGACGCTCTGGCTGGCCTCGCAGCCTCATTGGCCGCGCCCCTTGGGACTCAACACTATGTCACGGTAACTGGCCGAGACTTGATTTGTCCCAGAAACAACCTATGTTTGCAAATGGCTCATGCCGTGCCGACAAACACCGATGTTAATGTCCGAGACTGGAGATTCCCGTTCATCGACTTCGCCGTCTACGAAATCCTTCCGGAAGACCCGAAGGAAGCCGTCTCAGTCAGGAGACGCTCTCTTCGATTCTACTACGATACAGCCACTAAAACGCTGTACCGACGCTCCTTCGACGGGCTTCTCCTTCGATGCCTGTCTAACGAAGAAGCGGCCGAAGCTCTTCGAAAAGCTCATGACGGAACTTGCGGAGCTCACCAACCAGGTCCTAAGTTGCAAGATCGACTGCGACGTATGGGCTACTACTGGCCAACCATGGCCGCCGACGCAGTAGAATATGCTAAGAAGTGCCATGCATGCCAACTTCATGCAGACTTCATACATACACCGTCTGAACCTCTACATCCTACAGTCGCCTCCTGGCCATTCGAAGCCTGGGGCATGGACATTGTAGGACCAATCACCCCTCCTTCATCAAGAGGACATCGTTTCATCCTGGCCATCACCGATTACTTCTCCAAATGGGCGAAAACAGTCCCACTAACGGAAGTAAAAAGCTCCAGGGTGGTCAGCTTTATCAAACACCATGTCATTTACCGTTTCGGAGTACCCAGGCGAATCATTCATGACAATGGTCCCCAGTTCATCAGCCACATTTTCAGCAGGTTCTGTGACAAGAATCGCATTCAAAACGTGGCCTCAACCGCCTATAATCCGGCAGCAAACGGATTGGCCGAGGCGTTCAACAAAACTATCGTCAGGCTGCTCAAAAAGGTCGTGTCATCCAACAAATGCGACTGGGACGAAAAGCTCGGCGAATGTCTTTGGGCCTACCGCACAACGGTACGGACCCCAACAGGCAACACACCATTCTCCCTGGTCTACGGGAGCGAAGCGGTACTGCCTCTCGAGATCCAGATCCCCTCACTCCGAGTAGCGATCACAAACAAACTCACAGAAGAAGACAATCAACGTCGTCGTCTGCAAAAACTGGAGGCACTTGACGAAAAGCGTCTCCTAGCTCAACAACGCATCGAACTTTACCAAGCCCGTATATCACAGGCTTTCAACAAGAAGGTCAAGCAAAGAACTTTCCAAGTTGGCGACCTGGTTTTAGCAGTCAGAAGGCTAATGGTGTTAACTCACAAGACACCAGGGAAGTTCGAGCCCAAATGGGAAGGACCCTTCATCATTGAGACGGTATACTCAAACGGTGCTTACCGGCTCGCCAAACCCAATGGGGACTTGTTCATGATGCCCATCAATGGCAAGTTCCTAAAGAAGTACTATTCTTGACATCCTCCAAGACATGTATTTCCCCAAACAACCTCTTTTCACAAAAATCAAACGCTTCCGGAACCCAGCTGTTCCGTGGCATCCTTCCGTAGAAAGATAACCACGTCCACATTACCTCTGAGTTGTCTCTCTACATCCGACAAAGCGGAACCTTACATTTCGTGAGCTTACGCTATCCTTCATGTTTACCACGTCCACATTACCTCTGAGTAAACATCCCGTACAAACAACTCCTGTGTTGTCGTACATTGATCGCAGAACTTCCACGTCCACATTACCTCTGAGTTGTTCAGCGTATCCCCCAGGATCATTCCTACCACGTCCATAAATACCTCTGAGTAGGAAGATTCTATCATTTGAACCTAATGATTGCCGTGTCCACATTACCTCTGAGCAAACATGTTGGTTCCTTCAAACTTATTATCTGTACCTAGAAACCAAGGTGCGCAAAAGATAATAGGTCCACATAAATCATCAAGTTCATGAGATCAAAAATGAACACATCACAAAAAAAAGAGAGTGTATTTCTTTATTTTTCAAAAAAGGGAGTACAGAAATATGCTATTTCCCCAGCAAGAGTTGCAAAAACACATAAAAAGAAGAGAAACTACAGTCCCCGATCCTCTCCAGGGTGGGATGAGAGCTCTTTGACTCGACGTCTCAGGTCGGCAGTGCGAGTTTCCACAGTCGCCTGGACTCGGAGCTCGGCTTCTTGACGCATTAATCCGACAGCCTCAGCGGAAGTTTTACTCTCATACTTCTCATCAAGCTGTCATCGCTGCTGAGCCAAAGCAAGGGTCCGCTGAGTAAGAGTCGCTTCCTCCTGCTTGAATGCCACGTGTTCAGCCAGGACACGATCAGCTTCTAGTTGAAGTTGGGCCCGCTGGTCTTCAAGACGGCGCATCTGAGCATCAACCTCTGCGATGTTAGCATCCACCGCAGCCCGCTTCTCCGTCGTCTTCTTCATAGATTGAGACAACTGCTCCGCCGCAGCCTCAGTCCCAGCCACTTCACGCTTCCAACTGCTCACATCGGCTCGATAGGAAGCCTCGATTTCAGCAATCAACTTCCCTATCTCTGCATCTATCAAGACAGAGAGGTCATTTCGTTGGATGCGCTGCAGTTCCGCGAGCCGCTCGTCCAGCTCAATCACCGAAACCTCCAGAATTTCGGCCATATGGTCATGGCCTTGGTGAACGTGGATCAGCTCGATACAAGGCATTGCCAAAGCTTTTGCTGTCGCAAAGCTCCCCCTGGCATCCATCACTGCAGATACACCTTTCTCCAGCATTTTGTACACTCCCTCGACGAGGAACTTCACATACTCGTCGGCATCCGCCAGCACCTGCGGCGTCATAGCAGGAGTTGGGGGAGCTACTACAGTTTGCAGACCGGAGGAAGATCCGCCAACCTCGATCTGAGAGGTTTGAACCTCGGCAGCAATAGGCTCTTCATCAACAGGGGCCAGACTGCTAGCCCGAGGAGCCGAAGGAACAGAAGGAGCCGACACATGCGTCGTGATAGTACCCCAAGTGGGAGGAGCAACAGAGGGTTCCACACCCTTACCCTTCTCAAGCCCGGAGAAATCACCGACGTCAACGGCCACCTCTTCTACCCCGACGTTCTATCAGCATCAGCTACCTCCCCCGGCAAAACAGGGAGATCAACATTTATCTCCTGGCTAGCCCCAGGAGACAAGACCGGCAGAAGGGTCTCATTCTTCTCAAGTCCCTCTACAGGGACAAAATCTGTCGCTACCGCCTGATCGGTAGCCATCTCTATGTCCATGGTTGAAGCCAAGGAAGGATTTGGCAATGATTCAGCCGACCTCCCTTCATCATGACAAGGAGGGGAATCAACCCTCTCCTCTATCCTCACTGCTTCTGCTGCCCCCGCAACGGACCCTTGCAACGCTGGAGGGACGTCACCAGAAGGCGACGAACTCCAATCCACTTCATCATCAGGATGCCTCGAGTCTGTAGGACCCTCAGCGTCCAAGGCCTCCACGGCAGATGGTACTATCCCAGAAGTTGTTACGACTTCAAAGTCAGGAGATACTAAAACCTCCGCGGGAACATCTTCGGGACCCTCCTCCACAGGAGACATCATCATTGGTGGAATGTGCTCCTTAGAAGAGCCTGCCACCTCCTTCGGCTTACTGGTGCCCGGTTTCGAAGCACGAGACTTCTTCTTCAATCCCTACAAGAAGAAGAACATAAGTCGCCACAATGACATAAAAAACTGGAATTATGAAGCACTCCTTACCTCAGCGGGAGCTGAGCCCGTTGGCGTTACAAGTGGCGCTTCCGTAATCTTCGGGGTCGACGTCCTTCTCGACCTTTTCGGTACAGAAGAACCAGCTTCTGGGTCAGCCCGCCTTTTCTCGACAGACGGGTCTCTCACTGGTGCCATAGCAGTAGCCCGATACCCCGCCAATTCTGGCGGACGATATGACCGAGCTGCCACCAACATATTCGTTGTTGCCTCCAACTGGGTCCCAATGATGAAACTAGTCTCCCTGTCATAACCAGGAGACATAGTATTCATAGTGCAATACAGCTTGGCGGCCGGATATAAGATCGGCGGCCGAGGATTGCGAACTGGTGTGGTAAACTTAACGCTAGTGCATCCAGCGTTATAATACTGCCAGCCCCGGGCTCCATCCAGCAAACTCCCGATGAAGCCTAGACTGCTACTGGGATTCCGCAGCATTAGCTGAGTGTAGCCAAATTGACGAGCAAATCGGCTTGGCAAGTATGGTTCCAGATAACATCTGTTCTGATTACGGTAGACCAGGTACGAAGGCCGGATACTCTGCAACCAATGAAAACTCCATTTCGGCAAAGTAACCGCATCCTCGTCAGAATCAACCAAATCCTGGTCGGCCTCAAAATTCTTGAAGATCGGGCCGACCTTCACGATTTCCCACCCCTGAAGGAAGGACAAAACCCTCCTACAAATGGGGACGCCAGTGTAAGACCACTTCCTCTTGTAGAAGCGGCGAATGAAGGCATCTCCTTCAACATGGTCCTCCTCAGGGCCAGGACTCATCACATTCGGATGATGTAAGATCAGCCACCCCATAAGATAATGGAAAGGCAGCTCGGCCCGGGGAAAGTTGTCATTATTACCTTTCTCGTGGATCACATCATCAGCAAAAGACCTCAAACCGCGCAACAGGTTGCACACCATCGCGGGGAGCAGAGCTAAAGGTCGTCCAAAGGCCAACTTCACTGCAGGCAAAATGAGATTTCGATGTACCCTCTCAACGGCACCGGATCCCCCTGCAAATATGCAATCCCGGAGCCATATCATCAAGTAGGCCGTCAATACTGCCTTAGATGACATCCGGTGCGCGCAGTGCCAGAAACAGCTGTACGTATCCTTGTCGCTCTCATTGGAATGTGGGGTCCTCTCGTCCAGTCGGGTTATTTCAGAACTCACTTCCGCGGGGTTCAAGCCCTGCGGAGTCGCAAACCGGATCCTCGAAGGATCCGCCAAATCCTGCCTGAAGACATAGTCCCTCCAAGCAGTCACGTGAGGCTGGGTCTTACCCTTGTCCCTCCGGTGCATCAGATAATGATGGCTCGTCACCTCCTTGAAAACGGCCATCATCTCCGGGTCCTTATCTTCCAAGACCTGGATCTCTTCATTTGATGGGAAATATTCCTCGTACGGTTCCGAGCCCCAAGGAAGCTTGGACACTTCGTACATCTCATGAAGGGCCAATCCCAACTCCCCCACTGGAGTAAAGAAGCTGCCAGTCTGGGCGTTGAAAAGCTCCAAGAGCGCAAGGAACATCGGCTTATTGAGGTCCACGCCTGCCTGCGTGGCCCGAATGGCGGCAGTCAGCCCTATCTCTTTAAGCTCAACTTTGAACCTGGAAATCACCCAGGAGGTCAACTCGTCCCACTTTGGGATGTAGTGACACCAACCTTCGACTCTAAAACCAGCTGTCGGATACGTGACCTTCGACGTCAGCATCCGATTTGCAAAAGTCGGGGCACTGAAGGGAAACGTGTCATTTGGGACTTCACTATAGATGCTCCCGGGACGCAAAGCTCGGTAACTGAACGAAGAACCGGTTCGTGAGGCGGTCAAGGTGTCTCGCTGGTTCGAGGTGGTGTCAATCGAAAGGGAACCCCCCAAGGCACCTCCTTGAGAAGGAGTAAGTTCCCAACCCATCCTTCTCTTCGAAGCTAGACGATAAAAGGCTGTCAGTGGCAACTGGCGGTCAACCTGCCGCATGTATAACATCATGCCCTTAGCAGCAAAGAACCAGTCTTCTCTGATCTTCAATATCTTCGCTTCGGAAGAGACTAATCGGTCGCCAAACAGAAAGGCAGGCTTTAAGAAAGTCACACCTTCAGAATCAGCAGACTTTAGTTTACCGCTCTCCATCATACTCTGGAGGAAAAGCGGCAACTGGACCTGGATTTGTAGCATCCTCTCACGAGGTTGGTCCTGAAGGATAGCATCCTTTGCAGGGTTGATCACCGCCTCATCAAAATCAACTCCCATCTGACAAAGAGAAGCGTCCAGGAGGACCTCATTCAACAAAGGGATCGTCATCGACACTGGCACAACAAAAGTGGAAGTCAGGCAAAAAGACAAAATATGTCAAGCAGACTAGCGCATTGCCAGGGTATAAACCCATGCGCATCTGCTTCGGCGCATCATCGGGACATAGGCCCATGCGCGTCAGTATGTATCGGCACATCTTCAGGGCGTAAGCCCATGCGCGTTGGCATTGGAACTTCGGTGCATTATCAAAGCGTGAGCCCATGCGCGTCAGCAAAGGCTTCGGCGCATCTTCAGGGAATAAAACCCATGCGCGTCAGCCATTAAAACCTCGGTGCATGATAGAGGTATAAACCTATGCACGTCGGCAGGATAGAACCTCGGCGTATCATCAAAGACCGAAGTCTATACGCGTCGGCAGTTAGGGCACAGGGCCCAAAGCAGAGACGAAACCCACCTGTCACCTCTGGACGAACGTCGACAAGAGTCGCAAGAGTGATAGGTACATCCTCATCGACAGACTCCTTCGCTTTCTCCTTTCCCTTGCCGGCAGCACCGCGAGGAGTCTTGGGAGCCATTCTCTCGAGGAAGGAGAAGTTAGGGTTTTGAAGAAGAAACTCTAAATAAGCAGAGGCACAGAGAAGAAGAACCCTTTCTCTCTCCAACTCTTACCTATTTATAGGGCTTGGTCGCACGCGTGAACAGATGACGTGTGATCTCAGCCGTCGCCTCGGGTTCTGTGCAAGGATAGCAGCAAATAAAACCAAAAGATCATCATTAATCTTTTTGGTTACCGAGGCACCATCATCATTAACTGAGAAGAGCATGCGCCCGAACAGGCATGCGCCCAGAAATCATGCGCCCTGACCTCCATGCTTCTTATTCAAAGTATTCCAAAACTTATTCAAAAGTTTTGAAAACTTTGAAGGGGGTCTAGAAGTATGGAATTTCACAACCAGAAAGCCCATGCACCAGACACTACATGCGCTAGAACTCAGACGAAGAACTTCACAGCAAAGTCAATAAGTATAGACATTTGAAGAAGGACTTTTCATTTTATATATAAAAGTCTATTACATGTCTAGAAAAGGTTGTACAAAGGAGAATTTCTACAAAGAAAAGATCCTAAGTCTACAGCCAGCGGCCACCATGCGCCTTCAGATAAGCGCAGCGGCCACCATGCGTCTCCAGATAGGCGCAGCAGCCACCATGCGCCATCAGTCAGGCACAGCAGACATCATATGCCTCCAACCAGGCGCATCCCACCATCTCTTCAGCAGCTCAGTTATGTGCATCCAGCCCAGCTATGTGTATCCCTTCAGCCAAATTCTTCCAGCCAGGCTCACCTGGCCGAGCAGAGCCCAGTTATGTACCGCTCTTCCGACCAGGCTCGCCTGATAAATGCTTCGATACACAAAGCATTTAACCCTCTGGCTGGAACCAAGGAAGAGAAGAGCACCGCAAATGCTGTGGCCAGGGGAGGCTTCGAAAGAGCCTCCAAAGGCGAAGGAAGACCGTGATCAAAACCGCGGCTAAAGGAGCAGCTTTCAACACAACCAAAGTGGGCAAACCCCACTTTGAAGGAAGATAGAGCCTAGTACCGCCATTCCGATCTACGGCTCTTCCGGAATAACGGAGACGAGGCTCGAGCATCCCTATCTTTGGATGCAACAGGCACCTTCCGCCTGCCTCGGAAGCCCTCGACTCCGTCTTTTGGATGTAACAGTCACCTTCAAGAGCATCGAAGACAACACAGCGTCTCATCTTCACCCTCGGGAGCACTTCGTCAACAGAATGCACCCACATGTTCAAGTTCATATTGGAAGTACATGAGGGAATGAGAAGCAAATCTTCTCTCCATGCCACTATTTATAGGCCGGGCAGATCAAACCCACGCGCCAAGTGGATGGCTCTCCGAATTCCGTGCAATGAATTTGCATTAAATGGATGAACCGGACGCCTCGAATTCAGCCAAACGGCTATTTATGGCACTCGAAGAGCGAGACAGCCGCATCATTAAAAGACATGTCCGATGCGCCAGCCAGACAGCGCATCACACGGACGCGCCCTTCGGCATCAGGCGCATCACACAGACGCGCCCTACAGTACTCGGCGCATTACAGAGGGTGCGCCCCCACACATCTCCATACCGAGTGGAACGCCAACCGACGCGCCCACTCAGCTGTCCATCGAACGTCACCAACATTAAATGCTGAACTGATAGAGTTGGCAGCACGCCTCCCAAAGTCTGAACAGTTGACAGCTTTTTCAGAAAACGAAGCGTCGGCAACGTCAGCATCATCATGACTTTATTTCGACGGCTACTGCCACGTGGCCACTCCACCATCAGCATGCGCCTCTACGGCCATGCGTCCAAATCAGCATGCGCTTCAAAAGCCATGCGCCTCAGACTGCTCTCTGATCCCGAAAGACAGAAGGAAAGTCGCCTGCATGCGCCTCAAAAGCCATGCGCCCCAAATGGTTTGTAACTCCTAAAGGTTATGAGCCGCAGCCTCCTCCTGCGCCCAATCCAAGGCGCAGCCCACCAGATCACTCCTCTCCACCAAATCCGAGATCTTCGAACCATGAGTCGACGACACGTGTCCTTTGACTCAACTCATCCAAGATTTCAGCAACGGAAAGATCTTCTCTCTGCTACGTGCCGGCTCACAACAGCAGTATGAAGAGTTCTTCCCCTCGATCAGGGCGCAGCATCCGTGCGCCTCCATCAGCAACCTCCACGTGGCGTCCCCACACCGGCGCATCCTGCATGCGCGCATGAGCAGCCAGCCTGCAAAACTATAAATAGAAGGATCATCTCCTTCACACACAGAGATAGAGACTCATAACAGACAAGACTCCCAACACAGAGAGAATCCACAACAGAGAATCACCGGAGAGGCAGTTCTAGACACTCAACGTCTTCCTCCTCTCAGCAAGCTCCAACACCCAGAGCAATCAACACCTTCAGAGAACCGATAACCGTCGTCAGCCAGTCAACGGAGTCAACGCATTACCACTCGCTCCATTGGCACTAAGGACCCAGCTTAAACAAAAGTGTACTCCTAGGACTACATCTAAGTCCTATATTATATCACTGTTCTGTTTGTATTAAGATTTCAATCAAAACAATTTTAATGGCAAACATATACCATTACTTAATACTAAGTCCATTACCTTGTAATGAGTTCCTTCAGATGGAGAAGTGAACACATACTAGGTAACTTTCTACAATTATCCCTAAGGAAGTTTGTACTGGTGATCCATAATTATACTCATCCGATATGGAGGAAAGCACTATAGCCAACACGCAAGTATAATTACATCACCTACAAACCAGTAATGGAGACCATAGGATTTAAACTAAATAAATATCCTCTCCTACTTAGTTATTTAACAATGAGGGTTTTTCTACTAGTTAATATTATGTCCATGTTGTCCATTATTAATGTAGGCTTGGTTTTTCAAAAAAACAACCACACAATAATAAACATGCATAATCAGAAAAAATAAAATAACAAAAATAAGAGAAAATATCCAACTATTATGGTCATCTTTGTTGCTCCGTCCTCAACTATCCGAATCCAAAATCTGGCGCTGCGCAGATCTATTCGGGGTTCGACCTGCCCGGTCAGGTCGTGGGGTTCGAGGCAGCGCCCCTATTTTTTTATAAGGTTTTGGCTGTCGATTCCTTCATCGAAAATCATCTGTCTGCCTCTGGACTGCTTAAAACCAGCATCTCGTCCGACGTCAGAAACAGCCACCACCGCCATCACGATTGATCAAAAATAATTAAAATTACACCAATCCTATGTCTCCCGAAGGAGTTCACACATAATCTAGATTGAAAAATTAAAATAATAAGCACGATCAACCCTCGTGATTTTAATTACATCCACAGTAACAGCAACATCCATGACATGTCCGTGGTTTAAACAATACAATCAAAAAATATGTATTGGACCATAATAGTTGGATCTAAGATGCCTGTAAAACCGAGTTAGAACAGATCTACATCTATCGACTATTACACAGTGCAGGTTTTATTGGACAACATGGACATATCAATCAATACGTAGATCCAAAGTGGCTCTGATACCAATTGATGGAACTGGGGATTCCCAGGACCCTTCTTTTGGTGTACGTATTGATCGATAGAAAGTTAAACAGATCTAATACGTGTTTTAACCCTTCATAGACGAAAACTAGGGTTCACGAATTATACCTGCGGCAGAAAGGAGACAAGTAATTCCTGGCAATCTCGAGCAGACGACCCCAAGATCTTCTGCACGTATTCCTTCCTCGAGTTGGACGTCATGTGGGCGACGATCTCCCAACCTTTTCTTCTTCTTGGCAGCCCTCTCTTTCTCTCCTTACATGAATCACGAATTTAGAGAAAATTTTAGATTTCTAATCAGTAATCTGGCGGCCAGAGAATAGAGGATATATAGGCTACGGCAGTGACCATGAGAAGAAATTAGGGTTAGGCCTCCTAACGAATCTGGATATCCCGTATTCAGCCCGAACACACAATCCAGGCCCATTAACAATAGCTCGGTCCACTAATGAGCTATTGTTGCACTACCTCCCTAATCCTAAATTATGTTTGTGGGCTCCTTTTATTATATGCTCGTTTGGCTCCCCATGTTAAGATATCGTATGTCCGTCGATCAAATTAAGTTACTGACAACTATATTAATTCGACATCTTTTATCCTTAAGTAGTACCGCTCAACTTTATTTATCATGTCGGATATAATCCACCTGCAGGGTTTACATGACAATCCTTATGAGCTCCTTAAGAAGACATCATCAACCCGATGTATCGGGACATGGATTCCATTTATAATCAACAGCCCATCATACATACAATGTTATTACCCAATTCATTGAGGTTTTTGATCCATAATGAATCTCACTCTTTTATGAGTCAAAGTAAAGCACACTGCATATACATGTCCGTTATTATATCCGGATTAAGAGCACAAGCATCCATAATAACAGAGGTGTTTGTTCTCTTATGTAGTCAGTACAAAGAGAACAACCTCAAGTGGTCCTGTTCAATATACACAAAGTGTACTAGTGTAAACCTATAGTCAAGATAGACTAATACCAGATTATACTACAACCTTTCCAATAGATTGTCCAAGTCCATCTAGGTTGTGAACT
This sequence comes from Iris pallida, assembly GCA_029216955.1. Lineage (NCBI taxonomy): Eukaryota > Viridiplantae > Streptophyta > Magnoliopsida > Asparagales > Iridaceae > Iris > Iris pallida. The sequence goes on along the minus strand of JANAVB010034417.1, from coordinate 68,483,602 downwards.
ATTTATATACTCCATAGGAAACTGATAATATGATCTTCTGTGTGACACCACACACCATATTATCTACAATATAGAATATCAGACATTTGCATTAACACTTTCAACAAATACAATATGCAAATATTTGCCCATATGATTCTCATTCAAAATTTAAGGAAATAAGGTTACTACAAAAGTGATGCTTTTAGTATATAACCCTAACAGAAACTATCGGTCACATATGAACTCCACTTAAGGTGAAACAAGAAGATTCTTGAAGCCAAGACAAAGATTTACAACTTTCATGCTTTGAGTTTTTCAAGATTTTAGCTATAAAATAGATCAAACGGGCAAAAACAGACATTTAGGGTGATTTGCGCACGAGTGCGTTGCACGCGCGAGCAAACTGCCCACGATGCACGCTACGTGCATGCACGGCACGCGGTCTGCACACTGCATGCACGGGCTAAACTGCCCACGGCGTACGGTGCAAGTAAGTACGACGTGCGGGCGCGCGACGTGCGAGATGCACTGTACGTGCGGGCAAAACTGCCCATGACGCAAGGTGCACGCAAGCACGACGCATGGGCGCACGGCAGAAAATCATGCGGACGAATGGCGTACGAGATACGCTGCGCATACGGGCAAAACTGCCCACGGCACATGGTGCACGCAAGCACGGTGCGCGGGTGCACGGCGCGCGAGATGCGTTGCGCGCGCAGAAATAAATGCCCACGGCGCAAGGTGCACGCAAACACGGCCCCGGCTCAAGATGCGCTGTGCGCATGGGCAAAACTGCCCATGGTGCAAGCACGGTGCACAGCAAAAACGCTGCACGCGGCACTGTTCATCGTCCCGACAATACCAAAAGGTGTGGGGAACCCATGACACGAAAAATGGCATAACTTCTTCATACGAAGTCAAAATCAAGCGGTTCAAAAGCCAAAATTGGATAAAATTGAATTCCTCACCACATGGAATCATTAGATATCGAAAATAACAAAGTTAAACAGATCAAAACCAAGAAAAACCAAAAAAGTTATAAACTTAGATATACAATAATCCATCCATCAAAACCGAAAATGTCAAGTTCTAAAGAGGCTTAGAATCAAGTAAAGAAAAGAATGGAACAATAAAACTTGGGATACATCATAAAGCAATTTGCACTTGCCTAGGGCTTGGTAGGTGGGAGGAGTTATGGAGAAGAAGAAATAAATAAATGAAGAAGTTATGGAGGAGAGAGGGAGATGTTGGTTCATATACCAAGCTATCCATCTCAACTCAAACCAAACCAAGCTAAGCTAAACCAAGTTGAACCAAGGGGAACCAAATTAAGTCAAGATTAAAACCAGACTAGGCTAAACTAGACAAGTCTAACTATGGTTCACCTGATATATGTCAGAAATTCGTATACGTATACTAAAAATACGTATAACGAGAAATGTGAGTGACAACTCTACCCACCTTAAAAAAATTCTGTCCGTGGAATTTACTCAAGAGGCTAGAGGTATCGGAGTAAGCTACACTAACCACATGCAATCTATGACTAGCAGTTAATCAAGCAATCATTCATGCAAGCAAGAAATTAAAAGCATAAGGCATAAGAAACACATTATACCTTATGGGTCAAATATGTGTGGATATCGTGATCGGATATCATCCTCACGTTCCCATGTTTACTCATCTAAAGAGTGATGAACCCAAGTAACACGGACTAAACTAATAGTCTTGTTCTTGAGTATCTTTTCTCTTCGATCCAATATAGATATGAGCCTCTTCTCGTACGAAAGGTTGGTACAAACAACCAATTCTGAATGATCGAGAATATGGCTCGGATTCGGGATATACCGTCGTAATTGGGATACGTAGAAAACGTTATGTACCTCACATAACGACGACGGAAGAGCGAGACGATAGGATACATCACCTACTCACTCGAGAATATCAAACGGCCCTATATACCTAGGACTAAGATTTCTCCGTACGCCAAATCGAATGACTCCATGGGTAGGCAGATCCTAAGGAATACGTTATCGCCGATGGAAAACTCAAGAGGACGCCGATGAGAATCGGCCCAATGACGCTGACGATCTTGTACAACTCGAAGATGATCTCTAACTTGTCTGACCACCTCGATAGTCTGAGTAACCATTTCTGGACCAAGCATCTACCTTTCGCCTACATCATCCCAGGCTAAAGGTGATCTGTACTTCCAGCCATACAATGCCTCAAATGGTGCTATATGAATACTGGCCTAAAAACTGTTATTATAGGAGAACTCCACTAAGTGTAGTTGATCTTCCCACGAACCACCGAAGTCAAGTGTACAGGATCATAACATATCCTCGAGAGTTTGAATTATGCGCTCTGTCTGACCATCTGTCTGCGGATGATAAGCTAAACTAAACTTGAGACGAGTTCCTAAACTCTCTTGAAGACTCTGCCAAAAGAGTGATATAAATCTCGAATCTCTATCTGATACGATATTGATTGGTACTCTATGCAATCTGACTATCTGTCTGAGATACATCTCTGCTAGCTGATCTGTTGACTGACTAATTCTGAAAGGGAGAAAATGAGCTACCTTGGTAAGTCGGTCAACTATAACCCATATAGCATCTCTTCCAACTTGGGATTTAGGTAACCCAGTTACAAAATCCATGGTAATGTGTTCTCATTTCCATTCTGGGATCGGTAAAGGTTGAAGAAGTCCAGCTGGTCTCTGATGTTCAGCTTTGACTTGTTGGCAACAACGAGAGACAAACCGGACTATCTCCCTCTTCATACCATTCCACCAGAAATGCTGATGGATATTATGATACATCTTCGTACTACCAGGATGAATTGAATACTGCGAATTGTGAGCTTCTACTATGATCTCTTGTCTGATGTCACCACTGGGTACACAAAGACGCCTTCCATGTCGAAGCGTGCCATCTTCGTGAATACATAACTCTGCTCTTCTTTCCGCTTCACATTCTGCCCTAAGCCGCTGAAGCTTAGAATCTGTTGATTGAGCTATATTGATTCTCTCAACTATACTAGACTGAACTTGCATACTAGCCATCAATGCCACATTGGTAGGGAGAACTATCTCTATACCCATCTTCTGAAGATCTGCTAATAATTCTGATTATGCTGTTAGAAAATAAGCTCCTGCTCTTCTACTCAACGCATCTGCAACTACGTTGGCCTTCCCAGGATGATACTGTAGGTTGATGTCATAATCTACCAATAGCTCTAGCCACCTCCTCTGACGCATGTTGAGATCCTTCTGGGTAAACACATACTTAAGACTCTTGTGGTCGGTGAAAATCTCTACCCGATCTCCGTACAAGTAATGCCTCCAAAGCTTAAGTGCAAAAACTACTGCTGCTAAATCCAACTCATGGGTTGGGTAATTCCTCTCATGATCACGAAGCTGACATGACGCATAAGCTACTACCTTGCCATATTACACTAAGACGCATCCCAATCCTCTGCCTGAAGGATCACAATAAACTAAAAATCCTCTAGTCCCCTCTGGAAGCGTGAGAATGGGTACCGTCATCAATCATTGCTTCAACTTCTCGAAGGAACTCTGATACTCTACTGTCCAAGCAAACTGTACATCCTTGCGGGTCAGCTGCATCAATGGTACTGAAATTCGAGTAAAGTCTGACACAAATCGTTGGTAATAGCCGGCCAATCCTAGGAAACTATGAACTTCTATGACGGTGCTAGGTACTGGCCATGTCTCTATAGCTACTATCTTTTGGGGGTCCACTTCCACTCCACCTCTGGTGATGATGTGACCTAAGTATGAAATACGATCAAGCCAAAATTTGCACTTACTGAACTTTACGTACAACTGGTGCTCTCTAAGAATCTGAAAGACTATTCGAAGATGTTGCTCATGCTCTGCTTTATTCTTGCTATAGACTAAGATGTCGTCTATAAACACTATCATGAACTGATCCAAATAAGGCATGAATATACGATTCATGAGATCCATGAATACTGTTGGCGCATTGGTCACCCCGAATGGCATAACGAGAAACACCCAATGCCCATATCTAGATCTGAATGTTGTCTTTGGGATGTCTTGCTTTCTGACTCCGATCTGATGGTACCTTGATCGCAAGTCAATCTTTGAGAATACTGCTGTCCCACTGAGTTGATCGAATAAGTCATCTATCCTTGGTAAAGGATATCTGTTCTTGATTGTTACAGAATTCAAGGTACGATAATCAACACATAATCTTGACGTACCATCTTTCTTTTTCATAAGAAGCATCAGGGCTCCCCAAGGTGATTTGTTAGCACGAATGGATCCCTTCGTTCTGAGTTCTTTAATTATCTTGTACAGGATCTCCAATTCTGATGGTGCCATTCTGTAGACTCTCTCTGATACTGGTGTCGTCCCTGGAATCAAATCAATGGTGAACTCTATCTCTCTTTCTAGCGGCATGTCTGGAAGCTTTTCGGGAAATACATCAAGAAATTCTTCTACTACTCTGGGAAACTGAACTATTTCTGCTACTACCATCTTCAAGACTGGTGGAGAAGGTTCTACTTGGCCTCTGGAAAACAAAAATTCTTCTTCGCCGGGGACACCAAAAATAATCCTGCCAACATGACAGTCTATTCTTGCATATTGATCCTTCAACCAATCCATTCCTATGACCACATCATAGTCGGCCATCAAAAATTCTATCAATCTAGCAGAAAACTCTCTACCGCTAACTACGATTCGACACGAGAAAAAGACTCTATCTACTCCCACAAGACCGTTACCAGTAAGTATATCAAGCCTTACTGATAATGACTCGGGCTCCTGTCCTATCCGTGTTGCGAATCATACAGACATAAATGAATACGATGCACCCGAATCAAATAATACTGATGTTGGAAAAGAGTTGACAAGAATGGTACCTGCCACCACCTCATCTGATGCCAATTCTTCTGCTACCGGCAGAGCCATAGCTTGACCATGTCCTCTTGGTGCTGGTCCCCTCTGCTGGTGACCTCTCTGTCTGTTCTGAACCTAAGCTTGGGCCTGAGCATAATATTGAGCCTGGTGGTAACGACCTCGGAAGCTGGTACTGCTGATGCACTGGTGTTGGTCCCCTAACCGATGGACTGGTTAGGGTTGATAAAGATGAGCTGGCTCTATGCGGACATGACCTAATTTTGTGATCCGGTGCCCCACAAGCCAAGCACAATCCTTGTGCTCTTCAACACTCTGAAACCACGTGCCCAGGCTTCCCATAATGAATGCAGCCCGTTGCGGAAGATTGCTTTTGCCTCTGTTACTGAGGGTACGTCGGTGTCGAATGTTGAACCGACAAAACTGTGGTCGCCCTCCTAGGAACTCCAATAGTCAAAGTCCTAGCTGCCGGGGCTGGTGTTGATGACTGAGACAACTGACCATGAGGCCTCTTCCGTCCTCCGGTTCGATCTACTATCCTCTGGGAGGTATATTTATGTCGTCTTGTTGCTCGCAAAACTGTATCAAATGTCTGGTACTCAAACTGCTCCATAGCTAGAATAATCTCTAGGTGGAGTCCCTGCTGGAATCGATATGCTCGATCTAATTCGGTCGCCACCAAGGTGGGAGCAAACCGACTAAGTATAGAAAACTCAGCCGTATATCCATTGACCGTCCTTCTTATCTGCTTGAGATTGCTGAATCTTGTCTGCAGATCATACCGAGCTACTGTATCAAAATACTTCATCTAGAACTTGTCACTGAATACCGCCCACAGGACATGCGTTACCAAACCAACTGCTAGCATCGCCCACCAGCTGCGGACTAAGTCCAATAACTGTAGGTGCATAATGGCCACCTTCTCTTCTTCTGGAATCCGAGCTGCCTCCAAAATATCCTCTATATCCTGTAGCCAAGCATCGACAGCAATAGCATCTTCACTGCCGTCAAAGAAAAGAGGGTTTGGGCGCTTGAAGCTGTTAGCTGCATTGTTCCCTTGATAGCCAACTCTTCCCATAGCATCTTGTACTGTCTGTTGTATGGTATCGCCCCGACGGTCTTATGATGCAAGCAAGTCCAGGATGAGTCCCATCAGGACTCTATTGTCAGGCTCTGCAGACGGGGCTGGTTGAATTGGTGGCTCTGGATCCCCGGAATGCATGACTCGGGATGCTGCTCTAGAGTGCTGGGCTTGGTCCCCAGGTTGCTGCTGGTTCACTAGAGGTGCTCCACCCGGCTGATCGATAGGGCTAAGAACAATGCCACTGAAGAAATGATATGGGGAACAATAAGGAAGGACCAAGATAGATCATGGATATAAGCATTTATCAGGTCAAGAATTAGGAAGATTAGAAAACATGAGTAGAGATCAAGGGCGAATGCTGATTGAGACATCTATTTAGTAAAACTCTTACACATCTTGATTTACAAGACCTGCATGGGCCACCACTTAAACCGTGTCACGCCCTAGAACTAGAATACTCGAGAGCAGGGGACAGACACATCCAGCTACGTACATTGAAATACAACCCACCTCGTAATACGGTCACGGTTGTCTAGACGCATAAAGGTTTATCTACAAGCCAACAGTCTCTTAAGGTCAAGAACAAGCCTAGTGTCTCAATCTCAAGCAACCAAATAATTGTTACAAGATGTTAGATCATCAAACATACAAAGTAAGGCATCCCAAACATTACATATTCAGATGATCATGAAGCTAGTCATACAAAATGTGAAGACTAACAAGATTTAAGTCATACATGATCAACCCTAGGATTTGTCAATCATGTTACAGCCTTAGGCAAATAGAAATTAAGTTTCAACACGAGCTAACACTTGTTCGACGGCTAAACGCCTCAAAAAAATAATTAATAATAGAGTGGGAGAACAAAATAAGAAACCCACTCGTTGCCAGGATTACGTCTGGTGTTCACCATCTGGCTGGAAAGCAGGTAGATCCTCGAGTGCTTCTTCGAAATCTGGCCATACAAAACCAGCTGGGTCAAACCCCAAAAAGTGCAAGTGCCATAAGGGAGACTCCACTTAGGAACTAAAACCAGCATATAATAAAAGAAAAACTGATAAAATAGCATAGTTAAATAACATGCGAGACTGAGTTAACATAAAATATTAGCTTGTAGTAGGAGAAACAAGAGGTGGAATATAATTCCCATGTTAATCATGAGATAATTCATTCAAGCACGGCCAATCAAGTCCTAAGGCTTGCTATTGTTAGCTAACTAGCGTTATCACAAGCTTAGTTACTAACAAGATGCAAGGAGATGTTTCCGCAGTCACAAGCCCTACAGACTATCCAGGTTATCCAGGCGAGGGTTACAAGAGTTTATCAAGAATTAAGAGAATTATTAGGTAACTTAGAGTGCAACACATGACATTGTGCTGGAAATGCGGCCTACTCGTCGGTAGGCTACAAGTCCAAAGGTATGACCAGGATAACGGGATCGCCTTTAACTGGGAAATCTCTCTAAATGAACTACTTGACCAATCTAGTCGTTAACCTAGTCAGATTTATTATGAATCCCTGACCGTGGTAACCAGGAATCCATATCCTAGACATGATATAAGACAAAATATGTAGCTTGTACAGACACAATCAACCACAAAGTCAAGATAAGAGTTATACTTAGCAAGTCAAGGATAGCTGTCGCAACAGCAATCAAGATTACACATATCATATCATATTTACCTGTCATGTCAAGAGTACTTGTCAAGAGTGCGCCTCGACAGGCCACTATCAAGATTATCAAGATGGGATCATATTCTCATGTTCAAGTCAAGTTCAAGTTACTAGCTCAAGACTATCAAGTGTCAAGTCGGGTCGTCGCAATTTAGGCCAAGTACATAAAACATGCATAAAAGATCAAGAAATATGATTGAAACTATCGGTAGCATATAAACTCCAGTTAAGGTAAAACAAGAAGATTCTTGAAACCAAGACGATGATCTACAACTTTCATGCTTTGAGTTTTTCAAGATTATAGCTACAAAATAGCTCAAACGGGCAAAAACAGTCATTTAGGATGATTTGTGTACGGGTGCGCTACGCGCGCGAGCAAAACCGTCCACGGCGCACGCTGCGTGCATGCACGACGTGCGGTCTAGACACTACGTGCAAAATGTACTGTGCACGGGCTAAACTGCCCATGGCGCACGGTACGCGCAAGCACGACGGAAAATCGTACGGGCGCGCGGCGTACGAGATGCGCTGCGCGCACGGACAAAACTGTCCACGGCACAAAGTGCGCGCAAGCATGACGCGCGGGCGTGTGAAAGAAAATTACGTGTGTAGGAGCGTAAAAAAATGCTTCATAGACCAAGTCAAAGAAATAGAGCTTTACGCTCAACTGGCTACTCTACGCAGGCTATTCTACGCAGGCTACTCTACGCGAGCTGTTTTTTTTTACGCAAGCTACTTTACGCCAGGGACAGGCTGTCAGATCATACATTTAATGCAAGTGATAATGAATCAGACATAATGATTTGCTGATAGCGTATAACACAGAATTCGAAGAGATTTGATTTACACAGAAACCAACATTGTCGTTTAGTGTGTGGACTGGGCTACTTTACGCTCAAAAGAGGGCTTCTTTTACGCATAAATACTATATGAGCTTTTTATGCTCAAAGTTGACGTGTGCGTAAAGTTTATTTGGGCTACCTTTTACGCTCAAGGCTGTTTTATCAGCCACTTTACGCGAGAAGTCTATTTTTGGGCTATTTTACGCCTAGTCTACTACTTTACGCTGGAAGTGTATTTTGGGTCATTTTTTACGCCCGATTGTTTCTGGCTATATGAGAACGTGGTTTGCTTACGTGGCTTTCATGCCACACTTATCGAGGGACGTGTGTACGTGCCCTTCTTATTTTGTTGAAGTACTGGGACACGTGTCATCCCACGTAAAGTTTATGGATGACAGTTGCTGGCGTAAAACTCCAATTTGGATGCTTTTTACGCATGATGTGTTTTAGTCTATAAATAGACTAATTTTTATAATTAGAAGATAATCAGAGAGAGACAGGAGAGAATACATCAGAGACTTTAATTTTCCAGAGCATTCTTCTTCAACCTTTCTTCCAGAACAGAGTGAAGCAAAGCAGGAGAGCATTTGACCTCGCCATCAGTGCCCAAGTGCGTCGATACTTTTCTGGTGACTTAGTTCTTCTGGCTGTTCATCTTCCAGCAGTACTCTTCATCATCATCGTATGGTCCAAGGAACAAAGTGATCGTCTTCAGATCAGACTTCTATAGCAATACTTCCCAGAACAATTTGTACTTCTTGTACTTTTTCTCGTTTTATTTCAAAAGCCAATTTTAGGCATTTTGTTAAGTGAAACAAAATGGCGACTCTGCTGGAGACGACCTTCTCCTCTGACAAGAAGGCAATTGCTCAATATGATGATGTGTCGGTCGGATCGACAAAGAAGACTCTGGTTGTACACTTCGAACAGACCGCCTACGAAGAAATGCTCCGAAGTGGGGGTAGTACTCGCTGCTCCAATGTTCAGAAATCGCAAAAAGCACAAAAAGTTTGGATTCCCAAATCCAAAGCATCCTCGGATCTTCCTACTGTCTCTGAAGGCAAAGGAATCCTTCCTACTCCTGATGTAGGGGCTCCTGTTTGTAACGAGGAAGTCTTTACTTCAGTATTGCGCCCTGAGCGTGAAAACCAATCTCCCGTCGGTGACGGGGAAGATTCCCAAGTTTTACGCCCAGCGCGTAAAAACCAAGTTTTACGCCCAGCGCGTAAAAGTGACGTTTTACGCCCAGCGCGTAAAAACCAAAATTTACGCTCTGTGCATAAGAACAAGTCTTTCGTCTGTGACGTGGTAGACTCCAATGCTTTACGTTCTGAGCGTAAAAATAAGTCTCCCGTCTGTGACGCGGTAGACACACAAAATTTACGCTCCACGCGTAAAGGAAAATCTTCCGTCTGTGACATGGCAGATACTCATATTTTGCGCTCTACGCGTAAAGATAAATCTCCTGTCTGTAACAGTGTAGATAAAATTCACAACCATGTCTTTACATCTAAAGTGAATTTACCTGCACGCAACCAGCGTAAAAACATTGTTGGTAAAACTTCGGTTCTTCACCAACAGCCTTCTTACACTGCTTTACGCAAGGTACCAAACCTACAAATTACGCGTAATGCTCAAAAATCTCAGAATTTACGCACGCAACTCCAAGCGCATAAAAATGTACAGTTTGGTTCTGCGAATGCAGCCAGTAATCTTTTTTATAACAAGGAACTAAACGTTTCTCTACCCCAAATGTAATAAGGAAGACTACTCCATCTACTCAATCTACTCCCTCTACTCCTTCTGATTTACGCGAGTTGCTAATGCAAAAGCGTAAAAATAGACAATCTCCCGTGACACTCTCCCAAGAGAATCATCATTGTGAGTGTCACCAGATTGTAATCAAATGTTGTTGTTCGGCTTCTAAACTGTCAGTTTTTGACCGGTTAAGCTTCAATGCGCCTCAACAGCAAGTTGATGATCAAGAACATGAGTTGTCATATGCGTCAGTCAACATGGCATCTCATACCAACAGAGGACGACGTCCAAGACGCAACTCGTCCTAGACTCCAGGGCAACAACAATTCAACAGACTTCTTGATTCCTTTGAAGGAGTATATCAGAATACTCGATCAAGAAGACAAAGACAGTTGCAGATTTCTGATTCAGAAGCTGGGGGTACTCAATCTTTTGAGTCTGAAACTGATAGTGTCGATTCATACCTCTATACTAATCCCTCTGTATCTTCAAGAGAGGTTGAATCCTATGCTATTGGAGATGAACCGGAGACGTCATATGCTAATACAGAACAACGTCTCTCTGCCATTGAGCAATCACTAAAGGACATGCTTACCATGATGCAAAGCATGCACCAAATAATAATGACTCAGCAGACTGCTCAGCCGGCAGTAGTAACACCGGTGCAGGTAATTAGCAGCACAAACTCAAGATAGTCAAGGGGTTGATATACCTTTGAATAATCAAGAGCCTGCTGTCAATCAAAATTTTGCATCTCCAGATCCTATCATTCCTGAAGATGTACCACCTCCGGTGGGGGTCACGGTACATCCAACAACTATTCAATCAAATGTGCTTCCTCAAACCAGTGAAGCTATTCAAGCAGTGCGTGAATTAAAAGCACAGTTTGAAGTTCTGAAGCACAAAGCTCAACTCCAGAGGTTAGGGATTAAGCAACCTTATCCTCCTCATTGGAATGATGTACCTTTTCATCCGAAATTCAAGCCACAATCAATGGTATTGTTTGATGGAAAGGCTTCTCCTAGTCAGTATATCAATTACTTTGATATTATGACTGTGCATCTGCAAAAAAATGATGCTCTTCTCACTCGAGTGTTCATCGGGTGCTTGACGGGTTCAGCTTACGACTGGTATCGTAGTTTATCCGACAATTGCATTTCGTCTTTTGATGAATTTAAAGCAATGTTTCTCTCCCGCTTTTATGAAAGAGGTATGGATATGAATATGTCCTCCTTAATAGAGATCAAACAAAAGGAGAAGGAAGATACTCGGACGTTCATCGAACGTTTTCGACAAGCAACTTTGAAGATGCCTCCTGGTATGCCAGATTCAATGTTGATTGATACATGCAAGATGAATCTGCGACCATCCATTGCTGTCTTCACGGGTTCCCAATTCACAGACTGGGTCTCGTTTATTATAGCAGCAGTTTCTGCCGCGACCAATAGTAGGTTGGCTCGTGAACATGGGATGATTTTTGCCTCAGAGGACAAAGGAAAGAAAGGCTCTTCTGGTAATAATTTCGGCAATCGTAATGGAAAAGAAAAGGATACCCTTATGGTTAATCTTTCCAAAAATAAAATGACGCCGAATAATCAGGAGTCTTCTAAGCCAAAAGAAGAATACTCTTTTGACAAGAGCGATATCCCAGGGATATTCCAATGTCTGGTAAAGAGTGGCAAACTCCAGATTCCGGAGCCAAAAAGACCTAATGAGGTGAATCTGACTGACAATCCCAAGTATTGTATCTATCACAGATACATAAATTATCCCACCAAGGCTTGTTATGTCCTAAAAAAGAAAATCCAAGAGTTGATAAATGCCAATGCCATCGCTTTAACTAACGATGAGCATACAGTCACAACCAATATGGTTTCTCTTCAATTTGGAGGTTTTCTTCCACAACAAGTCCCAGATGGGATTGTCCCAATTCCGAAGGCGACGATAAAGATTGTGAATATCCCGCCTGCTAGAGAGGAAAATAAAAGATTGTTGCCTCTCACATTAAAGAATTGTGAAATCATGTGGGTACATCCTGACTTAGTACCTGAAATAGAGGATGAAGGTAAAACTTCAAATCCAAGAAAGGTAGAAAAGTCAAAACCTGTAATATGATTTCTCATGTTATTCCAGATCCTGATGATTTGGATCATCTTTGGGATGGCATTCCTTTGGAGGATAGGCTGAAAGGTTTAAACATATGTCCTCCAAGTTTAGCTCCTCCTAACAAGCTCAAACTTACTCATTAGCAGTGGTTAGCTATGAATAGTGTTCCCTTATATAGGGTACAACAGGTTTTCACTGCTTATGAAAATGCTCCTACAGGGATTTTTCCTCGTGTCCCGAATACTCCTTTTCCTGTAGTTACAGAGGTTTCTGCTTCTTCTTCCTCTGTTGAACTACCTATTAAAAGTCCGCTGTCCATTTACTTGTACAGTCAACAATCAGTCCATCTCATGAAAAAGATGGGCTATGACTTTCAAAAAGCAGAGGGTTTGAACTATGATAAAGGAATGTGACTTCCTTTACATATTCAAAGTCAAAAATCCACAGTTCGATTGGGTTCTGAACTTTCTCTTAAAAATCCTCGCAAGAAGAAGGCTAAGGGAAAGAAGACTAAATCCTGCAATATGGTACTTCCTTCTCATGATTCTGAAGAAGAAAGCTTTGCTGGTACGAGATCTGGGAAAGAATACCACAAAGATTACGAGGGATCTTCCAAAGAAGCAGAGGATGTTGTAGAAACGATCCCAGTTCAACCATCTCCTGTTCCTGCTAAACCATCGGTGGTTGAGAAAGGAAAATAGAAAGCAGTACGCTTTGACGTTCCCTTGAAATCTGCTTCAAATCAAGGGGTGGTGATGAAGCCCTATAAATTTGATATTCTAGCTCAGTTAGCCAATACTCCGGCTAGACTCTCTATATTCGAGCTACTGCGTCTTTCTAAAGAAAGCAGAAAGACTTTGAGTGAAGCTTTGCTACAAGCAGACTCATGCTTGGCTCAACTCAAGAGTCCTGATAATACACCAGTGTCATATCCACAATGTCATAGTGTGATGGAGGCAATTCCTAATATTATCTTCACACAAGAAGACATGTTGTTGAAGCATAACAAGCACGACAGGCCTTTGTGCTACACTGGGTATATTGAATCCACTGAAATTGATAGGATTTATATTGATCCTGGGTCTTCTGTTAGTATTATTCTTCAAAGTATGCTAAGACCTTTGAGGATTCCTACTAGTGATTTGATTTACACTAGTACCACAATAGTTGGTTTCAACTCTGGCAAGAGTAAACCACTGGGGAAGATTCATCTAAAGATTCAAATTGGTGATCCTCGAACTATGGCTACTTTCTATGTTATCAACTCAGACGTATCCTATAATATCCTTCTTGGAAGACCGTGGATACATGAGCATAACATTGTGCCTTCAACTCTCCACAAATGCTTCAAGTACGTGGATTTACAAGGGGTTGTGAAGACTGAATTTGCTGATATCAATCCTTTCAAGGGTGTTGAAGCCTATTTTTCTGACTCAATACTCTACAAACAAGAGCATGTGAAGGAGATATCAGATATGGCTGAAGATCAATCACCTGCTGAAGATCAGTTTGTCAATGAAGATCCTCCAGAAGAGCAACCTTTGAAGATCAAAGTCAAAGGTCGAATCCAACCCCAACTTGTCAATGATCAACCTCTGGTGATCAAGGTCAAAGGAAGAACTCGAGTTTCATCTGAGGAATCAGTGAGTATTCCTGCCAAGAGCCAAGTTTAACCTCTTATGATCAAAGTCAAGGGACGTACTTCTCGTACGAATGATCCAGAACCACCATTGATCATCAGCCTTGGCAAGTCTACGCAGAAGACGGATGACGGTCCATTAGTGATAAATCCTAAGCGTAGTACTCAACTTGTAAATGATGTAAATATTGATCATTCTGTACTTTCTGATATCAATGAAGATTTTTTTTGGAGTATATGGCTGTCAAATTTGTAGAAAGAATGTCTTTATCTTCTGATGATCAAAGTCATCAATATCAAGATAACATAAATACAGAGAAAACCTTGTACATTGATCATAAGGAAAATTCCTTTCCTCCTCATGTCGATGTTGGACCTTATGCTCAAAAGTTGCTAACATCTTCCCCTATCTTCTTCATGTAGTCTCGCCATCACAAGCTTGTGTAACTTTTAGACGTCACAAAGAATCTTATTTCGTGATTTCGTCTGATAAGAAAAACAAGCACTAAATTGTGTTTGGCCTGGGTAGAAACATCCCTGTTGTTCAGACAGATGATCTTAGAGATAAAGATAAAGAAAAAATTCGAATTGACAAATATAGTCAACAATCTCTCAAGATTATCCAGAAAATGGGATATGATTTGAAGACTATGCAAGGTCTCAATCAAGGCAAAGGTAGACGATTACCATTATGTGGTGATCCGTTTTACCAGAAAACTCGTCATGGGTTGGGATATGATCCGTCCCATATGTTTAATGATGATATACAAGAAGAATTCTCTTTTAGTTCTTCATAATCCTCAGATTTGGAAGAAATCCATTTTATTGAATCTAATACATCCCACTCCTCATATGCTGGAGTAGACTATTATAATGAATCTGAGTGTGTATTCTCAGTCAACATGGTTTAAACTGAAGGTGAATCTGAGACATTTAAAAATGACCCTTGGGCCCAACAGATGGACACCCAATGGGAGCTTCGTTTTGAACAACGACAGCCACCTACGGATGATGAGATTCTCCAGATTGATATTGGAGACGGAACTACGTCCAAGCCAATATTCATTAGTAAGAACCTTTCCGAAGATAAAAAGAAAGAGCTGATAAAACTGATTAAAGAATATATTGATATCTTTGCATGGAGTTATGAGGATATGCCGGGTCTAGATCCTAAAGTTGCTACTCATAAACTCAATATTCTTCCTAATGCCAAGCCTGTGAAACAACAGCAACGGCATTTTCGACCAGACATGATGGATGCAATCGAAGCAGAAGTCAAAAAGCTGATTATATGTAGCTTTGTTCGTGAAGAACAACACCCAGACTGGGTTGCCAATATTGTTCCTGTTATGAAAAAGAACGAAAAAGTCCGAGTTTGCATAGATTTTCGAGATCTTAATGCAGCTTATCCAAATGACGAATTTCCACTTCCCATTACTGATGTCATGATAGACAATACATGCGGTTTTGAACGCATGTCTTTCATGGACGGGTTCTCAGGATATAATCAGATTAAGATGCATCCAGGAGATGAGAAGCATACTGCTTTTCGTACACTCCTTGGAGTCTACTGTTATACGGTTATGCCATTTGGTCTTAAAAATGCCGGTGCTACGTATCAAGGGGCCATGAGCAATATCTTTCAAGAACATCTACGAAAGACAGTTGAATGTTATGTAGATGACATTGCTGTCAAAAGTCGATCAAAAGATGATCACATTCAAGACTTGAAGACAGTATTTGAATTGATGCGTCAGCATCAATTGAAAATGAACCCTACTAAGTCTTTCTTAGGGGTTTCCAGTGGCAAATTTTTGGGATTTGTCATTACTTCTCAGGGTGTCCATGTTGATCCTGATAAAATCAAAGCAATTCTTGAAATGTGTCCTCCACGTAATCTAAAAGAACTCCGAGGCTTCCAAGGTCGCATTGCTTATATCAGAAGATTTATATCCAATCTCTCTAGGAGATGTCAACCTTTTTCTCGTCTATTAAAGAAAGGTGTATCATTTGTTTGGGATGAAGCATGTCAGAAAGCTTTCAATGACATCAAGCAATACCTTATAAATCCACCTGTTCTGGTACCACTAGTGGTAGGAAGACCATTTTTGCTATATGTTCGAGCATTGGATCATTCACTTGGTGCTCTTCTTGTACAGAAAAGTGATATGGGTCATGAACAAGCAATTTATTATCTTAGCTGAATGATGGTCGAAGCTGAACACAGGTATACTCCTGTAGAAAAGGAATATCTGGCTTTGGTTTTTGTTGTTCAAAAGACACGACATTATGTGACAGGACAGACTATTCATGTCATCTCCAGAATAAATCTTATTCGGGTATTGATGAAAAAATCAAGCATTCTTAACTCCAGGTTAGCCACCTGGGCGATGTTGCTCACTCCTTACGACATGGTCTATGTACCTCAAAAATCAGTAAAAGGTCAAGCATTAGCTGATTTCTTAGCAGCTCACCATATACCTAAAATATCGAAGCTATATGAGGACATTCCAGATGAAGTTGTGGATTGCAACATGACTTTAAAAGATGACATTTGGCAATTATACTTTGATGGAGCGTCACGAGTTGGACCTAAAGGCAATATCGTCTCTGGGGTAGGAATCGTCTTGGTTTTTCCTGACAAAATGTTCATATACCGTGCTTATTCTCTCAATGAGCCATGCTCCAATAATGTGGCAAAATATAATGCTCTGCTCATTGGTCTCCAAGTAGCAAAACAATTAGACATCGAGTTTCTAGAAGCTTATGGAGATTCTCAACTGATTGTTAATCAGGTTAGAGGGACATATGAAGTCAAAAATCCTGACCTCATCCCTTATCATCAAGTGGTAATCGAATTGGTCCTCTCATTTAAAGGATTCTTCATTGAATTCGTACCACGTTCTCAGAATTTGGAAGCTGATGCTCTTGCTAGTTTAGCGACAGATTTAGCTGTTCCAATTCGAAGACAAAATACCATTACTTTGTTGGATCGAGACTTATTCTGTGTTAAGAATAATCTGCATATTGAACAGAGTTATATTACAGAATCAAGTTCCCAACAGAGGGATTGGAGAAGTCCATTTATTGACTATGCAATTCATGGGATTTTACCTGAAGATCCAAAAGAAGCTGTATCAATCAAGAGACGATCATTTCGATTTTATTATGATTCGTCTCTACATATGTTATATCGTCGTTCATATGATGGACTTTTGTTGTACTGTCTTTCAGAAAATGAAGCTAAACAAACACTCCGCGAAGCTCATGATGGTGTTTGTGGTGCTCATCAACTAGGTCCAAAATTACAAGACCGTATTCGAAGAATGGGGTATTATTGGCCTTCAATGATAGCAGATGCTGTGGATTATGCCAGAAGGTGTAAAGCATGTCAGATTCATCAACCCTCTGAATTCCTATATCCTAAAGCAGCTTCTTGGTCCTTCGAAGCTTGGGGCATGGACATTATTGGTCCAATTAACCCTCCTTCTGTTAAGGAACATCGGTTTATACTGGCTATAACCAATTACTTTTCTAAATGGGCAGAAGCAGTTCCCCTTGCTGAAGTAAAAACATCTAATGTGGTTAGCTTCATTAAACATCATGTCATTTATCGTTTTGGGATTCTCCGACGGATAATTCATGACAATGGACCACAATTCGCCAGTCAGGCATTTTATCGATTCTGTGATAAGAATCGGATCCAAAATCTGGCTTCTACGGCTTATAATCCAGCTGCTAATGGTTTAGTCGAAGCTTTCAACAAGACGATCATCAAACTCCTCAAAAAGTTCATCTCTTCTAATAAACATGATTGGAATGAGAAACTTGGAGAATGTTTATGGGCTTACCGAACGACAATCCGAAATCCTACTGGTTTTACACCATTTTTACTGGTTTACGGATGTGAGGCTGTCCTTCTACTGGAAATCCAGATTCCATCTCTTCGAATAGCCATTGCTAACGAGCTAACTACAGAGAAAAATGATCGCTTACGACTCCAAGAACTTGAAGGATTGGACGAGAAGCGTCTTCAAGTACAACAGCATATTGAGCTATATCAAGCCCGCATATCTCGAACTTTTAATCGTAAAGTTAAAGAGAGGGTATTCAAAGTTGGTGAACTAGTACTAGCTGTTCGAAGACCGATGGTGATGACTCATAAGAGTAAAGGGAAATTCCAAGCAAAATGGGAAGGCCCTTATGTCATCGAGACAGTTTTCTCCAACGATGCCTATAGGTTGTCTAAAGCTAATGGAGATTTGCTCATGATGCCGATCAATGGCAAATTTCTGAAGAAATATTATGTTTGAATTTCTTCCTTATTCCCCAGCTACCAATGTTTGGTTAAGCTTGGAGAGAAATTTTAATCTTTTATCTTACCAGTTGATTAAAAAATTGGATCTATTATTTATCATGTTCTCAGGACCTCTGAATAAATATTAAGTCTACTTGTTTTTCCTATCTATCATGTCCATTTGGCCTCTGAATAGATATTAATCTATTTTTCTTTGAGTTGTTACGATCTGTCATGTCCATATTACCTCTGATAGTATTGTATACTCTAAACAGAAAAGAAGATTTCATTATCTATTATGTCCATATTACCTCTGGATAGATACAATTTATTGAGTTTAGAAGACTTGTCATGTCCATATTACCTCTGATAAGTGTTTTCTATCTCATACCTATTGTTTAAATTCAAAATAAATGATAGGATCACAAAATAAATATTTTATTTATTTCTTGTGAACATTACAGAATGAATAAGATAAAAGATTACAAAAGCTCTTTATTTTTCTTAAGGCGGAGCAGAGATATCTTGAAGTAATTTCTGCAGCTCTGCCAGGCGCCTGTCACGAGAGCTCAATACTTTCTTGGTAGCTTCAGCACGTCGAGCTTCGGGAGTGCAAATATGAGAAAGTCCAGCGAAGCTGACTATCAGCTTATCATTGGCTTCATCAAGGGTTCTGATAGTAGATTCAGCTCCGTAGGCCTGTTCTTCCAAAATTGAGATCTGAGTAAGGTGCTGGTCCCGAGCCAAGATCATCTGCTCCCTCTCTGCCTTCAAGCGAGCCAGCTCAGTCTCAACTTCTTGAATTTTATCATTTTGTTGCTGAATTTCCATATTTGAGGTGTCATAGGCTGCTCTATGGCTATCCAGCTCAGGCTTTATGCCAGCCAAAAAAGCTTTTTCTTTGGCGACTTTTATGCTATATTCATGAAGGGCTTCATTATATCTCGTCTTCCGAGCGAGGTAATCAGCCGATAAGGCGTTATACTCTTCTTGGATGAGACTTTCAACGGTTTCACTTGACAGCTTAAGATACTCTCTGATAGGCTGTTCAAGACCCTCCATAATTTTCTCTAATGTTGTTGCTCTCGCCGCGTCATTGAACATAGCAACATTTCTGATGGTAAGAGCCATTGCCGCCTTCAAGCTCTCATAATTGAGGCCCTTATTCAGGACTATTTTGATTAAAGTCGCCAGAGTTTTATAAAAGGTTTTAGTGTGAATCTCAACTAGAAGATTCATTTCTATACTTGAACTCGGCGTTACGGCAATATCTACTAAGTCTCTTCTCTGAAGACTGGGAACAGAGGCTGTTGCTGTGATAGCAGGCTGAGATGAAGCCATTGTTGTTACTGCTACCATAGCCAACTGGTTACCAGGAGCTTCAAGAACAGTGTCTTCAATATTTGTTACTCCAGCCGTTTCTGGAGCTGAAACTACTAGAGTTTCGGTGGCGGTGATAGGTGCGGACGGAATGACAGTTGTGGGAGCTGACTCCGGTTCTGGCATTGACTCTTCAGAGACTTGTATTGGATCAGTGGTAATAGTGGAGCATGCTATTACAATTTCTCCAGATTCAGTTGATGATTTGAGTGTGCCTTCATTACCTTCTTCAACTATTGGCTTCGCAGGATCATCAAGTGTTTCAGTAACTGAATCTTCATTAAAATCTAGTTCTTCTTCAGCAGTCTCCTCATCATCTACAGTAAGATCTACTGTAGTTTCTTCCTTATCTACTGTAGTTTCTTCCAGACCATCAAAGAAGTAGTTCAAATTAATAACCATAATAAAGTATTATTATTATCATCAATGGTATCAAAATGATCAAAAAAGAAATCAGAACTTCCTCTCTTCTCTCTCTCTCCCTCTCTTTTAGGGGCTGTTTGGATAGATGTAACTCTTTGAAAGTGTGAAAGTAGCACTTACGTCACGATGAGTTGCAGTTGAAAGTGTAAAAGTGGCACTTACCAAAATGTGTTTGGATGTAATAATTTTTGTCTCCTGCAAGTGGAAGAAAAATGGGTTTGGTGGGGCACAGTTCAGTGAGTTACCAAAATTTAATCCAAATTCAGCTGAGTTACCAGCAACCAAACAGGCCCTTACAGTAATCAGTACACTCTCTATCCACACCCAACAAATCAAAATTCAATCCTTCATAAGGCCTCTTCCTACAAAGGCCTCTTCCTACAAAGGCCTCTCCACCACTCCCGATATTGTCCTTCACCACGACCCTCTCCCTCTGCTTCCTCTCCGACGTCGTCCTCCTCCCCTCCTAGTCTCTCTCTCTCCATGTCAACGGCAGAAGCCACGAGCCCGACGAGCATCGGGTACGTCGACCTCGACGAGCATCGGGTACGTCGACGAGAGGGGAGCAGCCAGGCTTCGAGCGAGATCGAGGAGGTTGACGGCGGTGGTGGGAGTTCTTGGAGCAGACTATTCCGACAGTTCCCACACGAGAGACTCCAGTTCTTTAGAGTTTCTCTCTGCAGTTTCACAGAATTTCTCTGTGGAGTTTCACCAAATAAAATTGGATGTGAGAAGAGAAAAAGTAACAGGAGACAGGAAACTGCGAGTAGTCACATCACAAAAAACAAGTGATTTTCATCTCTCCTACCAAACAATGGAACTTGCTTGAGTTCACCAAAGAACAACAAAAGATTTTTTTCTAAGGACACCACACTTTTTACTGGAACTAGTCCAAAAAATATTAAAAAAATTACAAATTTGTCATCCATTTTTTACTTGGAACTAGTCCAATTTTTTTCAGCAAGTGGGACTGCCAATGTTAGGACTGCCAACTTAGTGACGGTCCTAGGACTGCCAGCAAGTTGGTAGTCCTGACATATGTTAGGACTGCCAACAAGTTGGCAGTCCTCGGAGAGGGAGGCGGAGGATGCGGAGGGAGAAGGAGGAAGGAGGCGGAGAAGGAGGAAGGAAAGGAGGCGGAGGAAGGAGGCGGAGGAGGATGAAGGAAAGGAGGCGGAGGAGGAGGAAGGAGGCGGAGGAAGGAGCGGGGAATCACTCACCAGGCAGAGGAAGGAGGCGGAGGCGGAGGCGGAGGCGGTGGCTGCTGGTAGTGGTGGTGGCGCCGCCGCTGGAGGAAGGAGGAGGAGGAGGAAAGAGAAGAGGAAAAAATCCTAATTTTTTGGCTAGTCCCAAGCAAATTGTGGACAGCCCCTAGCAAAATCTTCACTTGTTTGGACTGTCTCCAAGTAAGGGCTGCCCCAAGTAAACAATGTGGTGCCCTTAGAAAAAACCCAACAAAAATGTCTACTTTCAGCCCAAAATCGTACTACCAAACAGCAACTTAGGGAAACGGGCCAGACCTTGGTCTGAAGATAGATAACTCAACCCGATCCGTTGGATGAGTGGGCCAGACAGGTATCGGCTCGGCCCAGGCCAACTTTTTGACCTTGCCGTTTCCATGCTGGGTTTCGCACCCCCCCGCCTCGCCTTGCCCACTTCACACCTCCAACTAAACCCCACTCCTCTTCCCAAACTCCGTTCCCAAACGCACCCCAAAGTTTTCCACGAGAGAGAAATCAATGGCGAGCCATGGCGAGAGAAGAAACCCTAACTCTAACCCTAGCCCTAGATTCTTTGTGGCCGTCCACGTCGGAGCCGGGTTCCACTCTCCGGCCAACGAGAAGGCCTACAGAAGAGCCATCAAGAGAGCTATCCTCGCCGCTGCCTCCATCCTTCGAAAGGTTCCTCTCTCTCCCTCCCGAATCTCAAACCCCAAAACTATTTCTATTTCCTATAACTGTACTCCTAGTTCCTATAATTGTATGTTTTTCTTTAAGAAAAAAAAATTTCGTGTGTGTTTTGATTGTATATATATATATATATATATATATATATATATATATATTAATGGTTGAAATCATGACTGTAGGATGATGGCAAATGCATGGATGCCGTTTCAGCCGCCATACAAGTTCTTGAGGTTGGTTGTTCCTTTTTAAGTTTTATCGATCTTTCGTCTTTCTGTTAGTTATAGCGTGATGTCGCATAAATAGTCACCAAATCATTTGATTCTGGGTGGTTGTGATCTTTGAATAGAAAAAAAAAAGGTATGCTTAAATGTTGGTGCTCTTGCTCCTTGACATGAAGAGAGCTTGCTCTCAACATGCTTTGTAAAGTTTAGTCCCACATTGGAAAAGCATCATGAGTTATCTCAACATATATATGAGTATGTGTTGTTGGGATATGCACATGGGGTGGTGACCCTAAGGAGGGAACCATGTGGGTGATTTTACTAAGAGGTAAGGATAATGTTCCAAGAAAAGCATTCATGCTTTTTGCTCTTGGAAAATTAATTTCCATTGGGGCTAAGCCCCGTAGGGGCTTATCGACTCGGACTCGGACTCGGACTCGGACTCATGGGCTCATGAGGCGTAATGTGGCGTTTTGTTGGCGCACTTAGCACGTCAGCTTCGTCGCTAGGCGTATAGTGCGCTTAAGTTGCGCTCGTTGCGCGAGCCACTTGCACAGCCACGTTGCGCGCTCAGGTTGCGCCAGGTTGCGCGAGTTGCGCAGTTGCGCAAGTTGCGCAGGTGCGCCAGGTTGTGCCAGGTTGCGCGAGTTGCGCAGGTGCGCCAGGTTGCGCGAGTTGCGCAGGTGCGCATTGCGCCAGGTTGCGCGAGTTGCGTAGGTGCGCCAGGTTGTGCGGGTTGCGCCAGCTTGCGTCGCGTGCGCAGTACGCGCAGTGTGCGCAGTACACGCAGTATGCGCTGAAGGCGCGCGCGCAGCTCGTAAAATTGGCCCAACTCGCGCAATTCGTGGCTTTCCACGTTCTGACTGATTCGTAACTGATCCTGGATTTGTGGATCTGACATTATGTCGTGGCACACATTTCGGATCTGGATAGTTACATCAGTAGCTATATATTCAGAGCCTCTCTTCTCTCACTGAACACTTCTAAGACTTCAGAAATTCACGAAGAGAGAAGAGAGAGCTGCTGCGCACTGTATCCTTCCTCTTGCAACCGAAGTCCGTCATCGTTCCGAGCAGTCCGTCTTAGAGCAATTTTTCCAGAGCGTTCCAGAGTTCATTCGAACTTGCTGGTTCCTGGAAGCTGACCATGTGGGCGGATCTAGCTTTGAGCACTGGTGTTTTTGACACCCCAGCAGGCCACCACATTCCATCTTTCGCCTGTCACCTTCACTGCTGCCTTTAGCAATCCGGTCAGCATCTTCTTCTTAGAAGCACTGCTATCGTTTGCTACGTTTACGAAATCTTCTTAGATTTTCGTATTCCAGAATCCTTCAAGGATCTCTGTTACGCACCTTCCTTGAAGCGTTGCGTTGGAACGTTGTTTTTACAACTGTTTCATTCAGTTTTCTATTAAAAAAATTGTGTCCCGGTTCTAACAATCTCAAAGCTAGACCAGCACAATGGAAAACTCTCGTGCCTCTCTCCTCGATACCAGCTTTAACAAACTGGAGAAGTTCGACGGAGAACACTTTCAAATATGGAAGAGAAAAATCACCCTCAATCTACAACTGGTGGACGTCGATCATGTGCTGATTGAGATTGAACCAACGATTCCAGAAGGACCGACGACTCCAGAAGGTGGTACAGCAGATGCCATTGCTGCTGCACAAGTCAAATTGACCAAATGGAGAAGGGACAATAGTCTTTGTAGGCTGTTGATTCTGAATGCAATGGAGGACTCCCTGGCAGAGTCATACTCCAAGAATCCTTCTGCCAGGGATATCTGGGAGTCCTTGGGAAAGCTGTATGAAGATGACGACAATAGATCGAAAATCTTCATCGTCGAGAAGTACCATAAGTGGCTCTTCGAAGACGAGAAGGCATTGCTACCTCAGGTAAAAGAGTTCTTGAAGCTGCGCCAGAAGCTAGAAGACGAGAAAATGTCCCTCGTCGACAAGTTTGTCGTTGGAGGGATTGTCTCTAAACTTCCCGCAGGATGGAGTACATTCTATGCAAGAATGCACCGGAAGAAGCTGGATATCAGCTTGGAAGATCTCCTTCAAGAGATCCATGTTGAGGACGAGATGCGTTCTCAACAGAAGATGGACACTCTGTCCAAACAGTTGGCCAAGGCCAATCTGGTACAGACGAGAGAGCCCAAGGGAAAGCAGGTGGCTTCTCATCACAAAAAGAAGGATTCCACTAATCTGAAAGTGAAGGGTCCTTCATTCAAGCAACAGAAGTCCAAGTCCCACGTGACTTGTTTCAATTGTGGCAAGAAAGGCCACTACAAGAGTGAATGCAGATCCAAGTCCAAACAATCAGAGAAAGGTGAGCCTAGTAAGGTTTCTTCGGTCTCTAACCTCGTTGCTATGATCGCTCAGGTCACAACTGTGGGGGCTGACTCTGACTGGTGGATAAACACCGGTGCGACTTGCCATGTCTGTTCTGGGAGGAAATGGTTCGTCACGTACCAGCCAACTTCTGAGAAGGTTGTCATGGCGAACCAGGACCAAGCTGAAGTTCTGGGAATCGGGACTGTGGAGCTGAAACTCACTTCCTGGAACACTTTGACGCTCCAAGGAGTTAAGCATGTTCCGGTGATTGCCAAGAACCTGATCTCTGGGAGTCTGCTTAGCAACGCAGGCTTGAGGATGGACATCAATGTTGGTCAGATGGTGATGTCCAAGAAGGGAACATACTTCGGAAAGGCTTATCAAACCGAAGGGATGTTTAAAATTCAGCTTGTAAACCAGTCCAATGAAATTAATGCAATCGCTCTTTCTGATTATTCTCTTGAGTTGTGGCATAATAGGCGAGGACATGTTCATTGTAAAAGAATAAACAAAATGTTTAGTCTAGGACTTATCTCCAAGTGTGGGGGTAAGGTAGAGAAATGTGAAGTATGTGCTCAGACAAAGATCACTAGAAAATCCTTTCATCGGGTCAATCGAAGCACAGATCTTCTGGAGTTGGTTCACTCCGATATCTGTGATTTCAAACAATTCTCTACAAAAGTCGGGATGAAGTATTTCATAACCTTCATCGATGACTTCTCTAAATACGCATTCGCCTACTTGCTCAAATCTAAAGACGAAGCGTTCGAGAAGTTCAAGGAGTTCAGGGCCGAAGCTGAACGACAAACTGGACAACAACTCAAGAGGTTGAGAAGTGATCGAGGCGGAGAATATCGGTCTCATGAATTCGCATCATTCTGCAAAGAATATGGAATCATCTGCGAGACTACTGCTCCGTATTCTCTTCAATCTAACGGAGTAGCAGAGAGGAAGAACCGAACGTTGACAGAAATGATGAACTCAATGCTGCTAACTGCAGGTCTTCCAAAATGCTATTGGGGAGAAGCTGCATTAACGGCCACTTTCATTCTGAATAGAGTGCCTTATGCAACTTCTGACATAACTTCTTATGAACTTTGGTTCAAAGTCAGACCTAACTTGAATGACATTCGAGTGTGGGGGTGTCTGGCTTATGTGAAGCTCCCAGATCTGAAGATTCAGAAGCTAGGAACAAGGACTACGAAGGCAATCTTCTTGGGGTATGCCGAGAAGAGTGATACTCGGAGATTTCTTGATATTGAGTCAAATCATATCATCGAATCTCGCGATGCTGAATATTTTGAAGACAAGTTTGCAAGAGATAAAAACATTGTTCTTCCAGATATTCCGGAGAATGATGTAAGTGCAAATGAGACTGAGATCTCATATGAGCCAGTAGTCCAAGATGAAGTTGTTGGTGGAGAAACAACAATTGAACAAGAACTCGTTGAGCCGTCGACGAAGCGAGCAAGGAGGTCGAAGAGCTTCGGAGATGACTTCGTCACCTATCATGTGGAAGCAGATCCGCTTACCTATGATGAGGCGATGAAGACCAGAGATGCTGTCTTCTGGAAGGAGGCAATAGACAATAAAATTGACTCAATTACCTCCAATAACACATGGGTGTTAGTTGATTTACCCAAAGGAGCAAAATCCATCGGATGCAAGTGGATCTTCAAGAAGAAGATGAAAGCTGATGGAACCATTGACAAGTTCAAGGCCAGGCTAATAGCCAAGGGGTTTTCTCAAAAGCAGGGGATCGACTACTTTGACACATATGCTCCAGTAGCACGGATGACAACCATCAGATTGTTAATTGCCCTTACGGCAATACACAAACTGGTGATACACCAGATGGATGTAAAAACAGCATTCCTGAATGGCGAGCTGACCGAGGAGATTTATATACAACAACCAGAAGGATTTGTCGTCAGAGGCCTAGAAGACAAAGTCTGCAAGTTGGTAAAATCTCTATACGGCTTAAAACAAGCTCCCAAAATGTGGCATGAGAAGTTTGACAAAGTTCTAAGGTCAAACGGCTACAGGTCAGCGAAATAGACAAGTGTGTCTATACTAAATTTGCTGACGGAAGAGGAGTCATCGTTTGTCTGTACGTGGACGACATGCTAATCCTAGGTACGGATATAAGCTGTGTCACTGAGACAAAGAAGTTCCTCTCAACAAAGTTCAGTATGAAGGACTTGGGGGATGCTGATGTTATCTTGGGACTCAAGATCATCTGGACAGACACTGGATTGGCACTGTCACAATCTCATTACATAGAGAAGATGCTCACTCGATATGTGTCACGCCCCGCTCCCGTAGGAGCGATCGTCCTCGCTAAGGCGTGATGCCGCACGGGCCTAGGTTGCGCCCGTGCAAGGCCAAGTCCAGAAACGGCCGATTTGAGTTCTAGGCCACAGAGTCGCACAGAGTGTCCCCATTTGCAGCGGAATATAAATGAACACAATTGAGGCGAAACCAAATTCTTTATTGATATTCAACAAGTTTACAAGCGGCGCTAGGCCGATATTACAAGTCGCTCAAGCTCTCTCTCTCTCTCTGAAACATAAAAGGCGTGCCAAGTGGCTTACAAGATGGAATGATTCATGGCGATGTTCCGATACATTATGTCCCGTATATGGTGCTCCAGCTCCTTGCAACGCTCCAAGGCCCAGAGATAGCTCCGCGCCTTAGCACGTTCGATTGAAACTCCGCACCCGCCGGCGTCTCCTGCATCCTGCAAGTAGACTGTGGGGTTATCAGTACATTGTTATGCACTGGTGGGGAGGCTAGCTCGCCCATAATCACTATCATTACCGAACACGTTCCATTTACTTGTGTGCATCTCTATCATTCATTGTCTTTCTAATCTTGCCTTAGGGTCATTTACATGGCATATGATATATCCTATCCCGTGTAACCGATTTCAAGTGTCGCATGGAAATACATGCACAACTTACCCATACTTACCGTCCGGCCTTCCCTGTTCAGAGCAAACCAAGTTAGACAACAGTTCATGTGTAATAACATAACGTAGACGCATTCTTTAACTCATTTGTACTCGTTATCATTTTGGAGTGGCACATTTCAAGTCATTCAGTAGGCACTTGTTCATTTAACTTTTAACTTAGACTACTCTGATTTCAATGCAAGGACTTGCACGTGGATTGCTACCAGCAAAGCCCACTTAATCTATATGCATCGGTCGCTGGCACCACAAGCCATCCTGGACTTTCTCCTTGGTATTTTCGCACCTATCATGGCGTGCGGCTGGTACACCCTGATAGTCTCTTGAAAAGTACCCTGCACTTACGTCTCCTGGGGCCAAGCCTCCCCCAGTTAAGCCCGTAAGCCCCTTTTTGGATCCGCCTAGGCCGGCATATCCCCCCTTTGATCATGCCGCGGAATCCCCTTTCACGGTCACAGCATACGCCACCCCTCGCTCGTGCCGTTGTCCACGACCATTTCGTATTTTATTATCATTTTAACTTAATGGCTGTCTTTGAGCCTTAGGCTAACCCTTAGCCTTCTTACGTTATCGACCAGGTTGGCGTCCGTGCAGCGCGGGTAGCGAGCCCCGATGCACGTGCCCGTCACACCTGTCGCTAATCCTTCTTTCTTTTCTTATCATTTCAAGTTTCCTTTCCTTTTCTTTCTTTCTTTCACTTGTTCATTAGTTCATCGATTCATTCACGTATTCATTCGTTGATTCACTTATTCGTTTGCTCTTTCATTTATACATTACACGACTCCTCGTATGGGAGTCGCCTTGGCGACCCATCGGTCCCATAGCCTTTCAATGTTGCTATAATCTACACGGTGCGACTATATTGATAGTCTTTCCGTTTCATTGTTGTAACCCATTCATTGTTTGATTGTTTGGACGTATAGGGAGCATCAACGTAGGCTTGTGCCGTAGCACGAGCATGGAGCACGGGCGAGAGTTCTCGTATTTACCATGTTACTTTCCATATTCTATACAAGCATACAAGTTGGGATTATTCCCTTAGCTAGGTGCGTTGGGTCATTTATTAGCATGCAAGATGTTATCGCCTAGCGATTCTCGTGTTTGTGTCCGCATTATTATGTGCATAGGCTAAGCAAAGACGGGTTCATCGGAGCCACCCACCTTAGCGATGTTCGCATCGGCCGAGCGATATTCCGAGCGCGCCTTTGAAAGTCTAAGTCTGGATTCATCCTGTCGGGCCAATGTAAGCCTTGCATCGATTCGCATCGATACTTCATCGGGACGAAGCAACTCTCCGGGTCGACGGCTCGTTTGAGTCGTTGCACTTACCGTTTGGAATCGGCGTTCCGCTAGGGCGGAGCGGGTCACTACATAATACACCACCCAAAACAAGTCTCGTCCTCGAGACTTCCTGAGTGCAGGTCATCCTACCATTCCTTAACTCGGACCGTGTACATACCTTAGACAATTTCCTATGCATCGTCGTTCGATGGCATCGAACGACACTCGGTTTCTTTCTAAGTTCCGTGTCGTATACGTTTTGGTCAATTTTTATTGAATAGCTTCTCGTTCATTTTAGACTTGATGTTGTCCTTCCAATTCAAGCGTTTCTTCGTATTGGTTTCTATTTCTTTGTGTCATGGGACTGGAGTGGTTGCACAAGGCACGCTGGATTTTGCCAAATGCGTGGGTCGTAATTGAGGCAACTCACTTTCGTTTACCTCAATTATCGGGATCACTCGATTCGCTCCTCAAGCGTTTTCGTCTATGAAATCATTATGACTTCTTCTTAGCGTAGTCGACCAAGTCTACGAAATTTTCGTCCGATTCAAGACCAAGAACGACACCATCGTCGAGCATAACTTCCTATCGATGGTTCAATTCGTTGCACCAACTTTTAACTAGCACGATTTTACGTTCACGACACTCGTTCACTCCCCAAGTCGTGCTAGAACTCAGCGTATCACTTGGTTGGATCGTGCACGCATTTCAGGCGTCCCCAAAATACATGTATTCAGCCAAGCCGCAGGATAGTGAGTTTGTCATTCTCACTCGAGTCGCATCGTGCACATACTCAAGCGTCCCTGAGATATATGCATATCAGCCGAGTCTCGTGAGCAGGGTTTCTTACTCTTGATCCACTCTTTCAATCCATGTCAATCCTCAAGCTCAATCCTTTGTTTACAACTCTTGCAACAGGGGCGTCTCGCCTATCCGCTAGGCCAATTCTCAAGGCTAAGTCAATGTCAGGATTGGAATCATAGTTCCCCAACAATAATGCCAACACTGACCCCAATCCTAGGGTCAAACCAAAGTCGGTGGTGCGGGATTTTTCTACCCAAGCTCGTGTCACTCAGATTCCTAAACATCGAGCACGATCACTTAGTTCGCATAGATGCATTCGTTTTGCAACATCCAAATCTGTTCAATCACCAATTCTAAACCAATTCATGTATTCGATCACGAGGTCATCCAGCTCGACAATACGTTCTGCCCCAATCTCACGCGAGCCCGATTATCCACGACGGTTCATGAATCACCATGCAACGCTCCCGCGGAATAATCATTCTCATCGGGGCGTAACTCTTGTTTGAGTTTAGACTAACTCATTCTCGATACGCAGATTGGACCTACTCAATCCTCAAGTTCAACTCTTCAAACACACAATTTATCCTCAAGTCTCCTTCGTGTCAAACCACAAGTCGAAACATACGAGTTGCCACGCCAGGCGAGTACCGATCACTCCCGCTGTATGAATCACCATACCAGCGCTCACGCGGAGTGATAGTCCTAGTCGGCGCGACGCATGTGCGAGGCTGGGGTTGCGCTCGCATAAGGCAAGAACGTCTACGTTGTGGTTGACAACGAAGTAAATCCAAGCACTCCGTTTTCATCCAAGCCAAGTCTATATTTGATAGTCCGACCGTCATTCATCCTCGAGCCAAGTTTATCTTTTCCTCGACACATCCTTAACGACCCAAGTATAGCATCCAACGGAACAATGACATTTGCATGATCGTCATTCGCCGAGTCGGAGTGCCCCCGAGTTATCGCATATCGATCTTCGATACGCCTCAATACCATCGACGATATGCGTAACCTGACGATCTTCCTTTGCAACCGATTTTCGAGTCATGCATTGATGCTATTGTCCGAGTTGGATATTCCACAATTTCCTCGATATTCAAGATCAAGTTCGACCGCTATCTCTCCAGCTAGGGTCAAGATCGTTGTTCAAACTCAAGTCGCGATTCATTTGAATCAATCCGAGATCGTACGCGCAATCCTCTAAGTTTTCTCGATCAAGACCATTCATTTACCTCTGTCGTTCCGAGTCGTTTTCTAACTCACGTTGTCTAACGACAAGTTGTCCGAGCGACATCTCGCTCGGGACAATCGAAGTCACAACCAACTAAGTGTGACGCGTTCTAAGGCTTTGCGCGACCGCATCGCCTCGCCGACATACTCGTAATCCTCGATTTCGCTCGAACTATTTCCAAGACGTCCATACACCACTCGGATTCGAGCCATCTGATCTAGTCCTCAATCACATTCTTTTTCTTCTCCGAACCTATCACATACACCACTCGGGTTCAAGCCATACGGTCTAATCCTCAATCACGTTTGCGCCACGCGCTAAGACGTCTTATCGATTCGTTCAACGAATCGCTAGCGTAGTCGTTCGCGCCGTTGCGACGCATTAAGTCGTTCGCAATAATCCTCAAGGTCCAAATCGATCCTTCGAGTGCGCCTAAGCGTTAACTCGATAACGTTCCTATCGATACACACTCAAAGTGTATCTCCGTTCTCGATCGAGCGATACGTTGATATCGCTCGCAACCCGATGGCACCCAAGAGTCGAGGTGCGCGACACGCGGACTAAGTTGTACCGCTTAACCATCCCGTTCGGACCACATTCAAGTTTGCACGCTCACTTATTCTCGTTCGCAACTCGTTTGCACCAAAGGGTCTAGGTGCGCGATACTCCGCACAACTTAGCCAAAAGGCTGCGTGCAAAACCATCCCGTTCGAATAATACTCCGGTCTCGTGTACCCGTTTGCTATCGTCAACGTAAGCCTATTCAAGCATGCCTCGCGTTTGCTAACTCTTAGCATTTAGTTTTCGTCCGACTCGAGTCCGTCGTAGTGGCACAAAGGCCATCGCCTATCGGTCCCGTGCAACCGAGTACTCGTACGAGCTTTCGCAATATTAGACTTATTGTATGGAACATCCCAATGCACAACGAGAGAGAGCATACACTTCTTTTGTTTCCAACGCGAGCTTTCAAAACTGAGAGAATCGAAATGATGTCCAAGGACGTAAAGCCGTGCTCTGATACCAATCTGTCACGCCCCGCTCCCGTAGGAGCGATCGTCCTCGCTAAGGCGTGATGCCGCACGGGCCTAGGTTGCGCCCGTGCAAGGCCAAGTCCAGAAACGGCCGATTTGAGTTCTAGGCCACAGAGTCGCACAGAGTGTCCCCATTTGCAGCGGAATATAAATGAACACAATTGAGGCGAAACCAAATTCTTTATTGATATTCAACAAGTTTACAAGCGGCGCTAGGCCGATATTACAAGTCGCTCAAGCTCTCTCTCTCTCTCTGAAACATAAAAGGCGTGCCAAGTGGCTTACAAGATGGAATGATTCATGGCGATGTTCCGATACATTATGTCCCGTATATGGTGCTCCAGCTCCTTGCAACGCTCCAAGGCCCAGAGATAGCTCCGCGCCTTAGCACGTTCGATTGAAACTCCGCACCCGCCGGCGTCTCCTGCATCCTGCAAGTAGACTGTGGGGTTATCAGTACATTGTTATGCACTGGTGGGGAGGCTAGCTCGCCCATAATCACTATCATTACCGAACACGTTCCATTTACTTGTGTGCATCTCTATCATTCATTGTCTTTCTAATCTTGCCTTAGGGTCATTTACATGGCATATGATATATCCTATCCCGTGTAACCGATTTCAAGTGTCGCATGGAAATACATGCACAACTTACCCATACTTACCGTCCGGCCTTCCCTGTTCAGAGCAAACCAAGTTAGACAACAGTTCATGTGTAATAACATAACGTAGACGCATTCTTTAACTCATTTGTACTCGTTATCATTTTGGAGTGGCACATTTCAAGTCATTCAGTAGGCACTTGTTCATTTAACTTTTAACTTAGACTACTCTGATTTCAATGCAAGGACTTGCACGTGGATTGCCACCAGCAAAGCCCACTTAATCTATATGCATCGGTCGCTGGCACCACAAGCCATCCTGGACTTTCTCCTTGGTATTTTCGCACCTATCATGGCGTGCGGCTGGTACACCCTGATAGTCTCTTGAAAAGTACCCTGCACTTACGTCTCCTGGGGCCAAGCCTCCCCCAGTTAAGCCCGTAAGCCCCTTTTTGGATCCGCCTAGGCCGGCATATCCCCCCTTTGATCATGCCGCGGAATCCCCTTTCACGGTCACAGCATACGCCACCCCTCGCTCGTGCCGTTGTCCACGACCATTTCGTATTTTATTATCATTTTAACTTAATGGCTGTCTTTGAGCCTTAGGCTAACCCTTAGCCTTCTTACGTTATCGACCAGGTTGGCGTCCGTGCAGCGCGGGTAGCGAGCCCCGATGCACGTGCCCGTCACACCTGTCGCTAATCCTTCTTTCTTTTCTTATCTTTTCAAGTTTCCTTTCCTTTTCTTTCTTTCTTTCACTTGTTCATTAGTTCATCGATTCATTCACGTATTCATTCGTTGATTCACTTATTCGTTTGCTCTTTCATTTATACATTACACGACTCCTCGTATGGGAGTCGCCTTGGCGACCCATCGGTCCCATAGCCTTTCAATGTTGCTATAATCTACACGGTGCGACTATATTGATAGTCTTTCCGTTTCATTGTTGTAACCCATTCATTGTTTGATTGTTTGGACGTATAGGGAGCATCAACGTAGGCTTGTGCCGTAGCACGAGCATGGAGCGCGGGCGAGAGTTCTCGTATTTACCATGTTACTTTCCATATTCTATACAAGCATACAAGTTGGGATTATTCCCTTAGCTAGGTGCGTTGGGTCATTTATTAGCATGCAAGATGTTATCGCCTAGCGATTCTCGTGTTTGTGTCCGCATTATTATGTGCATAGGCTAAGCAAAGACGGGTTCATCGGAGCCACCCACCTTAGCGATGTTCGTATCGGCCGAGCGATATTCCGAGCGCGCCTTTGAAAGTCTAAGTCTGGATTCATCCTGTCGGGCCAATGTAAGCCTTGCATCGATTCGCATCGATACTTCATCGGGACGAAGCAACTCTCCGGGTCGACGGCTCGTTTGAGTCGTTGCACTTACCGTTTGGAATCGGCGTTCCGCTAGGGCGGAGCGGGTCACTACAATATGGGTATCATGATCTTCCTATAATTGATACGCCGTACCGAAGTGATCAGAAGCTGGAACCAAACTCGAAGGAAAGCGTCAGGCAATTGGAGTACGCTAGCGTCATCGGGAGTTTGATGTACGCTACTACTGCCACTAGGCCTGACATAGCTTTCGCTGTGGGAATGCTGAGTCAAGAGCAATCCAGGCGTTGAGCACTGGAAAGCTGTGAAGCGTGTTATAGGATATCTCAAGAAGACTCAGACATATGTACTGCACTTCAGCGGAGAGTCGCCGGTAGTAGAAGGCTTCAGTGATGCCACCTGGTGCTCAGAGTTGGAGAGCGAGAGGTCTACTGGTGGATTCATTTTTACTATGGGTGGTGCTGCTGTATCGTGGAAGTCGAAGAAGCAGACTATGCTCTCGCGGTCTTCTATGGAATATGAGTTCTTTGCACTTGATACCGCAGCAGATGAAGCAGAATGGCTTCGGGAGCTCATGTATGATCTTCCAGTGGTTGGAGCGCAGATACCGGCTATTCCTATATACTGCGACAACCAAGCGACTGCGGCGGTGGCATCAAATGATCTCTTCAACGGAAAGAAGAGAACTGTGCGGTTAAAGCACAGGGCAGTGAATGATCTCATCAAGAGAGGTGCCATTGCAGTAATCGATGTTCGGAGTCAGGAGAACCTGGCGGATCCGTTCACGAAGGGCCTCAAGCGTCAGCTGGTTGAAGACACAGTAGGGAAGATGGGCTTGAAGGCATTCTGATAGTATATTTTTGTAATCCTACCATAAAGTTTTATGTTATTAGTTCAAAGAGAAATCTACTAGACATCTAACTTTTGGTTCAAGGGAGGACCACTGACTGAAAAACTATCAGTTAACAGTGGGTACTTGTTCTTAGGAACATGGAAATGTTACGAACCTATAACCACTGTTGTCTACTATGTGTTTTCTGCGGAAAACGGATCCTGTATTGAGGTTAGCTTAAATGCCTTAATAAGTTCTCAGGCAGAGTGAATGCCTGGTGTGCTTTACAGGTAGCACGGTAGCGCAGCACTACAAGGAGTAAAACTCCATGCTACAGTGGGATGACTCCACCATGAGGTTCCCAGGTAGGGGTAATGCCTCGGCTTTGCAAGCCAAGTCATAGCGGCGTAGCACCGCAAATAGGCAGGTAGCCTAATGCTGTATAATGAAATTAAAGAGTTGTAGACAGCACTACAAAGGGGAGGTGACCCCATGTTACAGTGGCACGACACTACGATGAGGTACCCAGGTAGGGGTAAAGCCTCGGCCTTGCAAGCCATGTCGTTGCGGCGTAACACCGCAAGGAAGCCTTAGGCTTCATGCTGGGTAGAATGGCACTACAAAGAGGCTGTGATCTCATGCTGCAGTAGTGTGACACTACGATGAGGTTCCCGGGTAGGGGTAATGCCTCGGCTTTAGGCCATGTCATAGCGGCGTAGCACCGCAAGGAAGCGCAAGGCTTCATGCCATGTCTCTTTAATAAAGAACTTACCTATAGTGTATGGAAAGAGATATCAGGCCGTCTCTTGAGGGTAAACTTGTAGACGCCCAAAATTATACACTGAAACCAGGCTGACACAGGGCCTTTAATGTGCAGCCAGAAGCACATGTAACTACACTTTGTGAGTGAAAAGAATTACAATTGTAGTGCAGAATTCAAGGCATAGTCCATTCTTGTATCACATTGTCATTCAACCCATGCGGAAAGATTCAAGTCGTCAGCGACATCTATCCTAATGCAAAATGGACAGTTACTGTGGGGAACGCTCAACCCTAGACACATATATATGGTGAGATATGTGGGAGATTGTTGGTGCTCTTGCTCCTTGACATGAAGAGAGCTTGCTCTCAACATGCTTTGTAAAGTTTAGTCCCACATTGGAAAAGCACCATGAGTTATCTCAACATATATATGAGTATGTGTTGTTGGGATATGCACATGGGGTGGTGACCCTAAGGAGGGAACCATATGGGTGATTTTACTAAGAGGTAAGGATAAGGCTCCAAGAAAAGCATTCATGCTTTTTGCGCTTGGGAAATTAATTTCCATTGGGGCTAAGTTCCGTAGGGGCTTAGCGACTCGGACTCGGACTCGGACTCGGACTCGGACTCGGACTCGGACTCGGGCTCGGCCTCATGGGCTCATGAGGCGTAATGTGGCGTTTTGTTGGCGCACTTTGCACTTAGCACGTCAGCTTCGTCGCTAGACGCATAGTGCGCTTAAGTTGCGCTCGTTGTGCGAGCCACTTGCGCGACCACGTTGTGCGAGTTGCGCAGGTGGGCCAGGTTGCGCGAGTTGCGCAGGTGCGCCAGGTTGCGCGAGGTGCGCAGGTGCGCGAGTTGCGCAGGTGCGCGGGTTGCGCCAGCTTGCGCCGCGTGCGCAGTACGCGCAGTATGCGCTGAAGGCGCGCGCGCAGCTCGTAAAATTGGCACAACTTGCGCAGTTCGTAGCTTTCCACGTTTTGACTGATTCGTAACTGATCCTGGATTTGTGGATCTGACATTATGTCGTGGCACACATTTCGGATCTGGACAGTTACATCAGTAGCTATATATTCAGAGCCTCTCTTCTCTCACTGAACACTTCTAAGACTTCTGAAATTCACGAAGAGAGAAGAGAGAGCTGCTGCGCACCGTGTCCTTCCTCGTGCAACCGAAGTCCGTCATCGTTCCGAGCAGTCCGTTTTAGAGCAATTTTTCCAGAGCGTTCCAGAGTTCATTCGAACTTGCTGGTTCCTGGAAGCTGACCGTGTGGGCGGATCTTTGAGCACTGGTGTTTTTGACACCCCCGCAGGCCACAACATTCCATCTTTCGCCTGTCACCTTCACTGCTGCCTTTAGCAATTCGGCCAACATCTTCTTCTTAGAAGCACTGCTATCGTTTGCTATGTTTACGAAATCTTCTTAGATTTTCGTATTCCAGAATCCTTCAAGGATCTCTGTTACGCACCTTCCTTGAAGCGTTGCGTTGGAACGTTGTTCTTACAACTGTTTCATTCAGTTTTCCATTAAAAAAAAATTGTGCCCCGGTTGTAACATTAAATAGTCACCAAATCATTTGATTCTGGGTGGTTGTGATCTTTGAATAGAAAAAAAAAGGTATCAACTGAAAATGCGATTTTACTGCAATTATTACGAATCTTTTTCACGGAAGTTGCTGCCGCAAGCTGGGAAGCACAGATAATACAAAGATGTGGGCCTTGTCGTGCCAGACGCACCAAAAATGCACTGGGACACACCAAATTAGGTGCCATGGCAGCATTGTGCCGTATTGATGCGTCCCCATCTTGCCGATCCTAGAAATGGTGTTGATCGAATCGTACTTGGTAGGAATTTTGGTAGAGAACTCAAGAAGAAGAAAAAGAAAATCTGGAAAAGGAAATCTAGGTCTTCATTGATAAAGGAAAAGATATTGAAGAAAACATTACACTACTGCAGGAAAAAAACTAACAGTAAGAACAATGAAAATGACAATACCATTCTTTTCATACATTCTTCAACAGTGCTCCCCTATTTATAAGCTACTGATACATAGCTAACCGACTCTGCTGACCACATTTACTGATGTACCCCTCCATGCTGAGCTGGCTATCTGATTTAGTTGAGCTGAATTGAGCTCTGATACTGGCATCTACACTGAATGAGGTTAACTGAGCTGGGCTGTGATGAGTATGGCTGCTATGTGATGCACTGAGCCTAACTAATGTCAGTTAGGTCCTTATCACGTATCCGCGTTCGTGCAACATAGTTCAATCGAAAGTTTCATTGCATTATTTGCATGATCCCTCCTTCGCTTCCCCCTTTACCCGTCCTATGTTGTACGAATACAGTCACGGATGCAGATATAGACATGGTACAGGTACGGGACTGGACATTTAAAATATGTACAAAAGTAGTTACCTATGTTGCAAGAATATGAACACGATATGGATACAAACATGATTTTGCCATGTCCGTGTTAAGTTGATTGGCTTAAGCTCTTGAACATTTCATAATAACATACCCTTGATCTTATTAGAGAAACTTCAAGTTTTGTAATGCTACTTTTTATATTCTTTTGGACTTTTGGTGTTGCCTTTAGTAATTGTAGTATCACCATTAACTAAAATGACCAGAAGTAACGAGCTGTCCTTTGGACTTGTAGCAACAATTTTTTCGTTACCATATTAAGTACTATGAGAATTTAATATAAGCACAAGAGTGGCAAAGATCCTATTATGGTTCTCTCTACATTTGATTGTGGCTTTGTCAATATCATTTGAAGGTAGTATTACTTAAAAAATACAATGGCCAGAAACCAATATGAAAATTGTGATTCGGTAGAAATATGTCATGATAAATTAAACCTTGAATTTTGTATTGGATTGGGAATGAATACTCATTACCGATTTTACCACTAGCAGAAATTGCATTAAAATGATCCTCATTCTTCATCCCAAAAATTACCAGTAGATTTACAAGAGCAACTTGTGTCTGAGTTTTGTTGGAGATGTATTAGGGAACTTTGAAGTTTGAAAAAGGGAATTGTGATCCAAAGGTCTAGTTATGGACATAGTTGTTAAGGCGCGCACAATGACGCAAGGCGCGATGCACCCTTATCACCTCTCATATGTGCAAGGCGCGATGCACATCGTCTCTCATGTGCAAGGCGCCATGCACCCTTTTCGCCTCTCATGTGCAAGGCGCGGCGAGTTTCAATATGCATGCCAAAGACGAGCGCCTTTAGGGTATACGCATGGTGTAAGGCACATAAAAGACGTTTTTTATTTTAAAGTAAGAAAATTTTCGTTTTCTGATAAAAAAAGTTTAATTAATATTGGAGAGAGAGAGAGAGAAGGAATGATATATAGACTAAAGTGAAATTTAATTACACAATGATTAAATCACTGATGCAAATGAGTGAGAGAGTTAATGAGAGAACCAATTATTGCAGAGAGAGAGAGAGTTAATGGGCAAGAAAATTTATTACTGCACACAGAGAGAGAGAGAGTTTATTACTGACACCATCTTTTCTCACTTCTCCGGAAATCAAAGCCTTTGAAAACATAAAATCACATAGGAAGACTACATCTATGATGCTTATTAACTAATTCTCATATGATGCTACAAAATTAAAGACAAAATAGTTAATTGTTAAAAATACTAGTAATTAGTTTAAGATTGATGGTTTCAAATGAAATTTTGTATTTTTTTTGACATTTTAAAAAAATGCGTCTTAATTCAAAACTGCGCGTGCTATACACGACACCTTGTGCCAAGGCGCCAAGAGGCCTTTGTGCATCTTATGCCATTAATTACCAAGGTTCACAATATCGGTACCGAAATCAAACCCTTTATATGAGTATCGGGATCGGCATGATCAACAACATCGACAGTTTCGTAGTTATTATTAAATTACTAACAAATTAGAAAAAATATTTTAGAAATTTAGGCATAATTTTAAGTATTTTTTTGTGTTGTTTAATAATAGTTTTGAAATTGAATGAAATAATAATCACCTTTGCTGATTGATATACTTGCAATAGATAAGTTTTTTTCGTTTACATGCTTTTACAATATTACTATTCTTTTATATCCTTGCCAATTAGTCTTTTTTCGTTCAATTTTCTTTACCAAATTCAGTGGGAAAGAGACCCCCAATGTCGGTATCAGTCAGGATCGATATCAGTCTGTGTCGGTTCGGGACATGCCAAACCATATCAGTATCAAATATATTGGATCAATGTCGTCATATATTGCGAACTATGTTAGTTACTATGGTTATGGATGAAATTACTAGGTATATCCAAGAGGAGGTTGCATGGTGTATGATTTTTGCTGATGATATTGTGTTGGTTGATGAGAGTAGAGAAGTGCTAGATGCTAAAATAGAAGTGTGGAGAGACTTTGGAATCCAAGAAATTTATGATTAGTAGAACAAAGAGAGTATATGAAATGTAATTTTAACCCAAAGTCGAGGAAAAATAAGAGGGAGTCTATATAGATGGACAAGTAAAGTGATAACTTTCAGTACTTAGGATTAATCATGATTGAGAGATTGAGAAGGATGACATGTATAGAATTAAAATATAATGGTTGAAATCAAGGAGTGCTTCTGGAGTAATCCTTTGAAGTTGAAAGAAAAATTGGACAAGGCTGCAATAAGGTCAATCATGTTTTATAAATCAAAGTATTGGACAATTAAGAAACAATGTCCAGAAAGTTAGTATAGCTGAAATGAGAGTGCTAAGATGGATGAGTTGCAATACATTAAATGATACAATAAGAAATGAGTATACCCGTGGGAAGTTAGAGGTGACGTCAATTGGGAACGAGATGAGAGAAAATTGACTTAGATGGTTTGGACATGTACAACGTAGACCTATAGATGCCCCTGTAAGGAGGAGCGATAATATAGTAGTTTATGGCGCTGCTAGAGGTAGGCCTAAACTAACGTGGTTTGAAGTGTTAAAGAAGAATATATCTTGTTACCGTTACATAGGACATGATCCTTAATAGAGACGAATGGAAGAAGAGGATTCAAATAACCTGACCCCAGAAATTTGGGGTAAAGGCTTGTTGTTGTACTGCTTTGAGTATATAGATACACAACTTTAATAAATGGTAATTTTACATTCTTCCCGCAACAAGTCTTATTGACAAGCTTGAGCATGTAGATCTTGACACTAGCGGGTCATTGTGTCAACACCATTTTTTCTCGTACCCGCTCTTAATTTTTCTTTGTTCAATTGTCCGAGAAAGAGAGCCCTAATGTCACTATCGACCAGTATTGGTGGGGATTAGTAGTAGATGACGACATGCCAAAATTGAGAGGATAGGACTAATGTGTATGTATGTGTGTCGGCCGTCTTGCCTTCTTTTTTTTGCATGAACATGAATGTATAGCTGATTCCTATTTTACATCTGTATCTGTTCTACTATTCTATTTGTTAGGTTCAACTAATGGATGTTTTT
The DNA here is from genome assembly GCA_029216955.1 of Iris pallida. Classification (NCBI taxonomy): domain Eukaryota; kingdom Viridiplantae; phylum Streptophyta; class Magnoliopsida; order Asparagales; family Iridaceae; genus Iris; species Iris pallida. The sequence continues at coordinate 68,442,719 of JANAVB010034417.1, read as the reverse complement.
ATCTCTATATCCAAATCTGGCATGGACCCCTATCATATCATGTGGTAGTTTCTTGTTGTTGCCTTAGAAGTGACTGTTCTATTTAGATTTGCTTCATTTTATCGTCATGGTCTCTCTGTCTCATTCCTCTCTCCTATACCATTGAGCACATCATCTGGCGATACGCTCTCTTATAAGATGCACCATATGCAGTGAAGTGAGTAGATGCATTTCCTTTCATTATGTTCTCTCTATTGAAGGTAGTTGAGAAATGCCTTTCCTTTCATTATGTTCTCTCCATTGAAGGTAGTTGAGAAATATATAATTTTATGTTGGAAAAAAAAATTTGTCTAAGAAAGGAGTGCATATGTACTAATACTGTACAAGTCAGATGATGATCTCTTACCTTAAATTTTGCTTATGCAGCTTGATATCCTTCTGGTGTGGTTACCCTACTTCAATATGTGATGGACCAAATATACATGTTTTAGTGATTCCTTCTACTATCAACGAGAAACAATGAAGTCATATTCATGAGATGTAAAATATTCTCACCTGCTTCCCAAGTCCAATGACAATTGGCTACAGTGCCCATATGACAAGCTGCATGATTTAAGTCTGTTGTCTTTCCTTGATAACCAAAACCGTAGTTTTTCTGGCCTAGTGGTGTGGTGTTCGTGCGAATTAACCCATGCGCGGACTAGGTTCTAAAATCACTTAAAACTGATATGATATGATATGATCGGTTGTTTTATATTGGCTTTGGTTATGAGTGTTCAAAAATTAAGCTAAATTCAGTTAGTTTGAGATTCAGTTGATTCAGTTTCAAATCATGCAAATATGCCATCATTTAGTTGGTACGAAATAAAGCATAAAACCTCAGGTTCTAGTCCTCGATTAAGACTAAAGAAGAAAAATAAAAGTAAATCCCTATCCTAAGTGGAGAGAAGAGAGAAGGTATTGTGAACACCTGTCAACAACATCAACCATCTTCTTTCCTCTTGACTAACTCTGCTGCTGCTGTTGTCCTCTTTCCCTCAGTAAACCCAAGGTTAGGTTTATGTGGGAGAATAGGAAATGGCGGTGTTGGATGGGTTAGAGCACTTGGGAGAATAGGGATAACATTTGGAGTAGGTATGTTTTACTATTTAAATGGCTTGGTGTAGAAACTCCAAACTCTCTTGATTCAGTATACAGTTATGTTTTAATAATTAGTGTTTTTACTCTTCTATTTAGTCAGTATGTGGGTTTGTTAAAGTGACAAGCCTTTGAAAACCTGAATCTTGGTTAATAGACTTCAAGTTAAATGATTTAAGCTTATCCAGCCCAAATTTCACTGACGTACATGGTATCAGTTTTTAACTATCAACTCCATATGAAAGTAGATTTGCGTATCAAGTCGTCCTTAGTGCTAGCCAAATTTGTAAGATCTCAGTCACTAGTAATATTGGCAATAGGTAATATGACAATCATGATAAAACATGATATATTTCCAAAATTTGACGTATTGCTATTGGCATTTGCTAAATTATTACAGTTAAACTCATCTTAGAATTTTATACGAGCCCTTATGGCAATTACCTTTCCAAATAATTTGGAAAAAAGAAGTTTTTATTCTATTTGATTTTAAGTCTGAGAAATTTTGTGTTCACAAATGTACGAGGTTCTAAATGGCAGTAGGCGGGTGCGCGGCGGAGAGGGTCCGCCTACCGCCTAGGCGGTTGATACATTTTGAACATTTTTTACTATTTTACCACTGTTTTTTGTGTGTGCATAATATGCATATTTTAAGGGTGTTCCATGCATAACTAAGTTGTAGAACGAAGATTTAAGTTTTAGTTTTGTAGAAGTGACCAATAGGCCTATAATGCTTACAAAACTTTTTTGGACAAAATATCTTGTTAGGTATTGCTCCTCCTAGGCGCCCGCCTACGCCGCCTCACCTCCGCCTATGCCGCCAACCTTCGTTGGCCGCCTACTCCACCGCATACCAAAAGCGGTGCGGAGAGAGACTGCCTACCGCCTAGGCGGCCTGGACGGCCGCCATTTAGAACACTGCAAATGTAAGACATGCTAAACTTGTGCCTCCTAAGAGTGGATTGGATTGAGAATTTACTTTTTCATATCCTTCCAGTAGTAGAGTAAGACACATGGGGTTAGGGAAGAGGAAGTGAGGGAGAGACAAGGAAGAAACATTTATTCTACAATACAGAATCAATACTTTATTTCTTTAGTTTCATACTTAACGATACCGGACCTCGATCGTGATTGTCGAAAATTGAATCTCTCAAAGAGGGACAAAAATATATACTGAACTGAGTTTGTAAATGTTGGAACATATGACACATCAAACATGATGAGAGATTAGTGGTAAGCAAAATCGGTAATCTATCAATATGATGAAATCCAAAGATAACATGCCACAACTAACAAAACATTACATATACTACACTTGACCATTACTTGACTACTAGTCTATCCATTTGGTCAAATTTTCTCATGTTTATAGTGTTGAAAAAAACATATTGTGGATTAGCTTCTTTTTAGTTATGGAATTGTCTTGCGACACCAAATTATGTTGTTCTTATTTGCTCTTTATGGTCTCCCAGTTATGGATGACCTATTACATATTTCTGCATTCACCTTTTGACGTTATTTTCTTGTTGAAATTTAGTTTCTTTTCTATAGGATGATCCTATCACAAATGCAGGTCGAGGTTCTAATCTCACAGAGGCGGGTCATGTAGAATGTGATGCAAGTATAATGGATGGTTCTTCTGGAGCATATGGAGCTGTTGGAGCAGTACCAGGTTCTTCTAAATGATTTGACTACAAAATTTATAGTGTTAATTAATCATATAGCTCAGTATTATCCCCAAAAATTTAGGATGAAGGCTTTGCGTTGTTATTGTAGCTCACAAATTGCTGCCAGCATTTGATGTAAAATCTACGACACATTCAGTGATTTAACTTGAGTTCACTAACAAAAATTTATATCATTGTAGATCAGGTGTGCGAAATGCTATTCAAATTGCCACTTACTTGGCCAAAGAGCAAATAACAGGGTCTTCTTTGCTCGGACGCATACCTCCAATGTAATTAGTGCACCATCATTCTATGCACTTTACTACATATTTCATATTAGTCTGTTACTTTGTTTCTATGCTTCTTAGCATGGTTTAAAGTATCGGCCGATACCGATCCTATACGGCCGATACGATACGGTTTGGCATGTCCCGATCCGATATCGACCGATACCTGATTCTGACCGATATCGACATTGGAGGTCTCTTTTTCGGTCAATTCGACAAAGAAAATTAAACGAAAAAGACAAATCAATCTATTATATGTAGACCAATCGATAATGGTGACTACTATTTTATTTAATTTCAAAACTACTAATAAATAACATTGAAAATACTTAAAATTATACCTAAATGTATAAAATATATGTTTTTAAATGTAAATAATTTATTAATAATTATTTGTTTTCCGACACAAAAAAATCCGATACTCCGATCCGAAACCGCTCATACTACCGATATCGCCGATACCAATACTCATAGGAATAGTGTAACCACCACTTTTTTTTTAAAATTATAATTTTTATTTATTTATTTATTTTGTCATGATTAGAAATATTTAGATATTTTGACTTGTTAATTAACTTTATAATTAATGTTTAGGTTATGGTTAACCTAGGATTAGGTCTTTAGAAGTTTAAATCTAGATATTTCCAACTCTAAAAATATCTAGATATCATTTCTAGATATTTCTCATTGAGGAAAATATCTTGACGGTAAACTTGTAACTTAGTCTTCCACCCCTTCAAATAAAGATCAAGGAATCTTAGAGGAGAAGCTAACAAGCCTCCACCTCACCCCTTGTGGCAGCCATATAAACACCCTTACCCCTTCATCTCACCCCATTTTATCTTCTCTAAATTTATAAAACCATACTTCCTTCCCTACCATTCTAAATCAACCTATTTCTTCTTCAACTTTCTACCAAAGTTGGAGCCAAGGCTTGGAAGCTCAAGAGGAGTTAGCAAGGAGTACAAGCAAGTGGTGTGGTGTTCAACTTCCTCTTTATTGGTGTACACTTTTGGTGAATTGGCATTGGGAGCCCTTCCCAATAGGTATATAATACTTTCCTTTAGTCTCCATGGTAGAAACACTAATTTAAACCAATAGAAAATTGACTAATAACTAGGCGTAACTTCTAAGGGTGATACTAGGTTCAAATAGACTCATAGGTAATAGATTTAGGTGTTTTAATTAGTGATTTATAACACTAGTGGATTGGTATCCACCAAGTGTTTGTGTTGTGTCCCCAAAGAAATTTTGTGTCATGATTGAGGTAAGCTTGTGTTTAGGTGTCCTAAAAAGGATACCTAGTGTAGTGTCACGATAATACTAATACACATGGTTAGACTTTGTTATCATAGTTATAGTTGTTAAATTATATATATATATATATACTTTGGGTATATGGTGCTTGTTTAGTGTTGAGCGTGTTAGAGTATCGTAGGATTAAATATGTATATTGTGATAGATTTATGAATGGGTATATATATATATATATATATATATATATATATATATATTTAGAAGTGAGTGTGTGTTAGAGGGGGAGTTGACTGTCCTGAAAAAGTTTTATGTAAAACCCACCGCTAAAAAAACTTTCATCGCGTGCCCAAAATTAGAGAAACTTATCCAAAGCGGGTTCCAAATGACCATTTTGCCCTTCCTTTTAATTTATTGAAAACACCCACAAAACTGCTCTTAAAAAAAACGTTTCGATACTTCATCTTCTTCCATACGCTGCTCACTTTCGAATCTAGGTTTTTTCCTCAAAAATCTTCAAAAACTCGTCGAAAAATTTCGGAAAGACCGGGACAAACGGCAAAAGTGCTAAAACGGAGGTCCAAACATCATTTTTTTGCGATTCTAAAATTTCGGAAGGCCGTCTAACGGTGATGCTGTTACTTTCAGTCTCCTCGACGATACGCTCATTTTGCGACAAACGGGACCTCGTTTCGACCTCCCAGTCAAAAGTTATGGCTCTCCAAAGTTTCAGCTGACCATAAAATACAGGAGAATAGTCATTCTCCGTGTTAGAACACGAAAAATGTTAATTTCGCATGAGGGTGGTCATTCTCCGTGTTAGTAACACGGAGAATGTCATTCTCCGTCTTAATTTACACGGAGAATGACATTCTCCGTGTTACTAACACGGAGAATGGCATTCTCCGTCTTAATTTACACGGAGAATGACCATTCTCCGTGCTAAATTACACGGAGAATGACTATTCTCCGTGTTAATTTATACGGAGAATGCCATTCTCCGTGTAGTTTATCACGGAGAATGGTCATTTTAGTGTTAAAACACAGGAGAATGACCATTCTCCGTGTTAGAAAAACGGAGAATGCAATTCTCCGTGTTAAATAAAACGGAGAATGTTATTCTCCGTGTTAAATAAAACAGAGAATAGCATTCTCCGTGTAATTTAGCACGAAGAATGGTTATTTCAGTGTTAAAACGCAGGAGAATGGCATTCTCCGTTTTAAATAAAACGGAGAATGACGTTCTCCGTGTTAAATAAAACGGAGAATGGTCATTCTCCGTGTTAAATAAAACGGAGAATGGTCATTCTCCGTTTAATTTAGCACGGAGAATGGTCATTTCAGTGTTAAAACGCAGGAGAATGGCCATTCTCCGTGTTAGAAACACGGAGAATGTCATTCTCCGTTTTAAATAAAACGGAGAATGGCATTCTCCGTGTTAATTTACACGGAGAATGGTCATTCTCCGTGTTAAATAAAACGGAGAATGGTCATTCTCCGTGTAATTTAGCACGGAGAATGGTCATTTCGGTGTTAAAACGCAGGAGAATGGCCATTCTCCGTGTTAGAAATACGGAGAATGTCATTCTCCGTTTTAAATAAAACGGAGAATGGCATTCTCCGTGTTAATTTACACGGAAAATGGTCATTTCCAGTGTTAAAACGTAGGAGAGAGGAATAAAGAGTTTCGTTCTTCTTTCAAAGCGATGATAATTCTTATGGAAAAGAAGAAGAAAGATCTTCTCTCCACAATTGACGTCGATAAAGATGATGATGATGGTGATGATGATGACGAGCGATGATCTGAGTTCGACCGAAGAAAAGCACACCGAACTACGAACGATCTTTGCGATCTCTGCTGAAGATGAGAGCAATGGAATTCAGATTTTCCGTGAAGAAGAAGAAGACGAAAATCGCAATCCAGATCTAAGTTTTTTGAATTCAAATACATATAGATGACCAATTCGCGCGGAGGGGTAGTTTCGGTATTATAAAAATAGCAGTTTCCAGCGGGTGGCATCTAAAAGGGAATCTTGGAATATTTAACGTGAAAATACTTAATTCTTGGCATTTCATAAAACTCATCCAGCGGGTGGGCATTTCATAAAAGTCCATCCCGAAATTGGGTTTCTCAGCAATTTCCAGATATATATATATATATACTTTGGGTATATGGTGCTTGTTTAGTGTTGAGCGTGTTAGAGTATCGTAGGATTAAATATGTATATTGTGATAGATATATATATATATATATATATATATATATATATATATATATATATATATATAGAAGTGAGTGTGTGTTAGAGGGGGAGTTGACTGTCCTGAAAAATATTTGAGGGACAGCGCAGCAACAATAGTATAAGCAGAAAAGCAGCAGCTGCAAGTGCAGCAGGCAGCAAAGTGCACTTGTGTATAGTATCCATGTGCAAGTGAGCATGTGAGGGGGTAGTTTATGAGTGGTTTAGTTGATTGGTTAGGGATAGAGTTAGATGTGATATGTATAGAATACATGTGAGTATCCTAGAGTGGGTTAGATGTGTTGTGTATATTTGGGTATCAACTATCAAGATACCACTAGAGTAGGTAATTGAACCTAGAAGCCTAAAAACTCAAGAGATAAAATAGACTTTGTTCCCTTTCACCTATTGATACAATTTATTCATAATATAGATTACTTGGATTTCGATACGGATTCTGACTCATATCACCCATTCAGGACGACAGACGAGTACATTTTCTGATTGTTTTCAATATTCGATAGCTTCAATATTTCATGCTCTAGTTATTTTTATCTGATTCTCGTCACGATTGATTCTTGGATTGATATTATATGGATTCATCTCCAGGATACGTGTTTACATGTGTTGGTCATGTTGTTCATAATGTCCTACTCCAGTTTATCTAGTTTCATGTTTCCATGTTTCTAGAATCATTGTATCCAGACTCGAATCCATGAGTATTAGTCGGGACGGGGGGAAATACTAAGTAGAGATGTGATCAACCCATCTAGTGCATTTTTATTTTATCCAGGCTGCTAGCTAATCATACATTCACGTATGGTTATGTCTTACCAATCTAGTTTGATAGCCATCGATACGATGTGCCTTATAATACCTTAACCGATCACAAATCTAACATAGTATTTTAAATCACTTAGAATAGTCCAATTTTACTGGTCATTTCATTTCATATTGTCACACCATGTCCCTTTCTTACTTAATTACTAGTTTTCTCTTACCTATGACATGTATGATTTCAGTCTTTCCAGTTATCTGGTTTTACATATGCTTAACATGTTTTATAGTCTCTGCCATGTATTGGAACTGCTTTCATTAGTGTACTTCGCTCCAATCCTGACTGGATGTTGATATAAATAGGGGACGACTATGAGGACCGTTTCACTACTTATTACGGGGCCCAGGAGGACCTTATTGCTGAGCTTGATCCTGCTCTACCGGCGGATCAGGAAGCCTTCGCAATCCCGGCTGCGACTACTTAGTTTTTAGTATAGCTTTTAGACTATATCTTTTTGTTCGGATTTCTCTGGTAGTCTATTGTCTTTATGTTATATTTGGATCTGGACTTTTGAGTTATTTTACCTAAACTTTGGACTTGAACTATAGACAGTTCGTTTCTATTAATAGATCCTTCTCGTGATATCTTTCTTAGAAATGTGATTTGAGTACTATAGTTGTTATATATATTGCGTGAGTTGTTGGATATTACTGTGTGTTTCTAGACAACATTCTACCGTCGATACTGTGGCGTAGGCTAGACGCACCCACGTACTCGTGTCCGTTCATCAGGGTGCGGGTCGTGACAAAATAGTCCGATACCGATTCCGATACCGATGTTGGGAACCTTGCTTCTTAGCATTAGACATAAGTATCTTCAGATGGAGGGGTGGAGAATGAAATGTCCTGCAAAAACACTTTATATATGAGGCTGTACAGGGTCTACAAGGCATATAACTGTACACAATTTTGTCTCTTTTCCCCCTCTCGCCTCTCTTATTTAAGATGGTTATGACATCTTCCGGTTGATATTAAAAATGTATTACTCTCTCAGAATTTTTTGGTTAGTATAACTAATAAAAGGAAAAGCTGAGTATGTAAATTTAACTGGTATTTGATGTGGCAGTATGTGATAAAGAACAACTGAAAACTTTGTACTTGCTGTTTACTTTTTCAACATTGTCTTCATAATCTATGTAGAATTGATGGAGTCCAAGTGATGCAGGACAAGACATAGAAGGACAAGCAATACAGGATTATGCAATGATTTAGCGAAGTGAGATTAGTGGAGGTTCAATCGTAAAGGAAAGACGGATAAAATCTGCCAATCAACTTTATAAAATCTCGAAGCCATCCCTTGAATTGAGGATTATGGATCGTTTTACCAAAGGATCACAAATTTGCACCGTGCAACCAAGACAAGTTGAATCTCCCCTGAGGAAGATGATCTTCAAGAACGCCTTTGTTTCGAGATCATAAAATCAACCATGATCCAATTGCGAAGAACTTGAATGGTTCTTGACGGATGTCACAAAAATGTTGGTGAGATGAGTTGATCGGAACAATACCTGAATCGGATTAGGTCTTGGCGCCGACCAGGAATTGGCCTGTAGTATAGAACCTTGGACGGCAGTTGAGGCGTGATTGTTCTCGAGTTCTTGGAGGGCTGCAGTTGCGGGTGCCTAGGTTTACCTTCTCTGGTCATGCAATTCAAGTTCAAGTTCCTGCAGCAGGAAAAGGTGTAGAAGGAGAGGCAAGGGGATAAGCTTTGCTGTAGGGAAATGCATTGATCTCTGTACCACAATAAGTCAAAGAGTCAAATCTATGTTGTTAGTATCTCAGGATACATGATACGGATCTTACGATACGATAAGATACACTACCATTTCGTTACGTATTTGTTGATCCGATACAATACATATAGGACGATAGGTAGTATTGATTTTGTTTT
>JANAVB010034417.1:68352008-68427319 GCA_029216955.1 Iris pallida | reverse complement strand
TAATTTTCCTTTTAAATCATATATATTTATATACATCATATAAAAATCACACCTTTATGTTAACAAAACAAAAATATAACTAATTATATAACAAAAACTACAGAGGCGATTTATATGTCAAAACTACATAACCATCTACGGTACTGAATCCAATCCAACACAAATTCTAACCAATCCCCAAAATTTACCGAAACAATCCCAATTCCGAAATCGGACTATAGAACCCAACTACAAATTGAATCATTCTAACGACTTCAAAAATTCTATTCAAGCCAACTTCACATAATAAAAAAATCCTAAAGTCAAGCCAAAATTCACAGAACAAACCCAAGTCCGAAATCGGACTAACGATTCCACAATCGTTCGAATATCCACAAGCAACGTCAAAAATATTCGGATCCCGTAACGGGATCGGGACGGTCATCACAGACTACGGGTAGGGACGAACTACTCAGTTTAGAAATTATACTGAAAACTTGATGTCGGAATCCGAAGGGTGGCCTCGGAATCAGATCATGCGTCGTCACCTTCTCGAAGTCTCGGGAATGCGTCTGGACGGCGACAAACGGCAGGGGCGCAAGGACGGACGCTCGGAACAGCGGCATCGGCATGGGCCACAGGTCAGGGTCGGTCGGGAGAGGAGCGTCGCGGATCGGGGCGCAATCGCTCGGTGGCGCACGAACAGCGGGACCGGTGCGCGGGTGCTGGGCGGCGGGCCGGTGGCTCGGGCGCGTGGGGTGGCGCCGGAAGGACGTGCGGAACCGGCCGGATCTGCTCGGTGGTCGGGGAGGCGAGGGCTCCGGCGGTCGGGGGTTGCGGGTTTTTTTGGAGAGGAATGAATAGGGGAGTGATGGTGAGGGAATTTGAAGTTTGGGGGAAGGGAGTTGGAAGAGAGAGAGGAGATGAGGGTGCTGGAGAGAAAGGAGGGAGAGAGAAGTGATCGTGTAGAGAAGTACGGGGGTTTGTTGCTACAAAGAGGGAGCAAATGGGGCAAGTGGTGAACGGGTGTGGGGGTGAACGGTGGGTTTGTTCCTTTTCTTTTTTTTTAAAAAAAACAAAAGTAAGTTTTGGGTTTTACAGCATGTATGTTCTAGACTTGTTCTCAAAGACTGAGATGTTGGAGTGTTGGCCAGTTGAGACTCTTATGGATTATTATGACAAGTTTGGTATTGACAAGAAACAATTATTTGAGGTTGTTGGGCATTATAGATGGCTGGATAGAAAACATATATCTTATTGTTACACGACCGAGCATCACATATGCAGTTGGAGTAGTTAGTCAGTTTATGTATGTCCCTCAGCAACCACATTGGGAGGCGCTCTCGCATTCTACGATACTTGAAGGGTGTACCTTGAAAGGGTTTGTTGCACAAACTTTCTATTTGCTTACAGTGACGGAGTTTAGTGATGTTGATTGAGCAAATAGTCACAGTGATAGGAGGTCTACTTCTGACTATTGTACATCTGTGGGTGACAATCTTGTCACGTGGCATAATAAAAAGCAGAATGTTGTGGTTTGTTCTAATGCAGAGGTCGAGCACCGTTCGATGGCTCATACATCTTCTTAGATTATGTGGGTGCGGTCTCTTCTTCATGAAATGGAAATTATGATTCCTATTTCCAATTTTCCATAGATATGTGTTGTGATAACCAATCAGTCGCAAGTAATCCAGTATTTCATGAGTGCACTAAGCATATCGAGGTAGATTGTCATTTTGTTCGTGATTTATTGTTGAAGAAACATATTGTCACTCCATATGTTCGGCCAGAGGATCAATTAAGTAATATCCTCACCATCATTTGCTTGTGGTCAATTTTCTGACTTATGTAGCAAACTGGACATGTCTGATCTTTATGATCCAGCTTGAGGGAGGGTGTTAGAGTTATTATTATTATTATTTATCTTATGTGGATACAATGAAGTAATTGTAGGTGTATTTATCATCATGCATATTAATATAAACATACATGAACTGCAACCTAGGGATTAAGCCATTGTAGTCTTTTTTCTCCTCTTCTCCTCTCCAAACTTCACTGTTGATATTTCAATATATCTCCAACATCCGGTACCTCAAAGCCCAAACCAATATGAATTCAATATCTCAATATCTCGAACATTGCTTCTCATGGAACACCCCAACAAGACTTTACAACTTTGATGTGCTTTGGATTGTGGAAGGTATTGGTTCATCCCTGTTTAGCTAGATGTGGCTTCCAATACTCCAAAGTGACCATTTTTAAGAGAGCTTCTTATGGTGTGCCACTTTGTTTCTATGTTTTTGTAGCTTCCCTTAGGATGTTATGATACTCTTGGATACACAAATTCCGCACATATTTCTTCGTTTTTGTAGCTTCCCTTTGTATGTTACGATACACTTGAATGCACAAAATAGTACTTAATTCTTGGATGAGCCGATCATCAAAAATCATGATCGACCAATCCCTGTTCCATGGTATTGGTATTTACCCTTTTATTTTCTTGCATGTACCTGTATTAATGGTTTTCGCTTCAGTTTGAATAATGTTTGATTCTATAATTAGGAAACGAATCTCAGTCTTTCTTCCCAGACGAGGAAACTAAAGATCTGGGCAGGGAACCATTTGATAAACTTGAAGAGGATTACGTAATGGATACTGTAGGAGTCATTTGTATTGATACCTTCGGAAATGTAGCATCTGGGGCATCAAGTGGGGGTATCGCATTGAAGGTGACTTTTTGTTTCCATATTCTATTTACATGCTATATTCAATAGTACTATGCAAGTGCAGCATGCAATTGCCTGCACAGATACTTGGAAGTTCTTGCCACTTGTATGTGATTCTTCAGAGGGCTTGTTATTCATATTTCTTACTTTCATCTCTGCTCGTCTTTTGGGATTTGAATTACTTGATCATGTGAGCCTTGAATAGTGTAGGGAACTAGAGATTTTAGTGTCAGCTTTACGATTTGATATGGAAAATTTGTATTAAGCCTTTCTGGGCGAATATAAACCAGTCAGTTTCTCATGTGTAAGTTTGAGCAAATTTTGTGTAGGGAATAGGATTTTGCTAATGAAGCTACGAAATTTGGGGCACATACATTTTAAGTTAGGGTTCTGTTGGAGCTAAGATGCAGATGTCATGTACTTTGTTTTAATAATTTCGCAGATCAGAGAAAAATGAAGAGTATGATGGATATAGATGCAGAATTTGTAACGAAGATAAATGATAAAAGTAAAGGAGCAAGAGTGTGGCATCAGTGAAAGCACTGTTTTCTAGATAATTGAATCTATCCCTTAACTTTTATGGTCCTTTGGTGAGAATGCCGTTAACAAAGATGGAATACATATATACAGCTCTAACCAGGGGTGGATCCACATGCAGAGTATATATATATATATATATATATATATATATATGAGGAGTGCTCTAGAACCAGTCGGCATGTTTTGTATTATAGAACCAACCCTTAAAAGCCATAAACTCCTAGAAGGTCAACGAATCTCAGTAAGAACCTCGATTTGGCGGTTCTTACTTGGGGGCTCATTGGAAGCTCGCTTCCCTGTTGACGGAAGCTCGTTTATCCGATGGCGGAAGCGCGTTTTTCTGACGACATAAGCGTTTTTCATAATATAACCATAATTTTAAAAGAGGACGTACATTTTGGAAATAAAAGTCAGAGAAGATTTTTAATACACGTTTATCAAAGTACCAAGAAACTAAAAATTATTTACCTTAACATCATAAAAAATCAACATGCGAATGATCTCTCTGTAACTTTGAACTGAACTTTATAAATTCTAATAAATATTAAGATATTTATAAGTTTTGATAACGATAATTAATAAACATTAATTTTTTTATTAGCGCGCGCTCTTATCACGCTTCCAACTTTAGACTCTTCTAAGTAGTCGCGTTCTTCCGCTCCTGTCTCCGCTTTCGTCTTCGTTTTCGCTTTCGCTTCTGGCTTCTAAGAACCAACATATGTTATATAGTGTTAGGGTTATATACTAAAAACATTACTTTTGTATTAACTATATTTTTCTATTATTTTTGAATGAGAATCATATGGGCAAATGTTGGCATTTTATATTTGTTATATGTTAATGCAAGTGTCTGATATTCTACATTGTAGATAATATGGTGCGTGGTGACACACAGAAGATTATATTATCTGTCCTTTGTAGAATATATAAATGGTTCACAACCTAGATGGATTTGAACCATCGGTAAGGTTGTAGTGTAATATGGCATTAGTCCATCTTGACTATAGGTTTATACTAGTGTACTTTGTGTGTATTGAACATGACCACTTGAGGTTGTTCTTTTTGTACTGACAACATAAGAGAATAAATACCTCTGTTATTATGGTGCTTGTGCTCTTAATTCGGATATAATAACAGACATGTATATGTAGTGTGTATTACTTTGATTCATAAACGAGTGAGATTCATAATAAGTCAATAATCTCTATGAATTGGGTAATGTCATTATGTGTATGATGGGTTGTTGATTATAAAAGGAATCCATATTCCGATGTATCGGGTTGATGATGTCCCCTGAAGGAACTTATAAGAATTGTCATGTAAACCCTGCAGGTGGATTATATCCGAGATGACAAATAAGATTGAGTGATACTACTTAAGGATAAAAGATGTCGATCAAATGTAGTTGTCATTAACTTATTTTGATTGACGAACATTCGATATCTTAACATGGGGAAGCAAACAAGCATATAATAATAAGGAGTCCATAAACGTAATTTGGGATTAGGAAGGTAGTGCAACAATAGCTCTTTAGTGGACCAAGCTATTGTTAACAGGCCTCACGGTCCCCGCCATAGCCTATATATACCCTCTATTCTCTGGCCGTCATATGAATCCTAAGAAGAGCATCTTTCTCTAATTCGTTCATCATGAAATGAGAGAAAGGGAGGACAACCAAGGAGAAGAAAATGTTGGAAGACCGTCGTCCATATGACATCCAACTCGAGGAAGGAATACGGTAGAAGATCTTGAGGTCGTTGATCGATCAAGATTGCTGGAAACTGCCATCAACTCCTCACCGCTTCAGGTATAATTCGCAAACCATGGTTTTCGCCATTAAAGGGTTAGATTACGAGATTAAACATGTTCATGCTTCATTAATCGATATGCATACCAATTTGTCATCCTGAAATTTTCTCCACTTTAGGGTTCGTATTGATATATGCGTAGATTAACTTTGCAGTCATGCCGCATGGTTGTTAATTGTCATACCGCATGGTTTCGTCGTGCCACATGGATAAGAAATCACCATGCGCAAGATGACTTGGCCGCATGGCAATGGTTATGTCGCATAGATCAATACGCGATCTCGGGAATACCAGTTCCATCATATAGGTTGGATTGGAATTGAATGGTTGAGATTAGATGACTTAAAAAAATGGTGGGGTCTACACATTTTAATCTCAACCACTAAATTCCAACCCAACCCATGAAACATAGGACGGTTCCATAATCCAAAATCAGCCGGCTAGTTTTGGAACATTTATATATATATATATATATATATATATATATATATATATATATATATATATTTATATATATATATATATATATATATATATATGCTATTCGGGCGGGAACCCTCCTAGGCGGCCGCCTAGATCTACATGGTTGAATTTTTTTAAAAAAAAAATCCATAAAACCTACTGAAAATTGTAGAAAAAGTCCATAAAATCCAAAAACATGCATAATCAGGCGGAGGGAGGGTTGGGGATTAGGCGTTCGCCTAGGAGGGCATCAGGCGGACACTAGACGCCTAAACCGCGTTTTAGAATAGTATAAGCTTCTGATGGGCCGACTTCTCACAAAAGATAGATTAGTGAGATTTGGTATCTATTTAGATGATTTGCATTGTGTTTTATGCGAGCATGCCAGTAAGACTAAGTCGCATATATTATTTTACTGTCGAATAATATAGGATATTTGGAAGAGGCAGACGGCTCAATTGCAACTGCAGACCAACAAAGATCGGGATATAGAGTCGGTGACTCATGACATCCGGGTAGCAAGGAACATGGGGACGTCGTAGTTAAGAGAGGCGTGTACTAGGCTCTCATTGGCAATATGACATACATGGAAGGAGCGTAATAATCACGTATTTGAGGGTGTACAAATAGCTTCTACCGGGTTAACCCATAATATAGATATTGATGTAACTGGGACGGGAGTAGTTGGGGTGTACCTGTTAATGGGTATATATATATATATATATATATATATGTGTGTGTGTGTGTGTGTGTGTGTGTGTGTGTGTGTGTGTGTGTGTGTTAAATGGGTAGAAACATAATTTATTGGAATACAATTACCTATTTCCTATATATATATATATATATATATATATATATATATATATATTGAACAATGTTAAAAAAAAAATAAAAATAAATAAATATATATATATATATATATATATATATATATATATATATATATATATATATATTGAACAATGTTAAAGTCTAGTTCAATTGGTAAAGTAGTTTTGAGTATCTTTTGTAGGTCTTGAGTATGAATCCTCTTGCACACATTTAGAAATAATTTCCCCCCCCAAGCCCCCACTCACCAAACTCCCTGGTTCCGCCTGCATCCAACGCCTCTCAAACTAATGGTGGGTCATATGCTCAACATTTAAAATCAAGAAGCCCTGAATATGAGATTTGCTGAAGTCAGCAATCTGATGAACCTGGAGTACGTGGAAATGGAAGTTCTAGTAGTGAAATACTGATAAACTACATGAGAAGTCCATATCAACATGCTTGCTCTGCTCATGGCATGCTAGATTCCTAGCAATTTGAGTAGCTCTCTTGTTTTCACTATATACCAGAGTGGGAGGTAATAGGATCCCCTTACCACCTACTTACCAAGTGAATGACAAAACAAAACTACCTCGACTAAGAATCAGCCATCGCATGGTACTCATCCTGGGCTGTTGCAAATAAGGCTGCAGCAGAGGAGATGGAAGACTTTTATGGCATTAGAAAACTGAGAATGAATCATGGAAAAAATTGGTTGTCAATTTGAACAACCAGATTAACCATGCACGAAAAAATGAATCTTAATGAGTATTACTAATCATCAAGAGAGAGTACAAAATATCTACCAACTTCTTCAGATGAATTAGGAGTAGAACCTATATGTCTGGATTTATGAGATCAGATGGAAGTGATCTATTCGAGTCCTTTTGTGAGAAAGGAAAACCATTTGGTATTCCAGGCTTGAGGGGAGTTCAGATGAAACATCACCTAATTCTAGAATACTGATGTAGTAGAAAGTCACAATGTTCCAAAGTTTTGCGTCAACAGGAGTAGACATCAATAGTGTTAGGGACGGGGTTGGAGTCTGGAGCTAACATGCCCACTTATCCACATGATTGTCTTGCACAATAGAAGTAGAATCAAATGTAAAAACCAGTTTGATGGCTTGTTAGTTGACTAAAAAGGATAATTTAAGGAGACCCGGGGGCAACTGAAGTAAAAAAGTAGGCTGTCACATGTGTGAGGAGTGAAAGGACATACAGTAGTACAGAAATATGCGGACCATCCGCTATATAGACTATCTTAAATATTATAATTTTGTGCACTAATTAAGGATACTGGCAATATCTACCATGTAATGGAAAGCTGCTGAGTCCTAGGTTCTTGGAAGGACTCGGCGCATTAAGTAGGTTAGATGGATTGACTAAATTTGGTGTAAGCGTGACACAGACTCGCCTAAGTGTTTGGGTGGATGAACCTAGTATTTCCACTCTTAACTTGCACAAAACATGCTTATCTGGGATTTTAAAATCATCATCGTTGCTGCACATTTATGTTCTTCATACTCTCATTTTCATTACTTAGAATGGTACCAGTACCATTACTATCAAGATATCCAGCCGTGGTGTCTGATGAATTTAATATTTAGATATAAATTGTTGAACAACAACAAAGCTTTTATCCCAATTCTTTTGTGGATGTAAATTGTTGAGCTATGTAAAAAAAAAATGTAAACTACCTGCACAGTCTTTATTTTTATTTTTACTAATTAACTAGTGATAGTAAATTTTGGTTTCCTTGTAGGTTGATGGGCGTGTTGGATTAGCTGCTATGTACGGTTCAGGCTGTTGGGCTTCATCAAGAGATCCCTTTGGAGCTCAGTTTAATGTTGGTTGTTGTGCTTCTGGTGCTGGAGAGTACTTGATTAGAGGATTTGCTGCCCGTGAATGCTGCATTGCATCATCACTGTACTATCCATATTTGAACCTAATCACATTCTTTTTAATTAAATCGTGTACTCGCATGTCTCTGTATTCAAAGTTCCTCTTGTTTTCTTCCATCTTGGTTAAATCAAACTTTTCTAACTGGGACAAGTCAAACTATCTTTAGTGAGAGTTTTTTCTCTCTTTTTTTGGTTGTGTTATATACTAGTTTGAGCATTCCTAACTATTCAACCGACTTGTTATTAGGTTAAAGAGAGTGAATTTTATTGGTTAGTTTTATTTTCTTTTCATGTCAATTAATCCTCCTTAGGTTTACTCGTATTATTCAATAGTATAGTGAATTTGTGTTGATAAGTTTAAATGATTGTTTCTTCTCATTTAAGGCCATGTACTTATGTCATCGTCCTATTTGATCAGAAAATGCTCATTACTGCTGCTTGCTTTTATCTGTAGAGCAAATCTGATCTGCATTTTTCTTTGCTTGTTAACATTCTTTTGGGAAAACTAGGAATGCTGACTTTAGTATATGGTCAACTACGCAGATGTCAGACAGGTCCTGCATCTGCATGTACAAAAGTGTTGCGATCTGTTGTCCAGGATAGCAGTCATCATTCCCATGATACAGGTGCTGGTGTGTTACTTGTGCACGCTGACACTCTGATGGTATTGTTTTTATCGCCACTACTTGACTTTGTTGATTGACTTATTATATACCTAAATTTGAGTATTCTTTTCATAGACCCAAGAAAATATATCTAGTTTGAAAGCAATTGAGCTTGTTGCAGCCTACTCCTCTTCTTCATTTGGGATTGGTTACTTTGGGAACTCAATGGATCATCCAAAGGTATTGATGTGAGAAAAAAATAGCACGCCCAATCATCAATTTTTATCCAAGTATCTTTCCTTCCCATGTCAATATTCAAGAACTTGTGTTAACTCCTATTTTCTGTTGCTGTCTTGACGTTTCTGAATCTAACAGGAGCTTCCAGATTAAAGTTTTAGCTTATAACACTAGACGCTATTAAAGTTGTCTTATTTGACTGTTGGTTACAAGGAAACCATGATTGGCAAGATGTGTTCATAGCCATTAATTCAGATTCTTGTTTCAAACTGCTCTAATCATTCTTTAGTAGGGCGACATGTACATCCCTTTTGTCCTCTTGTGTTTATTATCATATTACTGCTTTCTATTTGTATTGCTTATGAAGTTTCTAAGTTCAATTTTGTCTAATACTGAATGGGCGCCACTCATCCCCGTCCTGAACTCTCCCCACCTTGGCAACCATGTGCTCCCTTTCCAATCCAAATAGCTTCTAGGTTGTAGTAGTTTTTCTCTTTCCGTTCTTTAGGATGAAGTGCTTGCCATCACAAAAACCCACACCTAGCAACCCCCATTATCATGCTTCCTGCTTGCTGCTTCATCAATTGCATGCCCTCCGTGTCCTCAACAACCAAACTTTATTCTGTATCATATTTCAAGCCAAAACTTGGTTCCTTTATCATCTAAGTTTTTTTTTGTACGTGCTTTATTCATTTTCATGGATTTGGACGTGATAAACTTGCATCTCAGGCTACGAAACATGCCTTTGTTGGTTATCCCGTACTCAAAAGGCTGTGTTCTTTTCCCCCGTTGGGAACAAGGTCCATACTGGTTCACGCTATTGCTGATGTCACCTTTCTCGAACAACAATCATACTTCTCGCTATTGCCTGATCCTTCTAAACCCCCTCGAGCCATTATTGTTCTTGATGACCCAAACTCCCTTGACATATATTATTCCTGATGACCCAACATTTACAGAACAGGAGACCTTGCCGACAACATCTTGTAGCACCGCCATCTGCAGCAGCCCTGTTGTCTTTGCCTAATGGTCCTGATGATCACTTTTTCATAATGGTCTTGATCACCTTTGCCTAATGGTCTTGATGATTGCCTGTTGCTTTCTGTGAGAAACAGCATTCTTGTAGAATATAAGGGGCATGCTTCAGATATGATTGAGCCTTGCTGAGAGGGGCTGTAAGGTGTGTACATCATGAAGGGGAGCCTCCCTCCACCTACATGGAGGCATTTAGGGACGAGCCCTGTGAGCCTTTGTCCCTGGCACATTTTTCTCGAGTATACTTAGAGCCTGTCATTGTACAGGGTCGTGCAATACTATCTTTCCTTTTGGCTATGTCCCGACTAAACTGTGGATATAATATCAAGTTCATAGATGTCTAGTCTATTACGATCGACAGTTGATATCTCAAATGCTGGACAATAGAAACACTTTCTATATATCTTACCTTGGCCAAGTAAATTCTTGAGAGTAAAAACATTTCATCACATAGAAGATTCTCTCCTTATCATGTGTTAGGAGTATCTCAGATCCCTTGTTGAACACTCACCTTTAACATGAACAGTTTGGACACAATGACTATCCTTTGGTGACTATTCAGGCCGTAAAACCAGTTACAATACTGACATTAACTTCCCATTGTCATTGAGCATATGTTAGTCCATGGACCGTTCTTTGCTCGAGTGGTTCAGTGAACTCATTCTCTAATGAGCACCAACGTGCTTAATTATCTACTACACTAGTGAGTTAGATCAATCATACTCATCACACGAGTCAGTAAAGATTGTACAAGTTTATCATGAAACTTAAAGAGTGTACTAGTTTATCATGAAACTTACAAGGATTTGGATCTCAATAGCCTTATAACATCATAGTTCAAAAATCCAGTACTATTATTTTGTGAACTTTTATCATGTTATTAGCAGCAGAGTATTAAATGAAAGTAGAGAGCATGATAAACTTCAACACGTTCATACATCAAGTGATTTGTATACAATCAAAATTATTGGCATATCACTATCAGTCTTGAATTACTTGTTTGTCCACTAATGATTAATTGGTGCTGTTTCCCATGTAGAAGTTCTGTTCTTACTTCTTAAGAATCATCAAATCCTTTACTGGACTAATTTTTGGTCAGTGCAAAGCCAGGAAGCAGAGACTCCAAAAATGTGGCTGTCATGTCGGACACGTATCGGACACTCCACAGACACATCGGCACTCCAAACTACTAGGACACACACAAACAGGTGCCGTACCGGCATTGCCGTGTCCTTATCATGTTGTGTCCGCGTGCAATATAGGTGCAAACTATTTTGCATAAAAGTGATGAAAAAAAGGACAGATAAAAGTATTAAATTTTTTTTTCAAATCTTGCAAATAGATAATTGGCTTGAATACTAAAAGGAGGGTGGTGCTTGTTTTTATTTTATTTTAATTACTATCTTCTTGTATTGGGATTATAACTCGAGTATCTCTTGTTTTCAATTTGTATACTTTCAAATTCAATTTGCGTGGTTATTTTATAATTTCTTACCGAATGGAGAACTAACATTGATGGCAGTAACCGGTGCTTTCAATCTTTATAGAGTCTGAAAATTTGTTTTCGATGCTTTGGTATCAGGAACTCTGGTCTTTTATCTGATCTCTAAACCGGACTTGAATCATTTATGACTGCTGAATGATTTCAATCCTTTATTTCAGGATATTGTGTTTTGGATGAATGATATTTCTTTTGTGGTACTGAACTCTGTTTCTTGTAGGCATCAATCCTGAGGCGTGGTGGACGTACAGGCCTGAACAAAGTCGACCACCTCGCAGAGCGCATTGTTCTTACTCCCGTGGAACCTTCTTGAAAGAATGTGGTGATGGAAAATTATGTTTGGAGTGTTTAGCGCAGAAGAGCCATAGCAAATATGTTAAGGAGAAAAAAGGTTGGTCTATACGTTTGGTCCTCTTGATACTGCGAAGAGGATCACATGGCACTGGCACTTCTTATTTCGACCAACACAAGGAGAGTATGCGACCAAGACTTTGTTTTCTTTTCACTTGCCATGGCTAGCAATTATAATATTGTATGATAATTTGTGATTGATTTTTATTGAACTGGACTCAGAAAATATTTGAAACTTGTTCTATTAAAAGAGCATTGATGTTCATTACATATTCTATGACTGCTGATGTTTATTTCCATAATTAGCAGCTGAATCTCAGGACCTTGACCTAGTCATGTCTGATCATTCTCATTGTGTTCTTGTCGCGTGCCCTTGAGTGTTGTTGCTGTTGCTCAAATATTATTTAGCAACTCTACCTCTAGTTTACTGTGTCTCATCACTATCTAGTTGAAGAGAGGTGTTATAACACAATCATGCATGCTTGTTCTGAATGCTTGTTGAGTTTGGGTTAGTATTTCTGTTAAGTGGTGGTGTATCCGTTAGATGAGCTCCCTACCTAAAAAATAGGGTTTCTTAACAATTTGGTTTTGCTGGGATTCAGTGGAATGGATTCTCTTACAAGTATATATCTAGGAGGGCATATCGAGGGGCAAATGTTAAGGGCACTATAAATTTTAGATTATTTATAAGGGCACATCAAAAGTTGATCAGGGCTATCCCATTTCTAAGTTTGATTTATTTACAAGTTTGTCATTGAAAAAATTGATCAAGGCTATCCTGTTTCTAGGTATAAAAGTTACTTTTTTCTTTTTTTGCTCTTCTTCTTCCTCAACACATTCAAGAAGAAGAACAAGAAGAACAAGAACAAGAACAAGAAGAAAAGGAAGAAGAAGAACAACAACAAAAATGTTAGATGTGTTTTTTTCTCATTTTCTTCTTTTCCATTATTTTCATCCTCACTATCTCCATCAAAATTCTAATTTTCTTCTCATTTTCAATTTCGATGGCACCCAAAGGCTCCTCATACTGTACAAACCCTAATATTGGTGGAAACAATAATATTGGTGGAAATCCTAATATTGGTGTTCAGCCGAACCCACTTTCCCGTACCACTGGTTTTACTGTCAGGACAAACAAGTGCAAACAAGAAGAACAATAATGGACTTCATGTTCAACAAGTTCAAACTAGGACTGCCTAATTTTCTGGCAGTCCTACAAATTGATAGGACTGTCAGAAATAGTGGTAGTCCTACTTCACAGCAAGTGAAATCGAGGACTACCAGAATTTCTGGCAGTCCTGACTGTATGTAGGACTACCAGAATTTCTGGCAGTTCTTGATTTCACTTGCTGTGAAGTAGGACTGCCACTATTTCTGGCAGTCCTATCAGTTTGTAGGACTGCCAGAAAATTAGGCAGTCCTAGTCGACGCGGGATTTTTTAGATCGTGTTTACTTGGTTTTAATTCAAATGGGTAATTTTTTACTCCGAATGTACTTGGGATTTAATTCAAATGGACTACAAATAATTGAAATAAACATTGTAATGTATACTTGGATTTTCGAAATAAATTGTTAGGGTTTGTGTGCCATCGGTCTTGTTTAGAAGAGGAGGATGGTGGAGGAGAAGAGGAAGATGTTGGAAAAGAAGAAGATTATAAGTTCTTGCTTAGGGATGGAGGAATGGTGGAGGAGAAGAGGAAGAAGAAGAAGAGAGGAATTAGGGTTTTGGAAGAGAGAGAATGAAATTGGGAAATGAAACTAAAATTTTGGATTTGGGGGGATTTGAGTATGGGACAGCCTTAGGAGTAAGAAAATGGGATGTTCTGAGTAAAATTCCCTCAAACCTGGGCTAGCCCCAATCCTGGATAGCCTTGATCAACTTTTGATGTGCCCTTATAAAAAATCTAAATTTTACTAGGGGTAGCACAAATGTTATTTTTTTAAATATCCAAAATGTTCTTGAAAAATTGTTTGGGGAAAATAAACTAAAGTATAAAATGTAATTGTTTTTTGTCTTCCTCTTCCTTTCCAAATTTCTAAATTTTAATCCTTTTTTTTTGCATTATTTTTTAGTAGATAATTGTAAAACCCAAAATTTTGGTTTTAATTAAATTGGAAAAAATATTTGGTTTAGTGTAATTAATTAGTTAGTTTAGTTTAGTTTTAAATAGGAAAAACAATTTTAGTTATAAAAGATTAATTAATCGATTTATTGTAAATTGTTAATTATTAATTGATTGATTTTAGCTAGGTATTAGAATTATTTAGCTAATTATTTAAAGTTCTTTCTACCCAAGCTCATTTCCTACCCAAACCCATCTACCAATCTACCCATTCAACTAAATCCACTACCCCTTATCTGACTTCACCGACTCCTCCCAACCACACATGCACTCCTCCACTATCCGCTCCTTCCTACTTCCGCTCTTCTCACGTACAAACTCAGAAACTCAGAACCATTTCTCCATAACCACTTCTCCCTCACAAAAACTTTCACAAACCTTCATATACCTCCCTCCTCACTTCACCATTTTCCGAACCGATCACGCCACCACGCTCCTCGTTCCACCCCCCCTCCCACGGACACCTCTCAAGGCCATCCCCCGCGCACCCGAACCCGGCGTCCCCGGTGCTCCCCGAGCCCCCCCTCCCCCTCGCGCGCCCGCGTGTTCGCCGTTCGGCGATCTCCGTGCCCTTGTGCGACACTTTCTCCGGCTTTCCGGCGTTCCGAGCACCTTCGTACGCCGATCTGAGTCCTCCCCTTGGTTCTCCTTCATTAGCTTTCTGGTAGGTTCTGTCAGAAATCAATTCTATTTCCAGAATAAGAATTATGCAGAAATTCGTAATCCTGTCCGACCAAAGTTGACATAATAAAGCTCTGTCAACTTTGGGATAATTAGTTTTCCAATTATGTTAATTATTCGTTATGTTAATGTAATTAATTAATTAGATGGTAATTAACGGTTAATTAATTATTAGAATTGCTAGTAGTTATTGGGCCATCGTAAAAAATTGTTGGATTATTTATAATTTAATTAAAATAAATATTTCACGTAAAATGGTTAAATTAGTAGTTAATATTACCGTTGTCTTATTAGAATATAATTTTAGAATAATATTTAATTACTGTCTTTAGTAATTATTATTAAAATAAAACTATTATTAAATAAATAATTTTCGTAATAATCATGGTGTTTTAGGCTTAAAAGTATTTATTAAATATGTTACGGTATTTCTAGGTAAATAAAATATCATTTATTTTCAAAAGTATTTTCATTACCAAAAAAGGACATTTTGTGTATAAGTAACCTAACTAAAGTATTAGTCTATTTATTAAAATAAAAACTTGTTTAATAATTATTTTTAAATAAAAATAGTAATTCTCACGCTATTAAAATAAATAGTTTTATTTAAAAAGACTGTTTTATTCAGTAGTTGTTAATTACGGATATTACATAAAAATATTAAAATAGTATTCTGCATCAATTATTTTCATATTCACAAATAAATACTAATTTTGGCACGAACTTATTATTAATTAAATTAATGAATATTTTTATTTAAGAAATGGCAAGTTTTATTTATTCACTAAAAAAGTATTTATTCTCATTTAGAGGTTCTCTAAAATATTTAAAATTAAGTAAAGATTTTAGTATAATTATTAGTGATTTTAGAGTCTAGACTATTATTATATTATTAATAAGTTGATTAATTAGAATTATAGCAAAACCTTAGACTAGCAACTAAGTCATGTTTCACTAAATGTAGGGTTCAGTTCCGGGCTTTAGCTTGAATAGTTTTTCGTCGTCACCTACAGCACCAGGAACCAAGACAAGTTTCATATTATTCCAAACTTGTATTTTAGTTGATAATTAAATACATTACATCATTAGAAATATTGTATCGACACTTGACTCACGGGATCCCGTTCGGATCCATTTGATTGCTTGATTGACTCATTGACTTGGGATTGAGGAGCAGTGTTAGCACCTGTGGTCAAAGTCTCCTTATTGTCTCATTGTGGATAGCTGAAGCCCCACCTTACTTGGGCTGAAGCCGGACCGTGTTCACTAGAACACATATTGCCTCCATCCCCAGCCGGCCACGAGATGCTACACACTCAAAACACTATTGCTAGTTGTAGATTGCATCATTATTATTTACTACTTCACTGATTCTTTATTATTATTTAGGAAGATAAATTATGTTCTAAAATTGTTACTTGCATTTTAGTTATTTTATTAAAATACTGGAATTGATATATATGTTCTTGCTCCCCTCTTGACTGGAGACCAACATTTTTAGGTGACTGCGATGACGAGGAGTTTGCTTTTAGTTCTTACTATGGACCCGACTTGGCTTCCGAGGAGCTAGTTGAACCCCGATAGGGAGACTAGGAGTTAGTGCCGCACCTTACTGTTTTAGTTTCTTTTAATGTTGTAATAAAAGAACAATTTGTAATAAGTTAACACTTTCCTCTGCTTGTGTATTGTTCCAGATAGACATCTAGTTTTTAGTTGAATGTTTTAAATAAAAGTTTTATTTTTCGTAGCTTAGACTGTTGTGCCTGAGTTACCACTACAACAAAAAACCCTTTTAATAACGCTCGACAGGGAGTTTTAATGACGGCTGATACATAAGCGTTATCAAGTTGAAAAATACCTTTTTTCTATGACGGTTTGGACTAATTTTGGGCTTTTTATAACGTTTATAAAACAAAACGTCATTAATACTTTAGAGCGGTGGCAAACTTGTAATTTTTTCACTGTATAAAAGCTAAGTGGGAGAGAGAAAATTCATTTCTCATCCATTTTCTAAGGAGCAGCATCTCTCCAAACCTCTTCTCCCCCAATTTCCTCAAGAGTTAGGTTAGGGTTTCTGATCGATGGATCTTAGCCGAGGTGCGATCTCGACCATATCGGAGGGGTCGTCGGAGGACCGCGCGCACATGCTGGAGATCGGCGGCGGGTGCGACGTCTTCGGCTCCGTGGTTTAGGCGTGGTGATGGGTTTGCTCGGCGGTCTTCTCCTCACCCACGCTGCCTATTCCACCATCCAATGTTAGTCAAATCAACAAAACCCTTCTTCTTATGATCCATGGTTGTTGATCTATAATTTTAATTTCAATTTAATATAATTTTGGTGGGTGCAGACAGGGGCATGCTGAAGATCATGGAGGAGGAGTTCTCCGCACCCCCTCTAAACGTAAAATAACCCTTTTTTCCTCTTTTTTTTCATGTTTCTTTCTTTTAGTTATTTGGATCCGTTGTAGCAGTAGTAGCAGTTGTTGGTCTTACTTGTTTAGGCGGCGCAGGTTGTGGGCGAGCTGCTGCTGGGTCTGGGCCTCTGCATGTGGGCGGGGCTGGCCTTCCCTGGCAAGTTCCTCTCCATACTCCCCCACTCCGAGGAGAACAGGTCCTCTTCTTCCTTTCTTCTCCTCTTCTAATTAAGATCTTGCTTGTTCATATTATAATTTGCATAACACCCTTCTGCTCTCATTAGCTGGATTAACACTATGTAGGAAAACTCTAAGCTCATTTGTATACTACCATAGATGTAGATGCAATTTTATATATAGTTGTATAGCAGAAAAAAGAAAATTTTGAATTGTGTTAGTGTATAAGAAGAAGATATTCAAATTTATTGCAAAAGTACATGAGGACATTTAAATTGTTATCCGCTTATATATCAGTTTTCCTATCTTGCTCAACTTTTCATTGAAGACATTTAAATTGTTATCCGCTTATATGTCAGTTTTCCTATCTTGCTCAACTTCTCATTGAAACGTTCTAGACTACTATTTCTCCATTTAGTACTTACCTTGTAACTCTCTAATAACTTTGGCTCTGGTGATGCATCAGCCATGCTAAGATCCCCCTAGCACCAAAAAGGAACATTATAGATCTTAAAAAGCAACCACGATTCCATAACAGTTGTACATCTCATAAAGTCATCAAGGTCTGTGACGACACCTAGCCTGGAGAAACCTGGGAAAACTACAATCTGCAGTAGCCTGAGATAATAATAATAATAATAATAATAATAATAATAATAATAATAATATACATTAAAAAAAATCAAAACCGTTTAACACAAAAGGTCCAGAATGCTATCCCTTAGGATGCAAACCAAAATTGAGGAAAGCAGACTCATTCAACTTCCCAATAAAACATTTTAGTTCCCTGCCAAAAAAGTCCAATGAGTAAATAGCTAAGTATGTGCAAACCATGTATACGCTATTAATTAAATTATCTTCCCTTTTTAAATAAATTGGAGCTAGCACAACAGCATGTCCCTAATTATAGTCCCAATATAACTCCCAAAATTGTTAACATTCTCCACCAGAACTACAGAAGATAGACACAAAAATAGCAACGTCAGATAAATAATTTAAATATAATCAGATTTCAAGCATAAAAGAGTCTCTAACAAATAGATCCATGTCAAAAACAATTGAAAAGAAAAGAAAAACCGACGAAATTCATAAACTTATGAAAACCCCACATACAAACTCCCAACTGCTCCCACTCTTTTTTTTTATAATTAAAGAGGGATCAAACAGGACCTTCCTTCCCATCTCATCCCCTTCTTGGATAATTAAAGGGCCTTACTCACCCCCAAGGGATCAAACCCTGGACCTTCCTTCCCACACCAAAGGCTGCCAACCTTTGGCAATTGCCCCCTGCATGAACAGTGTATATAGAGAAATTAGAAGAATTGGTGATGATTCTCAGAGAAGCATGAACACTTCGAAATTGGGTGTTGCGTTATATCAGTTACGGTCACACGGCACACTCCAAAACACATTAGGACACACCACAATCAATACCATGTCCGTGTTGTCGTGTCCACAACAAACTCCAAAATACATAAGGACACCAAAATCAAGACTCCTTTCTGGTAGCGGTGTCTGTACAACCTGGATAATCTAGAATCTTACAGATGCGAAGATAGCAGGTTGGATGGACCCTCTACTTGACATCGTAAATATTCTAAAAGTTTATGCTGCAAATTAAAGAGACTTTCAGATTACTCGAACCATGGGATACGAAAAAAGACTCGTCTAAACTATATACTAAGAAGCACGGACACTCCAAAATATTAGGTGTTTGACACTCAAAATTTCTTTTCATATTTATAATCATGCATTTGACTTCTTTTTCTTTATTTTTTCAAAACCAGAGGCTTGAATTTCTTGGTGACGCAGTACTAGACCTACTTATCACTTGGCATCTCTTTCAAACTCATACTAGTAGATCCTGGGGTGTTGACTGACTTGAGGTCGGCATCAGTTAACAATGAAAGATTTGCTAAATGTGCAGTCAAGCATAAGCTTCAACACCATCTTCAACATTCATCAGGGTTGCTTGTAGAGCAAATAACAGAATATGTCAAGAAACTGGAGGAATTACAAGAAGTCGAGTGTCCACTTGTATCAAATACTTCGTCCAAAGGCTACAAGGTAAAGTTTTTTATGAAAGCCTAAACATCATATAATGATGACTGAGAAATCTAAACATTATGTATGATAATTTTTCAGAGTATCTAGCATTGCTTTTTACGGTGTTATTTACTTTGTATCATTTTTGCTGTTGCAGGTTCTTGCAGACATTGTCGAAAGCATAGCAGGTGCTATATTAATTGATACAAGGCTCAACCTACATAAGGTTTGGGAGGTATTTGAACCATTACTTGCTCCCATTGTATCACCTGATAGTCTTGAACTGCCCTCTCTGAGAGAATTGTTTGAGTTGTGTAGTCATCTTGGCTACTTCTTTAACACAAAGTGTATGATGGAGGGAGACATTTTTCAGGGTTTTGCTACGTGATGCCGACAGTTTTGATGTGCTCAAAGTTGAAGCCAATGTACTAATAGTTTTGAGGGTCTACTTACTAGTAGTAGTTGTAAATATATGTATTTGGATGTCTTATTTTGAAAAAAATGTAATGAAGATGGTGATATATGTTATGTATATATTTGCAAATGGATTAAATGGTACTCTATAACATTTAGATGTTTTCTTGTGAATATGGTTCAAAATGAATGTTTTGAAATTGAATTGAGCAACATTGAGCATTGAACTATAATTTTTTGGAAAGTAATATATAAATGTGCAGAATTGAGCGTTATAAATGTGCTGAATTGAGTCTATACAGATTATCTATTCATAACGCTTTCAAACTACGCTGAAAATAAGTGTAGCAGAAACTCATCATATTCATGACGGTTATTTTATGACGCTTTTAAAAAACATTTATAACACCCATTTTCATGACGGTTGCTGTAAAAAAAAAGCGTCATGGTACGTCATTAATGACGATTTTTAGCCGTCATTAAAAGGGTTTTTTGTTGTAGTGTACTACTGCTTGATACAGCTTACTGTCCCCATCTCACAACGGTGCAGGCTGGACATGATCCGACTGGACCCAGTATCTTGGGATCAGGTCGTGACATATTTTTAGTGGTGGCTCATGCAGGTCATGTTCTACAAATTTGGTCTATTCAACTTAGTCTAGACAAACATGCAGTCTTGCACCTTGACTTAGGTCTAAGTATGACTTTACGAACACAGACTCTAGAAACAAAACACTTAGAACATTGAAACACTATGACTCGTCACAACATAGGACCGATTTTATTCAAAATATTTTTCTATGTGTGTAACTTAGTTGGATTGCGTTGCTTATGTTGCTTTCTAATCATTCCAGAGATTGGCAAACGGAAGAACCAACCGTTCTAGCCATGTTTCTGAGGAGGCCGAATCCTCAGAGCATCGGCCCGTAGAGACAACAACTGGTCCACATCCTTTAAGAAATTCTCTAGAGGCAGAAATATTTTCATTAATTCTTTCATTCAATTTGAAATCATACTATTCCTATTATTTAGAGTCAGTTTGATCAATTCCATAAGTTTATGTCCTCAATCCATTGAATAGTGAAAGGTCGGAGAACAGATACTCCTTTTAACTTCAGTCATTTCCTTCTTTTTACTAATAAGTGATCCATTGATTCTCAAAGATCTAATATCTAAAGAACAGGTACTTATGTCACTTTCTATCATGATTAGGACTTTTAGAACTCATTTGAATTTTCATAAACTCCTTTGAAATTCCTATCGATAAAGTTGAGAAAATATTTGACGACCTACTATGGCGTGGCAGATGCGCACTGCAGTCATTTATCTGGATTATGTAGACTGCGAGTTCACTGCAGCCAGCTGCGCACTGGCAAGGCATGGACCCAAAGTTGAAGTAATTTCAGTTATTCATAGGTTTTTGGATATTATTGAGACTATGTCCTAAAAACATAATATTTGATGTCTTGAGTGGTTCCATTAATATTAGATAAAGTTGATAGAATATTTGGTAATCTTTTATTATTTGAGTCATGGCATCAAAGGTTCACTGCAGCCAGATGTACACCACACTGGCGAGGCATGAAATCTAGGCAAAATGACTTCGTATATGCTAGTTTCTCCGAAAAATCGACCCAAAGTCGATGGAAAACCTGTCCAAAAACAGGACAGAACCCGTCCTAAAGACCCAACTTGAAAGGTGTTTTATGATCTGTATGTTAGGAATTTTAGAAAACTAACTAAAGGCAGTTACAGACAACATGTAGGGCTCCACAATCCAATTCGTAGAAGTAGATTTCATCGACTATGCGCCGAGAAATCGGATCCCGAAGTTCATGAAAAACCTGTTTTAAAAATAATAAAATTCTTCGATACGACGTGCGTCCCGCCAATTCGGGCGACGTGGTCGCGTACCGAAAATATCGAAAGGTGCGTATCGACTTCGTGGACGTGTGGGCTTTGACGAAATTCAAATTGGTCGCGTGTGCGCGACGAATTTGATCCGTATCCGTCGAAATTCACCGTATCGGCCTCTGTGCAAATTTTCTAATTACTTTGTGCACGCTCGTCAGATCGAGACAAAATTTATGCCAGCAGGACCGTATCATTTTTTTGGTCCTGTATGCCAAGTTTGGTCCGATTCGGAGACAGTTGATCGGATCGCCGTTTTACGGGCCCCACGGTCCGATTCAACGGAAGATTTTGTGCACAGCCCGCCGGAATCCAACTTTGGACATACTGTTGGGTTCGTATCATCACAACAAATTCGTAGACGTGTAGTTTGACGACTTTAGAGACCATTGACTCTGGCATATTTTTCGGTGCAATGCGGGTCCAACGGTGGATACCGTTTTGACCCGAAATTAACGTTTTGCCCCTTTGTCCGGAATTGGACTTAAGGACAGGCAATCCTAGCTAAATTGACTATTCTGAGAATATTGGTAATGTTTATTTCAGCATCCGGGGACTGTTGTACGAGTTTTGACTATTGGGGCACATTGAGTGGTTTGGACTATTGGTTTCACCAGCAAAGGACCACAGGCGAGTACAGTTTATTGTTTGTTTTCAGTATTGATCTTTACTATACATCAGTGTTTAGTCGATAGATATGTGATTTCAGTTTTATGTTGATTTTGTTCCTTGTTTTGTCGGGAGGTGAAGTACTAACGATGTGTGATCTGACCTTAGACCGTGTAGACCGTGTAGACCGTAATTTATTCTTACATTAGACCATGATTATTATTGCATTTATATCTTGTAGACCGTGTAGATCATGATTATTATTACATTTATATCTTGTAGATCGTGTAGACCGTGATTATTATTTTTGTAGACAGTATTTCTTTATTGCAATATTTTATGTAGACCGTGTCGCATAATTGTCCCGAGACCGATCACATATCAAAGGTACTTCAGTCGGTCAGTTGGTGAGTATTTTATTGTATTTCATTTTTTGTTCTTGGTATTCAGTTTTATTCTGTCTTTCTTCATTTTCTTTTTATAAATCATATGTCTAAAGGCTAACCTCTGTTATATAGTCATTTTCATATATTGGAACTGCATCCAGTGAATTGTACTCGTTCCATTCCTGACTGGAAACCAATATTTTTTAGGTTAGTCGTGGATTCACTTAGCTTGGGGAGTGACGGGTATACTTGCAGACGAAAAGCCTAGATACTAGCTAGATAGACGAGTTGTAGTCATTCCATATTTGTACAAGTTTATATTTTCTGTAAAATATAAAACTTGTGATCTTTGTAAATTAAATTAATTTTGTGAATGAGCATTACTTGTGATTTTTGAGCAATGAGGCTATACAGCGTTCTACCGCCGACATTGCGGCGTAGGCTGGCTTGGACACGTCTCGTATCCGGAAAAAAAAAACGGGTGCGGGTCGTGACAACGTTGGAGCAATATCGTCCTCCGGGTACGCCTTCATCGTCGTCGACTCCACCGGCGTCACTACCTCCGACTCCACCGACATCACTACCTTCTTCATCGGTGACGATTTTATGGGAGGAGTACGAGATATTTCTATCCTTGAGGCACGGTGGTGCCCCTCCTCCTCCAGATCCGCAGTAGTCCGAGTTAGGACTGTTTGTTTGTTTGTGTTTGTTTGATTCTTTGTTTGTGTAGACTTGGATGTTTGTGTGTAGACTTGGATATTTGTTGGTTGTGGCATGTAGACTTTGGTTATTTGGTTGTAGACTTGGTTATTTGGTGTGTAGACTTGGTTATTTGTTGTGCTATATAATTGGATATTTGTTTACTTGGTTAGTTGGTTTATAGACTTGGATATTTGTTTGTGTTGATTTACATATTATGTTATGCTGTTGTGATTTATTGGTGTTGAGTGTTCCACCGAAGAGGTCGACGAACCTAGGCATTCAAAGAAATTATGTATTTATTGTTATTTAAACTGCTGGGAAAAAAATGTGATTCTGCGAAAAAATTTAGATTCTGTGATTTATTTTTTTATTTTTTCTGCCAAATTTAGCAACGTTTACCGACGTTTACCGACGCAATATGACGTCGGTAAACGTCGCTATATTTATTTTTTCTGCCAAATTTGGTGACGCAGAGTCGGTAAACGTCGCTTGTTTAAGCGACGTTTACCGACATTACAAACGTCGCTACATTATCGACGTTACGACGGTAAATGTCGCTATATTACCGACGTTTATAAGCGTCGGTAAACGTCGGTAAGTCCGACGATTAGCGACGTCTTATCAATCAGCAACTAGGATTTCCGCGACAAGAATAAAACGTCGCTAAATACGTCGAAATTTGTATTTAGCGACGTTTTATACCACTTAAGCGACTTTTGTGCCGTCGCTAATTTGACATATTCTAGTAGTGATATAAAAGATTTATGTAAATGAGATTTACTGCTAAGATTTTAAATAAGGCTAAGATCAAATCAAGATAATTTTCGGTAAAGTTGTCAATAGCGATAAGAGATCAAACAGGGTATATAACATGGATATAGTCTCAATAGTATCCGAAAAATAGTCAATTTAGCTAGGACGATGGAATCTATTTGAAGGGAAAAATAGTAGTATAGGTTGTCGACATACCTGAGCAACTGGTTCGCGAAACGACGAACTACGAAAACGGAAAAGTAGCTATGAACTCGGCTTCCCGAGTCGCGGCGCTGCTGCTTTGTCCCGTGCCTGTGCGTATGGTTTGTCGTACCCGACCGGCCGGCGGCGGCGTACGGCGGTGGCGCACAGGGTGGCGTGCGCGGCCGGGGTCACCAGGGGTGTGGGTTCGAATTAGGGTTTCTTCTTTTCCTTCGCACGATCTTGATATACATAATCGAGTATTAAGCTTAAGTTTATAGGCTCGGTTCAGAGGAAGGGGTCTCGGGCCTGTGGGCTCGGGTGAGACTGGGAATGGTGGGCTCGGGAAGAATTGCTACTGTGGGTTCGGCCGCTGCTGGGCTGGGATTGCTGTAGGATTTTTGTGTGTGTGTGGTTTTATATATATATATATTTTTTATATATATCTATATATACATATACCAATACATATATAGATATATGTATAAATAAACCAGTCCTGTCTTGTATCATGTCTAGGACAGGGACTCCTGAGTACCACGGTCAGGAGTACCTACTGAAATGGACTAAGGCTAATAACTAGATTAATACATTAGTCATAAAGAGATCTCCCAGCTACAGGCAATCCCGTTACCTGGGCGCGCCTTGGGATCTGTAGCCTGCCGTCGAGTAGGGCACATTTCCAGCACACTGTCATGTGTTGCACCCTTCAAGCTGCCTAAGGGTACATGCGTTTCCTGGACGATGTACCCACCTGAATTCAACCTTAATCTTTCAACCCGGGTAACCTGGATGGTCTGCAGGGCTTGTGGCTGTGGAATAATCTCATTGCATCTTGCTAGTAACTAGGCCTGTGATAACCCTAGTTAGTTAAAGTATCAAGCCGTACTCATTGCGTGGCCGTGATTGATTGAATGGGAATAATCTGTCTAGTCTTGATCCTGTATAAATTGTTATATGTCCTGATTTTCTTATATTACCCTGCTGATAAATAGGAGAAACCAAGTTCGGTTCAGACGAAGGGTTACAATCCCGGTCCTTGTTTGGTTTAAGGATTGTAACCTGGTTATCTGAATGGTCCCATGGTTATCTTACCGTATATCCTCGTGATGTTATATTTTCTCCAGTTTTACTATTTATTACTATCTTCTGTGCTAATTACTGGTTTTAGTTTCTAAGTGAAGCCTCCTTTGTGGTACTTGCTCTTTCTGGGATCTGACCCAGCTGGTTTTGTATGGCCAGATTTTGGAGCAGCTCCAGAGGATCTACCGACCTTCCAGCCAGATGGTGGCCACTAGACGAAACCCTGACAACGAGTGGGTTTATTTTTGATCTCCCACTTTATTGTAAACATATTCTTTTGAGGTATTTAGCCGACGAGCACCTATTTAGCTCGATTGCACTTATTTACTGTCTGCCTACGGGCTGTAACATGATTGACGGATCCTAGGGTTGATCATGTATGACTAAACTCTTGCTAGTCCTGACATTTTGTAATGACTAGCTTCATGATCAGCTGAATATATAATGTTTGGGACGCCTTACTATTGTATATTTAATGATCATACATCTTGAAACTCTTACTTACATGCTTGTGATTGAGACAATAGGCTTGTTCATGACCTTAAGAGACTGTTGGCTTGTAGTTAAACCCTCATGTATCTAGATAGTCGTGACCGTATAGCGAGGTGGGTTGCACTTCAATATACGTAGCTGGCTATGTCTGCCCCCGCTCTCCAGTATTATGGTTCTGGGGCGTGACATGGTTTAAGTGGTGGCCCATGCAGGTCTTGTAAATCAAGATATGTGAGGGTTTATCGAATAGATGTCTCAATCAGTACTCGCCCTTAATCTCTGCTCGTATCCTCTTGACTCTTGAAATTTTTGTCCTGATCACATGCTTGTAATCGTTGAACTGTCCTGGTCCTTCCTTATTGTTCCCATGTCGTCTTCTTCAGCGGCATTGAACCTGGACCTGCCGA
The DNA here is from genome assembly GCA_029216955.1 of Iris pallida. Lineage (NCBI taxonomy): Eukaryota > Viridiplantae > Streptophyta > Magnoliopsida > Asparagales > Iridaceae > Iris > Iris pallida. Next base: position 68,400,966 of record JANAVB010034417.1, on the reverse strand, counting down.
TCAGCAAGGCGGAGCACCTCCCGCGGACCAGCAACAACAAGAAGATCAGGCCCAGTACTAAGGAGCAGCCTCCCGGGTCATGCCTCCTGGAGATCTAGAGCCCCCAGTTCAGCCCGTCCAGCCTGCAGAGCCTGATGATGGCACCTTGGTGGGACTCATCAGGACACTGTTAGCTTTCCAAGATCGGCGAGGAGATGCCTTGCACCAGGCAGTGGAAGATGCTCTAAACAGAGGCGGTCATCATGGGAACAGTGCAGCGAACAGTTTTAAGCGCCTGAACCCCCCATTCTTCGATGGCAGCGAAGACGCTATCGCTGCTGATACGTGGCTTCAGGACACAGAAGTGATTCTAGAGGCAGCGAAGACGCCCGAGGACGATAAGGTGGTCGTAGTGCGCCTGCAGTTACTAGATCTTGCCCGCAGCTGGTGGGCGGCACAAGCCGTAGGATTAGTGGCACATATTGCTTGGGCAGTATTTCGTGAGAGGTTCCAGACCAAGTACTTCGATGCGGTGGCTCGGTACGATCTACAGACCAAGTTCACCAATTTGAAGCAGATGGGCAGGACGGTCGATGGGTATGCGGCCGAGTTCTCCAGGCTTAGTCGGTTTGCTCCCACCTTGGTGGCAACCGAGTTCGATAGAGCCCAACGGTTCCAGCAAGGGCTCCACCTCGAGATTTTGCTGGCAGTGGAGCAGTTTGAGCATCAGACCTTTGATGCAGTATTGAGAGCAGCCAGGAGGCATGAGTATACCTCCCACAGGATCGTGGACAGGACCGGAGGTCGAAAGCAATCTCACGGCCAGATGACCCAGTCGACAGCACCAGCCCCGACAGTCAGGACTTTGACAATTGGAACTCCGAGGCAGGCAGCCTCAGTGACGTCGGTCACGTCCCCTCAGCAACAGAAGCAGAAGCAGTCTTCCGCAATAGGCTGAACTCATTGTGGGAAGCCAGGACACGTTGTTTCGGAGTGTCGTAGAGCTCAGGGATTATATTTGGCTTGTGGATCATCGGACCACAAGATAAGGTCCTGTCCGAATAGGGCCAGTTCATCATCGGCCCAGACTAGTCCCTCGGTAAGGGGACCAACACCAGCACCAGTACATCAGCAACAGCAGTACCAGCCTTCGAGGCCTTGCCGCCTCAGACCCAAGTATTCCAGCCACAGAGACCCCAGCAGTATGCCCTGATCCAAGCTCAGATTCAGAATCGGCAGAGAGGTTCCTAGCAGGATATCTTTCCTCTTTCTCGTGCCTTCGATTTTCTTGCTTACATACATGATTGCATGATTGATTGCTTAGTATAGCTTGCCTGTGATTAGTATAGCTTGTCCTTGCCACTCTAGTCTCTTGATTAAATTCCGAGGACAGAATTCTTTTAAGGTGGGTAGAGTTGTAATGCCCATATCTCGTATTACGTATTTGGAATACGTGTACGTATTTTAACCCGTATTGCATGTCTCCCTGCTTGATTTATTTTGGCATTTCCTTGATTGGTTTATCTTGACTTGGTTCGGCTTGGTTTTGCATGGTTCGGTTTCGCTTGGTTTTAATGTGAACCACTCCCACTCCCTTCATTAAATATCCCACCTACCACCACTCCCACCATAAATATCAATCCCACTCTCTCTCTTCCATTATTACTCATTACTCATTTCTTCTTCTCCATCTTTACTCTTCACCTACCAGGAGAGAGGGGGGAGAGCTTAGGCAAGTGCAACTTGCTTCATGGAGGAACTCCAATTTTATTGCTTCATTCTCTTCCTTACAGCATCTTAACTTACTCTAATACTTGGCATTTTCACTTTCCATGGCTAGATTCTTGTAGATCTAAGTTTACTTTATTTTTGAAATTCTTGGGTTTTGATCTACTTAACCTTGTTATTTCTAAGTTTTGATGGTTCCATGTTGTAGAGCATTTCATTCTGACCCGTTTTGACCTATGGAAGTTCGGATTTTGGCTCCGGATGATAGAGTTATGGAGCTTGAGAACTTGGCTCTCATGGTGTTTTTCTTCTCGGGATTTTGGAGAAGATGAACTGTGCTTGACTTGACCGTATGAATAAATTCATGCGACAAGTGTTCTCTTCAGTCGCATAGCTGGAAGTACTTGAGCCGCATGAGGGCCGAACTCATCTAGCCGCATAACTCGCTCAATCCCCAGCCGCATATACTCTGCACTTCTTGAGCCGCCTGAGACGTTACCCGTTTAGCCGCATACGCTCTCCCTGGCCGCATGAGGACCTCGCTTCTTCCAGCCGCATGAATGCTCTGACTTAGCCTCATGCGCCCTCTCTTCCCGCTGGCCGCATGGGACTTTACTTGACCCAGCCGCATGAGAACTTCTTCCTGAGCCGCATGCAAGCCACTTGCTCTCAGCCGCAGGAACCCTTCCCCCTGCAGCCGCATAATACCCCTCTCTTCCCGCTAGCCGCATATGCCTCCTTCTCCTCAGCCGCATAAGCTTTGGACCCTCAGCCGCATGAGCTGCTACCGTATGGATTCTCTCCTTGGCCGCATGCGCCTGACCCTATTGAGCCGCATGGGCTCTCCTCTTTCCAGCCGCATGAGATCATTCCTGGCCGCATGTGCCTGAGCCGCATGGCTCCCTATAGCCCTGTGTTTTATTAAATGCCCATGTCTTGTAACCCTTTTATTGTATATTTTTACGTCCATTTTATATCCTTACGCCTTTTGTCCTGAACTTGATAAATTACGATTTGATTGACATGATTGAAATGACAATTGTACATGGCATGGTGTGACAAGGAACTAGCATGACACGACAGTGACCCGTAGTGGTGCACTCCTGACCAGTAAACATGGCATGACCTGATAGTGGCCCGTAGTGGCACACTCTTGACCAGTAAACTTGACATAATAACCTGACATGATATATCTTGATAAGATGTTGCAACGGCTACCTGACATGACATGACCTGTATAAATAACATGGACACTGTGGGCGATTGTTCTTGTACAAATAAACCAGTCCTGTCTTGCATCATGTCTAGGACAGGGACTCCTGAGTACCACGGTCAGGAGTACCTACTGAAATGGACTAAGGCTAATAACTAGATTAATACATTAGTCATAAAGAGATCTCCCAGCTACAGGCAATTCCGTTACCTGGGCGCGCCTTGGGATCTGTAGCCTGCTGTCGAGTAGGACACATTTCCAGCACACTGTCATGTGTTGCACCCTTCAAGCTACCTAAGGGTACATGCGTTTTCTGGACGATGTATCCACCTGAATTCAACCTTAATCTTTCAACCCGGGTAACCTGGATGGTCTGCAGGGCTTGTGGCTGTGGAATAATCTCATTGCATCTTGCCAGTAACTAGGCCTGTGACAACCCTAGTTAGTTAAAGTATCAAGCCGTACTCATTGCGTGGTCGTGATTGATTGAATGGGAATAATCTGTCTAGTCTTGATCCTGTATAAATTGTTACATGTCCTGATTTTCTTATATTACCCTGCTGATAAATGGGAGAAACCAAGTTCGGTTCAGACGAAGGGTTACAATCCCGGTCCTTGTTTGGTTTAAGGATTGTAACCTGGTTATCTGAATGGTCCCATGGTTATCTTACCGTATATCCTCGTGATGTTATATTTTCTCCAGTTTTACTATTTATTACTATCTTCTGTGCTAATTACTGGTTTTAGTTCCTAAGTGAAGCCTCCTTTGTAGTACTTGCTCTTTCTGGGATCTGACCCAGCTGGTTTTGTATGGCCAGATTTCGGAGCAGCTCCAGAGGATCTACCGACCTTCCAGCCAGATGGTGGCCACTAGACGGAACCCTGGCAACGAGTGGGTTTATTTTTGATCCCCCACTTTATTGTAAACATATTCTTTTGAGGCGTTTAGCCGACGAGCACCTGTTTAGCTCGATTGCACTTATTTACTGTCTGCCTACGGGCTGTAACATGATTGACGGATCCTAGGGTTGATCATGTATGACTAAACTCTTGCTAGTCCTGACATTTTGTAATGACTAGCTTCATGATCAGCTGAATATGTAATGTTTGGGACGCCTTACTATTGTATATTTAATGATCATACATCTTGTAACTCTTACTTACTTGCTTGTGATTGAGACAATAGGCTTGTTCACGACCTTAAGAAACTGCTGGCTTGTAGTTAAACCCTCATGTATCTAGACAGCCGTGACCGTATAGCGAGGTGGGTTGCACTTCAATATACGTAGCTGGCTATGTCTGCCCCCGCTCTCCAGTATTCTGGTTCTGGGGCGTGACACGATGTTTTCGGTACGCGACCACGTCGCCCGGTTTGGCGGGACGCACGTCGTATCGAAGAATTTTATTGTTTTTAAAACAGGTTTTTCATGAACTTCGAGATCCGATTTCTCGGCACGTAGTCGATGAAATCGACTTCTACGAATTGGGTTGTAGAGCCCTACATGTTGTCTGTAACTGCCTTTAATTAGTTTTCTAAAATTCCTAACATACAGATCATAAAACACCTTTTAAGTTGGGTCTTTGGGACGGGTTCTATCCTGTTTTTAGACAGGTTTTCCATCGACTTTGGGTCGATTTTTCGGAGAAACTAGCGCATGACGATGGGATCTATATAAAGGAAAAAATAGTGGTATAGGTTGTCGACATACCTGAGCAACTGGTTCGCGAAACGACGAACCACGGAAACGAAAAAGAAGCCACGAACTCGGCTTCCTGAGTCACGGCGCTGCTGCTTTGTCCCGCGCCTGTGCGCACAATTTGTCGCACCCGACCGGCCGGCGGCAGTGTGTGACGGTGCACGGTGGTGGCGCCCAGGATGGCGCGCGCGGCCGGGGTCACCAGGGGTGTGGGTTCGAATTTGGGTTTCTTCTTTTCCTTCGCTCGATCTTGATATACATAATCGAGTATTAAGCTTAAGTTTATAGGCTCGGTTCAGGGAAAGGGGTCTCGGGCCTGTGGGCTCGGGTGAGACTGGGAATGGTGGGATCGGGAAGAATTGCTACTGTGGGTTCGGCCGCTGCTGGGCTGGGATTGCTGTGGGATTTTTGTGTGTGTGTGGTTTTATATATATATATATATTTTATATGTATCTATATATACATATACCTATACATATATATATATATGTATATATATATATATATATATATATATATATATTCACACACATATAACAAAATAATATCTGTATACGCACATATTTGTCTATATATATACATATACATATATATATTCACCAAATAATATCTATATACACATATATATATATATATATATATATATATATATATATATATATATATATATATATATATATATATATATAATCTCCATAAAACCCAATTACATCCCAATAACTTTTATTCCTAGGGTAGGGCCTACCTATATAAATATGAACACATATATTTGACAAAAATAATATAACCAATAATAATATTATATTATATAATAATATTCTCAATATAATAATAATAATGAAATTCTATAAACCAATAATGGCGTATATACCATCATGCACAGTCTAAAAATCTCCAAAAATGTACAAGGACCTATTTTATACAAATATCATTGAATGACAACGAATAATGATATTTATAATATTTAATTAAGAATACTTAGAAAATATTCATTTGATCATTAAAACGGAATACAATACCATCATACCAAAATACATCAACATGAATGTCATTGGACGTCCCGCATGACTACATGGGCTTGGGCTTGGTATGGGTCCAGTTCGGACTGGTTTGGTACAGCCGGGTCTCTTAAACGTCAAATAATATTAATAATGAATATTTAAACTATTTATAATGGTCATGTCACAACTTAGTCTGGTTTTTCTAGTTAGGATATCACTATGGCTCGGCCTTCCCTGGCACGGCTAATACACTAGTCAAGGCACGCCACTGCACTATCTGTGCCATGATTTCTAGTCGCCTTGTACTCAAATTCCTAACCATGACTAAAATCATTTATCGTAATAATTAATTAATTATAAAATCTAAAAATCACCATTTAGATAAAATAAATAATAATAAAAATATTTTAAATTTTCGGGAAGGGGAGCTACAAACGTTGCTAGTCGCTGGTGGTAGATATCCATAGTAGATAACATCCTCGTACTGCTATCAGCTAACGAATTCTGCACCAATCTCAACCTCTCGCCCATGGACATCCGGTGCTATTCCTGGATCCATCGTAGCAGCTCGTCGCGGACAGACACATCTGGTGCTGCTACTGCACCAATCTCATCTGCGTACTGTTTATGACTGTGGTTGAACAACCTAGCATAACTAGTCAGATTTATTACTCTAATCTAGATAGACAATTTGGGATTTTGATGGCTACAACACTTGTATAAAGAATTAGAAAACTTACATAAGCTTTGGCAGCCATCTTCTTCGTCATCTCTGTCCAGAAATCCGCTCTGAGTCAATCCTTTGCCCTGGAGCTCGAGTGGACATCCTTGAGTAGAGCTCGAGCGAGAGGTTTCTGACAGCATGGTGGTCTCCTTTGTCAAAGGATTCTTGCTCGTCCCATAACCAATTGAAAATTTCTTCATTTCTAATATCTTGAATATGAAACTCTGTTTCACATTTGGTTCTTATATACCAGAAGGTAGAGCCAAATGTGAAGCAAAGCTTCATATTCAATAGATTAGAAATAAAAAAAAATTGATTGGTTGTTGGACGAGCACGAATACTTTAACAAAGGAGACCATCATGCTGTCAGAAACCTCTCACTCGAGCTCTACACGAAGGATGTCTACTTGAGCTCCGAGGCAAAGTTTTGGCTCAGAGCAAGAATCTGTTGACGGAGCACATCTACTATGCTGTCAGAAAAAAATAGTAACGGTGAGAGACCCATCTGAGTAGGACGTATACTCTGATAATATCTCCTCCAACACTCAATCCCACTACTGATATCATTCTTGTAACGGTGATCTCTCAGAGTATACGTCCTACTCAGATGGATCTCTCAGAGTATTCTCTCCGGTTGGTTGTCGAGCCATAGGGTACAGTCTCTTCCGACCGAGCCAGCCCCGCCGGTGAGAGAATTGAGCGAGAGAACCGGGCCGACCGGATAAACCTTGGGGGGGAGGGGGCGGGAGGTACGCCGGTCGCGGAGGGATGGTGCTCCGGTGGCGGGGGTGGGGTGTGCCGGTATGCCGATAGAGGGGGTGCGCCGGCCGGTCTCGGGGAGGGGGGGTGCTCCGGTGGCGGGGGTGTGGTGGAGAGAGAGAGAGGGGGGGGGTACGTCGGTAGGGGGGTGCGCCGGCCGGTCGGGGGGGGTGGGGGTTGTGCTCCGGTGGAGGGGGTGGGGTGTGCCGGCCAGCGGAAGGGTGCTCCGGTGGGGGGGGGGTTAGAGTTTACCTGGTCGGGGAGGAGAGGATCATCGACGGGGGAGGGGGTCGCCGGTGGGGAGGTGGAGACGGAGGCTAGCGTGTCGTCGAAGGGGAGCGGAGGGCCGGAGGGGGTCGCCGAGGGTCGCAGAGGGGGTCGTCGAGGGGGAGCCGAGGGGAGAGGGGGTCGCCGAGGGGGAAGGAGGTCGCCGAGGACCGGAGGGGGTCGCCGAGGGGGTCGCCGAGGGATCGGGGTTTGGTGGGAAGGGATCGAAATAATGGAGGGAATGAAAACTCAAACGTGCCCTATATTTTCAATTTAGCGACGACACTATGATACGTCGGTAAACGTTGCTAATTTTACCGATATTAACGACGTCTTACTTCATACCTCGGTAAACGTCGCTAATATTAGTAACATTAGCGACGTTTACCGACATATCCGCGACGTATGTCTTTTAATACAAAACGTAGTCGCTATACGTCGTCGAACATCGCTAGTAGTGACGTCTTGCAACGTTATATAGTAACGTCGCTAAATTGTTAAAATATAGCGACGTTTTCGTCAAGCGTCGCTAATTACGTCGCCAAAATGACTTATTCTGGTAGTGTATCACCATATGTTTCCTATAGAATTTTCCTTAATTTGTTCTAGAAATTCATTAGGACCATCTTTTCAACACTTATTGGCCCGATCTCTTTCATGGTTTGACTATAGTGTATTGCACGTATTTTTTTTAATAGTTCCATGTTTTGATAACTATGTATATATCTATATATATACATATGTATTATAGATAGCCATGTATATTAGATAATTGATATACAATTATGGATGCATGTATGTATGTGTATATAGTTGATAGCTATGTATATACGAGGGAAACATAGATGGGTTACCTAGATTATATTTTTTGGAATTCTCGGGATATAGCATTTTCAATTAGGTCAGGGTAGAAGAAGATTTTGGGTAAGTTAGTTAGTAATAAGAGAATTATAGATTATAGAGCTTGTGATTTATTAGTTTGTAAAGATATTTCCTTCATGCATATCATATTTTGTAACTGTCATTTGATTTTCTTAAATCTGTGGTTTGATTTTTCTAAATCTTGTAATAGTGACTTAATTTTCCTTCTATTCTTATAAGTACTATTCAGTTTTCAATTTTATATATATATATATATATATATATATATATATATATATACTAGATTTTGTTTATGATTATATCACTTTATTTACATTCATTACCACATCTGGACGACCCTTAAATTGCATTATATGATATTTTGATCGTAACTAGATTTTATTTCTAATATTGATCGTGCCTTGATGGTTTGGATATTAACTTAATCATGCCATGACGAATTTTTTGGTTTTTCTTGGTTATGATTAGATCTTGAGCATACATAAATAATTTTTTATCATATTATGATCATGTCAAACTTGATAATAATCATATGTATATGATTGGTCTATTTTCTGAATGATTTTGATCTTAATCACAATTGTGCCTAAACGATTTAATTCTTTTATCATGTTTCAAATCAATTCTAAAATTTAATTTTGTTCATTCTTGAATTTTATTTCTAGTAAACCAAACTTTTAAAATTTTGTTTTGATTATTCTTAGTCATACCATTTCTATATTGAATATATTTTTAGCATTTATGAACCTATTAGTTGCGACTATCTCAAGCCTAAATATTTTTTTGACCGTATTTTATTAATCGTGTTTAAATGATTTGAATCGGAGTCATGGCGATGCTAGTTATGCCTAAACGATTCTTTATTGGAATTAGGTCACAATTTTATTCTTGATCGTAGATATAATTTAATTATGATTATATTATTTTGGTACTATTTTTACTATGCTAAAATTTTGATCTTGATCATGTTTAGGATTTAACCATGACAAATTATTCTGTATTATTTTATCATGCCTAGATTTTAAACTTGATCACTTCTAGATCAACCTGATTCTACTAGTCGTATTTAAATTTTGATTTATGTTTAACCTATTTTAATCATTCTCAAAAATTTTGTATTTGGTTATTCTTAACGGTGCTTATCGTGCCATTTGAATTTTCGAGGATGAAATTTTGTAAGGTGACATATTTGTAACTAGCTGGATTCAGAACTGCTTTTGAGAATTTTGAAGTTCTAAAATTCTCTTCCTAAATTTATAATTCTATTTTGAAATCAATATCATTATTCCTTTTTGAAAACTTATAAAATTATTTTTTGGATTATTTAAAAATTATTTTTAATCTTGATTGTTATTATCTAATTAATTAATTTAATTTCAGGATTTTATTAAATATTTAATTAGTAATTTTATTTCAGATTTATTCATAAATTTATTATTGAGAGCCTACCAAGCCTTGGACTAGGATTGTGGGTTATAGGTTTTGGGTTAGAAAGAGAGTAATTAGATTATGAATATTAGGCCGCAGAGAAAAGAAGCTGAGGAACACTATGATCCCGCTAGTCGGAGTAGCGTGGCGTCACCACTCCCTATGCGAGTCTACCTGGGAGCGAGAGGCTGACACGAGGGAGAAAAACCCCCACCTGTTGAGGTATGGTTGTACCCCTATATCTACTCCTCGAATTTCGAGGATGAAATTTTCTAAGGAGGGAAGATTGCAAAACCCAAAATTTTGTTTTTAATTAAATTGGGAGAATTATTTGGTTTAGTGTAATTAATTAGTTAGTTTAGTTTAGTTTAATTTAGTTATTATTATTATTATTATTATTATTATTATTATTATTATTATTATATAATTAGTCGGTTAAATATGAAAAATAATTTTAGTTATAAAAGATTAATTAATCGATTGATTGTAAATTGTTAATTATTAATTGATTTTAGCTAGGTATTAGAATTATTTAGCTAATTATTTAAAGCCTTTTCCTACCCAAGCCCATTCCCTACCCAAACCCATAGACCCATCAACCCATTCAACTAAATCCACTACCCTTATCTGACTCCACCGACTCCTCCCAACCACACACGCACTCCTCCACTACCCGCTCCTTCCTCCTTTCGCTCTTCTCACGTACAAACTCAGAAACTCAGAACCTTTTCTCCATAACCTTCTCCATAAAAAAACCTTCACATATCTCCCTCCTCACTCCAACATTTTTCGAACCGATCGCGCCACCACACTCCTCGTTCCACCCCGCTCCTACGGACACCTCTCAAGGCCATCCCCCGCGCACCCGAACCCGACGTCCCCGTGGCTCCCCGTGTCCATGACCCCCCCCCCCTCGCTCCCGCGTGTTCGCTGTTTGGCGACATCCGTGCCCTTGTTCGGCACTTTCTCCGGCTTTCCGACGTTCCGAGCACCTTCGTACGCCGATCCGAGTCCGAGGCCTCCCCTCGATTCTCCTTCATCAGCTTTCTGGTAGGTTCTGTCATAAATCCATTCTATTTCCAGAATAGGAATTAGGCAGAAACCCGTAATCCTGTCCGATCAAAGTTGACGGAATAAAACTGTGTCAACTTTGGGATAATTAGTTTCCCAATTATGTTAATTATTAGTTATGTTAATGTAATTAATTAACTAGATGATAATTAACGGTTAATTAATTATTAGAATTGCTAGTAATTATCGGACCATCGTAAAAAATTGTTGGATTATTTATAATTTAATTAAAATAAATGTTTCATGTAAAATGGTTAAATTAGTATTTAATATTACTGTTGTCTTATTAGAATAATATTTAATTATTTTCCTTAGTAATTATTATTAAAATAAAATTATTATTAAATAAATGATCATCGTAATAATCATGGTGTTTTAGACTTAAAGTATTTATTAAATATGTTATTGTGTTTCTACGTAAATAAAATATTATTTAGTTTCAAAAATATTTTCATTACCAAAAAAGGACATTTTGTGTATAAGTAAATTAACCAAAGTATTAGTTCTATTTATTAAAATGAAAACTTGTTTAATAATTATTTTTAAATAAAATAGTAATTCTCACGTTATTAAAATAAATAGTTTTATTTAAAAAGATTGTTTTCTTCAGTAGTTGCTAATTACGGTTATTACGTAAAAATATTAAAATAGTATTCTGCATCAATTATTTTCATATTCACAAATAACTACTAATTCTGGTACGAACTTATTATTAATTAAATTAATGAATATTTCTATTTAAGAAATGGCAAGTTTTATTTATTTACTAAAACGTATTTTTCTATATTCTCATTTATAGGTTCTCTAAAAATATTTATAATTAAGTAAAGATTTTAGTATAATTATTAGTGATTTTAGAGTCTAGACTATTATTATATTATTAATAAGTTGATTAATTAGAATTATAGCAAATTCTTAGACCGGCAACTATGTCATGTTTCACTAAATGTAGGGTTCAGTTCCAGGTTTTAGCTTGAATATTTTTCCGTCGTCACTTACATCACTAGGAACTAAGGCAAGTTTCATACTATTTCAAACTTGTATTTTAATTGATAATTAAATACATTGCATCATTAGAAATATTGTATCGGCACTTGACTCACAGGATCCCGTTCGGATCCAATTTTGTTTGATTGACTCATTGACTTGGGATTGGGGAGTAGTGTTAGCACATGTGGTCAAAGCCCCCTTATTGCCTCATTGTGGGTAGCTGAAGTCCCACCTCACTTGGGCTGAAGTTGAACTGTGTTCACTAGAACACATATTGTCTCCATCCCCAGCCGGCCACGGGATACTACACACTCAAAACACTACTGCTAGTTATAGATTGCATCATTATTATTTTCAGAGATTTACTGCTCCAGTGATTCTTTATTATTATTTGGAAAGATAAATTATGTTCTAAAATATGATTCTTGTATCTTTAGTTATTTTATTGAAATGCTGGAATAGATATATATGTTCTTGCTTCCCTCCTGATTGGAGACCAATATTTTTAGGTGACTACGGTGACGAGGAGTTTGCTTTTAGTTCTTACTATGGGGTCCGACTTGGGTTCCGAGGAGATAGTTGAACCCGGATAGGGAGCCCAGGAGTTCTAGCTGTACGTTACTGTTTTAGTTTTTTTAATGTTGTAATAAAAAGAACAAGTTGTAATAACTTAACACTTTTCTCTGCTTGTGTGTTATTCCAGATAGACATCTAGTTTTTAATTGAATGTTTTAAATAAAGGTTTTATTTTTCGTAGCTTAGAATGTTGTGCTTGAGTTACTACTGCTTGATATAGCTTACTACCGCTGTCTCACAATGGTGCATGCTGGACATGATCCGACTGGACCCAGTATCTTGGAATCGGGTCATGTCAATAATCCTATTTGGGACTATTTATGAACTTTTGAAATCCAGTTTCGAAGCTTCAAAATCAAAATTGTTTAGTTTGAGACGAGGAATGACTGATAAAATTCCTATGTATTGCTTGGACTGTCTAAATTTTGACCATCTAAAATTTTGGCAGTCTAAAAATTGCTTAAGACTGCCCATCTAACCACAATTAAGTTCTAAGAAATATACTTATCTGTCTTAGAATTGTCAAAATTTTGACTTAAGTTCTAAGAAATATACTGCCAAAATTTTGGCTGACCTCACTGTTGTCTTAGGAGTGCCAAATTTTGGCAGTCCTCACTGTAGTCAACACTGCCAAAATTTTGGCATGCATGTGTCTTCTCCAACAAGTCTGCGTAGAAATATGAAGATCGAACCCCCTAAAATTGTGTTTGAAACTTAATAAAAACATCAATTGACGAATTATAAACCTAAAATTAGGATTGGAGAATTAGGATTGGAAGAGAGATATTAAATGGGAAGAAGAAAGTAGAAAGAATAAATGGGAAGAAGAAAGTAGGAAGTAAAGTAGGGAGAAGAAATTAGGAAAAGGAACCTTAAAAAAGAAAGAGAAAAACTAAAAATTTTGATGTGTGTTGTCCGTAATCAAATTTTTGACAGTTCCTAACATAAAAAAACACTTAAGTGTTGTCCCTATCCTACATCATCCTCTAGTAAATTCATAGTGCCCTTAACATTTGCCTATCAATAAATCAATTGTCTTTCTAATGTGTTTTTAAGTTCATTGGGCTATTTATAGGTTGATGAATAGTTGTCGATCCCAATAGCACAGTTATCTTAACTTCTAGGTCTCGTTTGGTTTGCGTAATCATGGGGTTCGAGAAGAAAAATCATTACTTTCCTATCATGGGGTCAGAAAAGGAAAGTTATTACTTTACTATGTTTAGATGCCAAAGAAATTGAGGAGGAAAGAAAAGTGATTCTCAATGGAAGCAAATAGGAGAGAAAATGATTACATTCATCCAAGTAAGGAATCACTTTCGCACCTTGAAGTAATCACTTTCATTTTCAATTCCTTAGCATTTTCAAACGTCGGAAATAAAAATCAATGAGAATTGTAATTTCTCAAAGGAAAGGAAATATCAAGGAATTGATTTCCTTTCCATTTCTTTCTACAAACCAAATGAGGCCATTGGCCTTGTTTGGTTCACGAAAAGAAAAGAAAAGAAAAAGAAAGGAAAGGAACGAAAATCGATTTTTTTTTCTTTCCTTTAAAATTTTAATGAATTTTTTTCGGTGTTTGAAAATGCCAAAAAAAATATGAGGAAAAGTAAATCCTGAAAGGAGAAAGTGAATCTTGGATGGATGGGGAACCATTTTATCCCTATTTTCCTTACTCTTGTGAATCAATTTTCTTTTCTGCTCATTTTCTTAGTCACCAAACACAGGAAAGTAATGACTTTTCTTTCCCAAGTCTCTGATTCTCTAAACAAACATGGCCTAATTTGACATTGACTTAATGTACCCTAAGGCCACATTTGGTTCAAGGAATCAGGATATTGGAAAAGAAAAGCCATTTCTTTTGTTTGTTTGGATGCCAAAGAAAATGATTAGGAAAGAAAATTGATTTCCAAAAGAAAGAAGAATATGGTGGAAAATGGTTCCCCCACTCACCCATGGATTCACTATTCCACCTCAATTATTCACTTTTTCTTCCAATTTCTTGGACATTTCCAAACATCGAAAAGAAAAACTATTGGAAATTACGATTTTTCAAATGAAAGAAAAGAGTTAAGAATTGATTTCCTTTCCTTTTTCTTTCTGTGAACCAAATGAGGCCTAAAGTGTATGAGAAAAAAAATCAGCTCGAACTCTGCGATAACTTTGCACTAACTTGATCTATCTTCTTATATCTATCTCGATGTTAGGGCAATTCCATTGGCTAGGGAACCATCTTCATCGAGTTTCAGGTTGTTGATCCTCATTTTCTTGCCATGGGTTACAGAGTAGATCGAGTTTCAGGTTTTTTATCTTGCTCAAGTTTCAGGTATGTTTATCCTCATTCTCAATGTTTATGTCGATTTCTTCGGTTGGTTGTCTATCCTCATCAAGTTGATTTTTAAATGATATTATTAAGTTAACGGGTTACGTTAACATATATCCTTTAATAGATGTGTACTTTACATGGATAGTCCCACCAACAGATTTATTAGTGCATATTTTACATTTAGCAATACACATTTTAAGTGAAAGATGTACTGACAAATGTGATGGTAGAAATACTTATGTAAAATACACATTTATTAATATATTAACATATGCCCTTAAGACATGTTAACATAATCCATTTGTATTTTTTTCTCTTCTAATATTGTTAGAAAATAAGAGTCAATAACTATATTCCCCGAATAAGAAAATGATATATAATTCTCAAGAGAAATAATGTTTTTTTTCCGAAGAAGGTAAATATTATTGAATAGACCCAGAAAATTAAAAAACTATAATCCCGTCCATAGAAAAGCTATGGAATCATCTAGGGTCGAGGACATCTATATCACTTTCTATGTTTCTTTGTATAACATATCTACTGGTGGCAATGCCCTCAAAGTTACGTATGTTTCATTCCCTCCACACGTGCCTGACCATAGACCCAAAAACTAAGTGAATCCGTTTGTACGCTCACACCCCTTTTTCTTTATGAGCTTTGACTTCATTGAGAACCAACAAAAGACCGACAAAAGATTTCTATTGTGTATGATCGGTAATCCAAAATTGGTGCGATGTTGGTTCCAGGTCTCCCATATATAGTCGCACCAGAAGAAGAGATGATCCATTGACTCATCCATATGGTCACACGAGCAGCACTTTTTATCCGTGCAATCCATCTCAAACCTACTCAGGCGATCCCTAGTAAGAAGACGATTACAAATCATCTTATATAGACATAAAGAATTCTTGATCACTGCTCCTCTAGTCCATACCACTCCGTCCAATCCACCTTCTCATATCTGGGTCTGATTTGATTAAGGGTCATCCTGAAGCTAAAGGTGTCTTTTTCCATCCCTCTCATGCTCAGTAATCCTTCATGCTTATCCTATCAATGTCTACCGCTCGAATCTCCACCACATGAGTCGCATCTATCATACGTTCCTAAAAGTTCCAACCTTCCTCCTGGATAAGGCAGCTTACTAATTCAATGGATCCCCTTACTCATAAATATGCCAACCCTCCCTCTTAATCAAGATCCTATGGTTAAACTAGGGGTCATGCCATAGGCTAGTTTGGTTTTCCAAGCAAATAACCCTCCTCAGCCTGGATTTAGCCGTGCTTCTCAAACCTAGAAGCAATTTAACAGTCACCAATAAGTTGTTGTTGGCCCTAGTCAACCAGAAGTCACCCAAGGAAAGTATCTTCCTCTGATCCATTCCGCTTATAAGGACTTGCCAGAAATGAATTTTCAAAATAATTTGTAGGAGGTCGTGTCTCTAAGTAGAGTAAGCGATCTCAGTCCGACACTTTCCTCTCTCTTGGGTCGGCACTCCTCCCAACTGATCTCATGCATCCATCCTTTCCATAGAAAGTCCACATACATACATTCAGTCTTTCTAATAGTACCTTTAGGGATCATGATAGTCTATAGCCAATACATCACGATAGCCGCAATGACAGCTCTGATAAGCCCAATATGTCCCCCAAAAGATAAGGTCTGAGCCTGCCACCCCTTCATCCTAGCTTGAGTGTAGCTGAAGATGCCCTCACAATCTAGATGCATGGCATAGTTAATAGATTGTAGTAAGCCTAAATATTTGACCGGAAGGATGCCTTCAGAAAAGTTTATCTTTCCTAACCATGTCTCCTTTTGCCCACAGGTCTGGTTCAGGAACATTTGTCTCTTGTTTTTATTAAGCTACAATCCCGACTATGCTAGTAAAGACGGATCGGAGATCAAACTGTTAAATTCTACATAATTGCAAAAAATATGAAAATAGGCTGCTAGTACTAATCGAGGAATTCCTCGCTTCAAAGTCGTCGAGGCGACGATCGAACCATACAAGTTGAAGAGTGTTGGTGCATAATGGAAATAAACCAAAGAAATCATAGAACACCTTATAGAAAATTCACAACCGCAAAGAATATACGTGATTCGGCCAAGATGTCTACTTCCACAGACGAGCGTAATCCAGTTCCACTATGAAGAAGAAAATGAATTAAAATAGCTCTCTCATTACTTCTCTCCTTACTCTCAAGAACTCTCTATGTCACTCTACTTTTTTCAGTATTTTCAAATCCTAAATTTATTTTCTGATTAATGATTAATTGTTTAATTGATTTTCAAATAATGAGTTTTATAACTATTTTGGAGGGAATTAAAATAGAGCAGGATTTCAAATTTTAAAAGTTTGTTGTAACTAACTATGAGTGGTCCCCACCTTTTCTAACTGATTTTGGGGAATTTATGCAATATGTGAAAAGGGCAGGGGTTTATGTGTTAATAAGCCAATATGTGGAGGGGGCTTTTTGCTTAAAGTCCTTTTCTTTTCCTATTTATCTCTTCAGAGGAGAGAGAGAGAGAGAGCATTCCTCTCTGTTCTCTTCCCCAATTCTAAACCGAACTCAAGCCTAACCCTAACCCTAGCGGAAGCCGACCATGGGGGAGTCGGCGACCACCACTCCCATCGGCGACTAGAGGTCCTTGGCGTTAGCGCGGAGATCCATCACCCCGGCGTCGAGCTTCTCACGGCGGCGTGTCCTCACAATCCCTAACTCTAAATTTCTTGAGAAGAAGGCTCAGCCATGGCAACGACGGTGATGACCTCCTCTAGAAGCTAGGTCGTGGTTTCGACGATGACAGCGGCGAGTCTGTCTTCCCCGACGGCAGCTACACCGTGGGACGTCCTCTCC
This sequence comes from Iris pallida, assembly GCA_029216955.1. NCBI lineage: Eukaryota > Viridiplantae > Streptophyta > Magnoliopsida > Asparagales > Iridaceae > Iris > Iris pallida. The sequence continues at coordinate 68,383,473 of JANAVB010034417.1, read as the reverse complement.
GGCAGACGAACCTTGTTCCTCGATGGATCCGCGCGTCTAACTCCGACGCACGTGATAGTGCATTTCGGATCTGCTCTTCCCCGAGCCTGGCGAGTGCATTGTAGGCGATAGCTCATCCTCGTCCTCTGCAGGGCTCTACCGTGGCTAACCGTCTCGCTCGACAATGACAACCTAGGTAAATTCATGTAGGTTCCTTTGTAGAAACTTGTCCTCCTTCCAACTTTTCTCTCGATCCACACTGTAGGACGTGGACGCAGGTCCGGATTGGAGTAATCGGTTCTGTCTTCTTCTCCGACGAATTGCTCTGTTTCGACGACTGGACCATTGGATCCCGGACGAGTGATGGCGATGATGCAGTGAGATTCTCTTTAATCTTCTCTTCCCTGTGACAGTTCTTGATTCGATCAGTAGAATTAATGATAGTTGGATGCTTAAATTTTTGGTTTGATTGTTAAAATCTTGAGTGTTGAATTGTCATGTTCTGGCCCTTGAATCGATCGTTTATTTTGAATCAGATTTCCGTCTTGCACACCGGGTGTTCATTGAATTGCCTCTGAGGTGGTACCGAGCAGTTTTGGACACGAAGAAGGCTGAGTCTGACCCTTGGAAATGTGACTGCACGTATATAGTTAGTACCAGCCTACACAGGTATTGTTCTGACCCTCAATGTCGAAAAGATTATTTATTGCGTATCTTGATTGAGTGCGAATGACTGGACAAGATAAGGTTCTCGCGAGTTAGTCGTGTCCAGAATAGTTCATGTCCCCTTTGGTGTGTGTACAGTGTTGAGGATGGAAACGGAAAGGTTGATTTTGGGTCTGGGGTGAAGATTGGTGAGAAGGAGAATTTAAACTAAGAATGCAGGGCTCGTGAGTATGTAGCTGTACGGAGGAGGACCGTTGAATCAAGTAGATGTTGAGTTTAAATATAGGTTTTACTTAAGTTGGATAATTGGACTCTTGTATAAACCTTGCTAAGTTGATTTAAAATTATTAAGTTTTAAATTGTGTTCTATTATTGAACTGTGGAGTATGGTTGGGTTTGGCAAAACTTTTGGTTATGTTGCTTTTGTATGGTTGTGAAGAGCTGGATAGTTCGAGTACTAAGTCTGGGGAATTTATGTATTTATAACTTTGTATATTGCTTTTGCTAGCAGAAGTTAGTCATATTTAGTAGAGTTCAACTTGTATATAGATGAAGCTGGGCTTTGCAAATTGTGGACTTTTGGGGCCAGGCTTAGAAGCCCTAGGACCAGGCCTAACAGGTCAGCAAGTCAGGATTAAATGTGGAGATAGTTGTGTTCTAATAAGAATAAGTCTGGGTTCGTTTGAAGGGATAAATTGTGAATTTTGGCTTAGGAATAAATTAGTTTGATTAATTGTGGCTACATGTATATCTTAGTTGGGTTAATATTGTTGCTATGATCTTAGAATAGTTGCTATTAATTATGTCCCATAATTAAATCCATTTCTAGTAGCTAGTTGCGAGTAGTTTCTAAATAAATAAGATATACATAGTAAATATTATTTAGAATCCTTATAAATTCCTATATAAGATATTGGTTGACTAATATAACAGTCTTGGAATCAATCATTTTCTAATTAATTTTATGATGTTTTCTTGCCAACCTATTAGAGAGTATGTTAAGAAATAGAAGAAATAGTTAATTTAGCATATAGTTAATTAGTCAATTGATATTGTTTAGAGATTACCCAACTTGCACCTAAACAGGTGGCTTAGTGTGCATTACTTCTCTACTACCGATCACCCGGAGCAAGGCAAGTATACTCCTCGGACTTGTCGATTACTTCATGTCATGTATTCATGCTTGTACCTTCTTATTGACACGATATTTCACGAGATTGTCTTGTATCATGTTTCCTGAGTTTACTTGTGTCTGGGAGGGGAAATACTACGGATGTGTGATCAAACCCGAGTTACAATTCATGTGAATAGCTTAGGCCCCGCATCGTGCATGCGGGACCGAAGTCGTACCATTTTATGTTCCCTGAATCTACCCAAGCCGATCACACACTCTAGATGTATTTCGATATATTGCACACGTCAGGTTCATTGTATATTTCATGTTCAGGCTTCATTTCATATTTTCTGTATTTACTTCTCAGTATTCATGTTCAGGTTTCATTTTATGTTCTTATTTCTCGTACATTATATTCTTCCTGTATTTATTTTCATATCATGATGTTCATGTTTATTTCTTTGGATATACTTAGTTCTGCTCCTGACTAGGATATGTTGCAGGTGTACTTGCAGGATATTGTCCTACCTTATGGGCCAGAGCCCGGGATCTTAGTTGAGCAGAATGGAGTCATGACTTAGCTTGAGGTTTCAGGTTTAGATTGTTTTAGCTCTTCCTCTAGATATTGTGTGTTGTGAGTTCATAGTATTTTTCTTCTTGTTGTCTCTAGTACTTTTATGATATTATGATCAGTGGATTATGGTGATCATTCTGGGAATGTTTTATAGATGTTGTATTGTACACATTCATGTTTATCTGGTTAGATTTTCCTAGCTTGGTACAGCTTAGTTCGTCGTGTCTAACGACGAAGGCTGGGCGTGTCCGACTCGTGTTCGATTATTCGGGAACGGATCGTGACACTCTTACCACAAAGATAAAGAAGAAGACAAGAATCTCTCAAACTTTTGTGTTGAACTTATTCAACAACTTTAGCTCTCTTGTGTTAAACTTCTTCAACAATTTTCATTGAGCACAATAAGATATCTCAAGAAGAACCATTAGACCCCTTTATATATCATGACATGTGTCCATATATGAAAAATTTGATATTATGTAGGATTACCATATATTAGAAATCTATATAAGGAAATACAATATATGGTAAACTAATATAAGGAAGTCCAATCAAATATATGGTCAAATATATAGTCGAAGTCAAAAATGGCCATGAGCCTATTTTTGGTTGACATTCTTCTTCATATCTCCACCTTAGCAACATTTTGCCACAAAACCGAGCCAACACACTTCTCTACCGCATAGCTTCACCAAATCAACCACTCGTCAGTTTCGCACTTTGAAGAAGAATGTTAGCCAAAAACAGGCCCATGACCATTTTTTACTGACATTCTTCTTTAAATAGGAAGGAGAGACAAGAAGATTTTGGCAATGGCGACATTTAATTTGTGTTAGCCCAATGATTGTATCATATTTTTGAATGTGGCTAATTGATTAAGTTTAACATGATGATGTCACTAAGATTCATGTAATCACTATCATACTGATACGTAAACTTAGCATTGTCCTACTGTTTATTAAATTTATCATACTGCTATACTGCTTTGTTCGTCTAACATGTACTTGCAGACAAGCAATAAGCATGATCAAATGAGGACATATTGTAAGCCCCTGTTTTTCAAAATTTATTTAATTAGTGTTAATTAATTTTTAATGTCATATTTAGCCTTAAAATATTTATTAGGATTTTTAGGAATTTTTAAAAATTTTTTTTAATGATTTTTAAATGAGTTTTAAATACAAAAAATATCATTTTGCAATTAATTTAAATGTTTTAATATCATTTTGTACTTTTTAGAATTGTTTTTATATCATTATGCAATTTATTAAATTGTTAATATATCAGTTTGCAATTATTCAAATGTTTTAAATTGCGGAATGTAAATTCTTATTTGCATTTACCTACTGATAGGGGGCCATCTGTAATAATCTAAAGTCTAGGGTCCCTAACGTAAAACCTACTCTACCCACCCCCGACGACCGGGCTCCCCCCCCCCCCCCCCCCCGACTGCCCGACGACCGCCACGACTGACCTGTCCCCGCCATTTTCGGCCAGCCCGACCGCCTCAACCCTCCTATAAAAACCCCCACACTCTCCCCGACCCAACCACCACTCTCCCCGACCCATCACAGCCGACCATAGCCCCCTTTCTTCCCCGACGACTCAAAACCCTAACCCTAACTCCGGCGAGCCTCGTCCAGCCCCCACGACGAGCGCCACCACCCACAACCACCATCATCCGACGCGCCGCGACGAGCCGCACCCAGCGCCACCCGAGCGCCACCGCCCCGACCACTCCTCCGCCGTCCACGGCCTTCGAAAGCCCCTCTTAAAGACGGACACGTAAGTGGCAGTGTCATATTCGTGTCGTACGTGTCTCGAATTCACGTATGTGGTTCGCCAAGACACGGGGATCCTAGTCCAGTGCTTGGACACGAGAATCGATGCTCGTCTGTGTCGTGCATAGCACGGACACGTAGACTCTGTGTCCCAAACTGTCAGGACACAGAGTGATGTTTCGGGCTACTGTTATTTAATACTTAAACCTAAATAAAACAAACTAAAGACCTAATCCTAACACGAGCCACGGGCTGACCCCCTGGCCAGCCCGACCCAGTCAGGAAACCCTCCTCCCCCCTCCCGCGCGCTCAGTGGGCCGAGTTCGAGCCCTTGTGCTGTTGTTTCTATTTCTTTTTCTTTTGTGTTATATATATATATATATATATATATATATATATATATATATATATTGTATATATATATATATGTTATATTTAGTACTTTATTATAATATGTATGTATGTATATAATAAAGTACTATATATATATATATATTGTATACAGATATATAATAGTATAAAAAAAAAAATATATATATATATATATATATATATATATATATATATATATATATTTTCTTAAAACCAAGCGGCCGTGTCAAAGACACCCAGCCACCGCCTGGCCCGGGGGCCGTGGGCGAACCACCAAGCCGCTCCCGTGGGGGCTCGAACTCCGTCCGATGCCCCAAGTGCCGGTGCGCCTAGCCACTTGAGCTACAAGCGCCCGGCTTATATATATATATATATATATATATATATATATATATATATATATATATATATATAACATATGTATGTATATATCCATTATGTAAATATCTATAAATATTTATATGTATATATAAATATTGTAGATACGCATTTTATATAAGTATTTCACTCTACCTAGTGTAAGTTATTTTTATGTAAATATACTTGTCATATTTTTATAACTACTATGTATAATTTTATCTTATTAAAATATTAGTATTTATTATGTATTTTTACGTCTTTATATTTTGTGTATTTAAATTACTTCAACCATTTTGGTGTCCAAGCCTAGCATGGGTTTTTGGGCCCAAATGTGTTTTCACACATTCAAGACATGTACAAGTCATATTGGACTTGATTCATGGCCTTGGGTCCTGTATTTGAACTTTGGTTCAAACTATGTACATGGACAAAATACGCAGATAATTAATTATTTAATTTCAGATAGTGTACAATGTTGTTTTTGAATTTCTAAAAATACTTTAATTGCTGCTAAAATTCTGGAAAAATAGTATTTAGATACTATGTTAATTTAGCTAATTTAGTATAATTTTTACAGTATTTAATTTGCAGTTTTGCCACTATTTTGGCATATGAAACCAGAACTCATTTTTTGGGTACTTTGGAAAAGTGATTTTTATAAAATACTTGTACTGGTTAATAAATTCCAGAAAAATTATAATACATTTTTATAATTAACAAGGATCATTTTGGTACTTTATTTTATGTAAAATTAAGTTTTTTGTCTATCTCAAAAATTGTTGGAACACAATGTTCATTTGATTTATTTATTGAATAGTTACGACTTGTAACTTTTTGTGTTATTTTGAGTTATAGCCGTATTAAAACTCACCCCTCACTAGTGTAAAGACCCTAGAAAGTTAGTTAAAGTAGTGTGTCACCCCACATTGGTCTCCTACGCTAAAGTCATCATTTTGGCTAGGTGTCCAGTCACAAGTCGTGTTGCACCAATTAGTGTCCTAGTGTTTTAGCTTAGTGTAAAAACTAAGTTTATGTATTTATTTCTACAGTGACGAGTTACCCGACATCTATAGCACTTTTATCGCAACTTGCTTTGCTTTGCTTTGCTAGAGGCAAGTACTTTCTACAAACTTTACATACTGTTACATAAATGAACTGCAAATCCAACCATGTCAAATGCTGATCCTTGGAGTAGCAAGTTAAAATGTCACATGTTGTACTTTCCATTACTATCATGCTTAGAACAGTCTTTATGTATCTCTCACATGATTAGAATATGGGTTATGGGGAAACTGACAGTTGAGTACGTGATCATGCCCCCCTATAGTAGCGAGCGAGGTCGCATTTTATATGCATACCTTGCCGCAGGCCATTATCCCGCATTTCTGTACGGATGTACACCTATGCTTGTTAACTTGTACGTATGTACATTTTATTTACATGCACCACAGTACATTGTACACCTATTGACGATCACGTACCTGCTACAGTTTTAAATATTACATATACATCTGTCTTTATGACATATGTGTCTTTACCATGATAGACTATGTGATGCCATGTTTTCAGTTATTTCCTCTTATGTTCATTTCCATGTTTCATATGCTAGTTTGTTAGATTCAGTACTTGCTCCCGTCCTGACAGGATAACGTTGTAGGTATCCTTACTGAGGAGGAGTTACTCTGCGACTCATATTATGGAGATACTGCCGAGGACCCAGCTTTGCTTTACGAGGATGTTCCTGCGGGGAAACTCGTCTAGTTTGCGTAGTCACTTGGGATATTTAGTGTAGTCATGTATTAGACTACGTATTTTGTAACTGGACATGTATCCAGTTTTACATTTCAGACTTGTACTTTGGACTTATTACTATATGAGACGACTTTTGTATTTGGAGCATTTATGACTTTTATTCACTTATAGAACTGTTAGCACATTTAGTCTTATCTTGTTATCTCTAGAACAGCTTACTGCGTTTTAACCCAAACGCAGGCTGGACATGACTCGGCCCGGCCCAACAATTTGGGTAACGGGTCGTGACATGTTTTTAGTGGTGGCCCATGCAGGTTTAGACTAAATTGTTTGGTTACGTTATTGTACCAAGCATGCCTGCAATTAGGAACTTAAGGTAATTAGACAATATTATGAATGACGCTTAGAACACCTAGAGGAATGCTAGGATTGCAACATAGGAAATACATCACATGCTTGCTATTATAATTAGATTTCCTTATCTATGATTGCTTACTTTAACAAGTCCTTATAAGTCCTTTTTATTGTAATTAGATGGTGCTTACTCGTTCATCCCAGTATGTTACACCTGAGAATGGCGTACTCCATATCCAGTCAGTTGATCAGTTGACTGATACACCTCCACCTCCACCTACCACATTCTCCCACTCCACAGATCCACAAACCCAGATACCTCCACCACCTTCCACATCACATGCCCAGCAGGACCCAATACTTCCACCACCCCCTATCACTATACCTACCCAGGCTTCCGTCACACTCGACGGAAATCAACTGCTCACTCTGATCCAGGGGTTCCTAACAACCCATCAGGAGCAGACTACCCTACTCCGCCAGAGCATGGAGCGTTCTGAGGAACGTACCATGGTCCCACCACCTGTAGAGCCACTGCAGAGAGCGGGAACGATCAAGGACTTCATGGGTCTGAACCCCAAGGAGTTCTCAGGGACTGAGGACATAGTAGTAGCAGATGACTGGCTAGACTCGGTAGAGAGGAAGCTCCTTGGAGTCAGGATGCCAGATGACCTCCAGGTCGAGGCAGCGGGATTTCTGCTGATAGACTTAGCGGGAGTTTGGTTCCGGAATGAGCCGTTGTTTGCGAGAGGGAGGGCCACTTGGGATCAGTTCAAGACCCAGTTCAAGAAGAAATTCTTCTCGACCACTGCTAGAGTAGCCATGGGGCTACGATTCCAGAACATCCAGCAGGGGAACCGTTCTGTTGACGAGTATGCGGCAGAGTTTAGTCGCCTGAGCCGTTTAGCTCCTAGTCTGGTTGCAGATCCAGAGGAGATGACCCGTAAGTTTTGCCATGGCCTAGTTCCGGACATCGGCATTCTTATAGTGGCGAACGGTACGACTGACTACTACCAGAGCCTAGAGTTGGCCCGGAGCATTGAGGAGCGTCTTCTGTCTAGCAAGAGGTCGGCTTATGTACATCATGAGGGACCGTCCAAGCGTCAGGCTTTCCAGCAGAGAGCACCGACGCCGCACCAGCAGACATACCGTCCCCCTACACCACATCACCCGACCCCGTCAGTTAGAGCCCCGGGACCCCGACACCAGCAGAGGGGAGCTATATGTTCTTTCTGCGGAAGACCAGGGCACGACAACTCCATCTGCAGGAAAAGGTTGAAGCAGTGCTTGGTTTGTGGGTCTGCCACCCATCAGATTCGGGACTGCCCAGCAGCCAAGGGACCTAGAGGACCGCTTCCGACTCAGCAGTAGAGGTTTGGGCAGCATCTGCAGCAGCAGAAGGGACCTCAGGGGAAGACTTATAGCCTATCCCTTGAACCGGAGCCGGAGCAGGTTTCGGAGCCAGATTACTTAGCTGACGTCATCACAGGTCATGTTTATTTGCATACTTTTCTAGCTCTATGCTTGTTTGATTCTGGTGCATCTCATATCTTCCTATCATTAGAGTTTATGCATAAACACCATCTAGTAGCTACATCTACTGCTGAGATTAGTAGAGTGATGACGGGAGGAGGACCAGTGCCTATTAGAGCTATCTATAGATGTTCTATTTTTATAGCCGGGAGAGAGTTCAGGGGACGATTCTTTGTGATGCCACTCCCCGGTTATGATATCATATTGGGGATGGACTGGCTTAGCTATACCCATGCATCTATAGATTGTCATAAGGGTAGTATTCTGTTCAGTCCCTCAGGCACAGCACCATTCAGAGTCAGGAGGACAGGGCCGGAGATCAGCCTAGAGCCGAACTATTGTGCGACAGTTGGGGACGTAGCACCGCCACACCCTATCATTAGGGAGTTTATGGATGTATTCCCAGAGGATCTTCCAGGGCTTCCGCCTGACAGAGATGTGGAGTTCACTATAGATTTAGTACCGGGCTCATCACCAGTATCCCGGGCTTGCTATAGAGTGAATCCCAAGGAGGCCATAGAGATTGATGACCTGTTGAAAAAAGGTTTCATTCGATCTAGTGCTTCTCCATGGGGAGCGCCAGTGCTCTTTGTGCCTAAGAAGGATGGTACAGTCCGGTTGTGTATTGACTACCGGGCCTTGAATGCCATCACCATCAAGAACAAATATCCTCTGCCCAGGATAGATGATTTGTTCGACCAGTTGAGTGGGGCGAAGGTATTTTCCAGGATAGACTTGAGATCCGGGTACCACCAGGTGATGGTTAGGGCAACAGACATCCAGAAGACGGCGTTCAACACGAAGTACGGGCAGTACGAGTTTCTGGTGATGCCATTTGGTCTCACAAATGCGTCAGCTGTCTTTATGAATTTGATGAATAAGACATTCCACCAGTATCTGGATAAGTTCGTCGTAGTGTTTATCGACGACATCCTGATATACTCGAAGACGCCGGAGGAGCATGCAGAGCACTTACGGATAGTTTTGGGGATTCTGAGACATGAGAGATTGTTTGCCAAATTGTCGAAGTGCGAGTTCTTTTTAGACCGAGTGGAGTTTTTCGGCCATGTAGTTACTGGAGATGGAATCTCGGTGGATCCCAGGAAGATTGCTGCAGTTGAGACATGGAAGGCTCCGACGTCAGTTTCAGAGATCAGGAGCTTTCTGGGTTTAGCAGGCTATTATAGAAAGTTCGTCCAGGACTTTGCTAGGATAGCTGAACCCATGACGAAGCTGACGCGGAAGGACGCAGAGTACATTTGGTCAGAGGACTGTCAGGCAGCGTTTGAGGAGCTGAAGAGGAGGCTGACGACCGCTCCAGTTCTGACATTACCTTCAGGTTCTGGAGGTTTCACCATATACAGCGATGCTTCTGGGAAGGGGCTAGGATATGTCCTACAGCAGCATGGGAAAGTGATTAGGGGTGAGCATATAACGGTTGAAAACCGAAAACCGAACCGAACCGAACCGAACCGAAATATGACAAACGGTTCGGCTTTTCGGTTATCGGTTCGGTTTTCGGTTTGGAAATTTAAATTTTTAAAATAACGGTTCGGTTTTCGGTTCTTGATCCAGATAACCGAACCGAACCGAAAATCGATTTAGATTTAATAATTTATCAAACTATCCTCAATCTACATATACTAATATTTTGTAACCCTTAGCCGATGGCACTCTCCTCTTTTTCTCTGTCGGTACTTTTTTGAGCACTCTCTCTACCCTCAATCTATATATATATATATACTGATATTTTTCACACTATGTAATATATAATTCATTAATACAATAATACCATATTTTTAAAATAAATTGTTATTTAAATAGGCATATTTTGCTAAAAATTGAAGGTCCGACACATTGGCCCATGAAACCGAACCGACCGAAAACCGAACCGAATTAATTCGGTTCGGTTTTGTTCGGTTTTTATAAAAACGGTTCGGTTTTCGGTTTTGAGAAGTACGGTTTACGGTTATTTCGGTTTTCATACATACGGTTCAGTTTAAACCGAACCGAACCGTTGCTCACCCCTAAAAGTGATTGCTTATGCATCTAGGCAATTGCGGACTCATGAGCGGAATTATCCTACCCATGACCTAGAGTTAGCTGCGGTGATCTTTGCACTCAAGTTATGGAAACATTACTTATACGGAGAGCGTGTGGAAATCTTTACTGACCACAAAAGCTTGAAGTATGTGTTCACGCAGAAAGAGCTGAACATGAGGCAAAGACGATGGTTGGAGTTGATGAAAGACTTCGACATCGATTTACAGTATCACCCCGGAAAGGCAAATGTGGTGGCGGATGCGCTGAGCAGGCATCCGATGGCATGGTACCTGATGATTGATCGGCATTTGCGGGAAGATCTGGAGAAGCTTGGTATCGAGTTAGTTCGGCCAGGATCAGTGATACAGATGATGGCACTGGACATTCAGTCAGGTTTTGATGGAGCAGATTCGGGAGGCACAGTCTACAGATGAGAGCCTTCGCAGATTTCGAGCCCAAGCTTTAGCTGGATTGCTGGATGACTTCACTATAGCAGATGATGGATCCTTGAGGTACGGCAGCCGATTGTGCGTGCCGAAGGGAGAGCTGGTAGAGGCAGTTTTGCAGGAGGTGCACCGATCGAGATATTCTATTCACCCTGGTGCTAACAAAATGTACCGTGACTTGCGGGAACATCTTTGGTGGTACGGGATGAAGAGGGATGTATCACGTTTCATCTCGAGATACCTAGTATGCCAGCAGGTCAAGGCGGAGCGCCAGAGGCCAGCTGGTTTGTTGCAACCGTTACCCATTCCCGAGTGGAAGTGGGAACATATTACGATGGACTTCGTCTCAGGGCTTCCTCGTTCCCAAGGAGGGAAGGATGCCATTTGGGTCATCGTGGACAGGCTGACGAAGTGTACGCACTTCATACCCTTCAAGGTGGGTCTTTCCACCGAGAAGTTGGCAGAGCTATACATGCAGCAGATAGTTCACCTACACGGAGTGCCAGTGAGCATCGTGTCGGACAGAGACAGCAGATTCACGTCCCACTACTGGAGGAGCTTACAGGAGGATTTGGGCAGTAGGCTCAAGTTCAGTACGGCGTACCACCTGCAGACAGATGGGCAGTCTGAGAGGACGATACAGACACTGGAGGATATGCTGAGGACCTGCGTGCTGGACTTTGGAGGATCTTGGGAGAGCCATCTGCACTTGGTAGAGTTTTCATACAACAACAGCTACCAAGCCAGTATCGGTATGTCTCCTTTCGAGGCGCTATATGGACGACGATGCCGCACACCGCTCTTTTGGGATGATGTTGGAGACAGAGTTATGCTTGGGCCAGAGATGATCACGGATGCAGCAGAGAAAGTCGGGATGATCAGAGACAGGCTCAGAGTAGCTTAGGACAGGCAGAAACATTAGGCTGATGCTAGTCGCAGACCGATGGAGTTCGCAGACGGTGATATGGTGCTAGTGAAGATATCACCTACTAGAGGGACGATCCGGTTCGGACGAGGAGGGAAGCTGAGCCCCAGATACATCGGGCTGTTCGAGATACTTGGCAGGATTGGAGAGGTAGCTTACAGGGTTGCACTTCCACCCAACCTAGCAGAAGTTCACGATGTCTTTCACGTATCTCAGCTGACGAGATATGTTCCGGACCCCAGTCATGTGCTAAATCATTCAGAGTTGGAGGTCGGACCGAGCCTTACAGTTTCTGAGCAGCCAGTGGAGATATTAGACAGGAGGGAGAAGAGGCTGAGGAACAAGGTTATACCCTTAGTACGAGTAGCTTGGAGCCGTCACTCTCCGGATGAATCTACTTGGGAGAGGGAGTCGGACATGAGGGAGAGATACCCTTACTTGTTCGATCCAACCGCTGCGAGGGAACCACTCGTTCCTGCTTGATACCTTAGAGGTTAGTTTCGATCGTAGCCTTAGTCATTTTGTTGCATTGCTTGCTATGTAATAATGTTGTAGGGTCTTCAATCCTTGTGAATTTCGAGAACGAAATTTCTCAAGGAGGGAAGACTTGTAAGCCCATGTTTTTCAAAATTTATTTAATTAGTGTTAATTAATTTTTAATGTCATATTTAGCCTTAAAATATTTATTAGGATTTTTAGGAATTTTTCTAGAATTTTTAAATGAGTTTTAAATACAAAAATATCATTTTGCAATTAATTTAATATCATTCTGTAATTTTTAGAATTGTTTTTATATCATTATGCAATTTATTAAATTGTTAATATATCAGTTTGCAATTATTCAAATGTTTTAAATTACGGAATGTAAATTCTTATTTGCATTTACCTACTGATAGGGGCCCATTTGTAATAACCTAAAGTCTAGGGTCCCTAACGTAAAACCTACTCTACCCACCCCCCGACGACCAGGCTGCCACCCCTCCCCCCCTCGACTGCCCAACGACCGCCACGACTGGCCTGCCCCCGCCATTTCCGGCCAGCCCGACCACCTCAACCCCCCGATAAAAACCCCCACACTCTCTCCGACCCAACCACCACTCTCTCCGACCCATCACAGCCGACCACAGCCCCCTTTCTTCCCCGACGACTCAAAACCCTAACCCTAACTCCGGCGAGCCTCGTCCAGCCCCCACGACGAGCGCCACCGCCCACAACCACCATCATCCGACGCGCCGCGACGAGCCGCACCCAGCGCCACCCGAGCGCCACTGCCCCGACCACTCCTCCGCCGTCCACGGCCTTCGAAAGCCCCTATTAAAGATGGACACGTAAGTGGCAGTGTCATATTCGTGTCGTACGTGTCTCGAATCCACGTATGTGGTTCAGCAGGACACGGAGATCCTAGTCCAGTGCTTGGACACGAGAATCGATGCTCGTACGTGTCGTGCATAGCACGGACACGTAGACTCTGTGTCCCAAACTGTCAGGACACAGAGTGATGTTTCGGGCTACTGTTATTTAATACTTAAACCTAAATAAAACAAACTAAAGACCTAATCCTAACACGAGCCACGGGCTGACCCCCTGGCCAGCCCGACCCAGTCAGGAAACCCACCCCCCCCCCCCCCCCCCCCCCCCCCGCGCGCGCGCTCAGTGGGCCGAGTTCGAGCCCATGTGCTGTTGTTTCTATTTCTTTTCCATTTTCTTTTTCTGTTATTTATATATATATTTATATATATATGTATATACATATATTTGTATATATATATATATGTATTATTATATATATACTGTATTATATATATATATGCTGTATTTATATATATATATATATGTTATATTTAGTACTTTATTATAATATATATATATATATATATATATATATATATATATATATATATATATATATATATATATATATACATCATATATATATATATATAAAATATATATATATATATTTTATATATATATATATGATGTATATATATATATATATATATATATTATATATATATATATATATATATATATATATATATATATATATATATATATATAATAAAGTACTAAATATAACACATATATATATATATATATATATATATATATATATATATATATATATATATATAATATATATAATATTATATATATATATATATATATATATATATATATTATTTTATTTATTTTTTTAATTTTTTTAATTTATATATATATATATATATATATATATATATATATATATATATATATATATATATATATATATATATATATATATATATAATATGTATGTATTTATATACATGTATGTATATATGTATATATGTTCATATTTTTTTTTTTTTTATTTTTTTATTTTTTTATATATACATATATATAATAATATATATGTATATATATTATTATATATGTATACAATATTTGTATATATATGTATGCAATATTTGTGTATATATATATATATATATATATATATATATATATATATATATATATATATATATATATATATATATATATATATATATATATATATATTTTTAACATATGTATGTATATATCCATTATGTAAATATCTATAAATATTTATATGTATATATAAATATTGTAGATACGCATTTTATATAAGTATTTCACTCTACCTAATGTAAGTTATTTTTATGTAAATATACTTGTCATATTTTTATAACTACTATGTATAATTTACCTTATTAAAATATTAGTATTTATTATGTATTTTTACGTCTTTATATTTTTTGTGTATTTAAATTAATGTGTTTTCACACATTCAAGACCTGTACAAGTCATATTGGACTTGATTCATGGCCTTGGGTCCTGTATTTGAACTTTGGTTCAAACTATGTACATGGACAAAATACGCAGATAATTAATTATTTAATTTCAGATAGTGTACAATATTGTTTTTGAATTTCTAAAAATACTTTAATTGCTGTTAAAATTCTGGAAAAATAGTATTTAGATACTATGTTAATTTAGCTAATTTAGTATAATTTTTAAAGTATTTAATTTGCAGTTTTGTCACTATTTTGGCATATGAAACCAGAACTCATTTTCTGGGTACTTTGGAAAACTGATTTTTATAAAATACTTGTACTGGTTAATAAATTCCAGAAAAATTATAATAAATTTTTATAATTAACAAGGATCATTTTGGTACTTTATTTTATGTAAAATTAAGATTTTTGTCTATCTCAAAAATTGTTGGAACACAATGTTCATTTGATTTATTTATTGAATAGTTACGACTTGTAACTTTTTGTGTTATTTTGAGTTATAGCCGTATTAAAACTCACCCCTCACTAGTGTAAAGATCCTAAAAAATTAGTTAAAGTAGTGTGTCACCCCACATTGGTCTCCTACGCTAAAGTTATCATTTCGGCTAGGTGTCCAGTCACAAGTCGTGTTGCACCAATTAGTGTCCTAGTGTTTTAGTTTAGTGTAAAAACTAAGTTTATGTATTTATTTCTACAGTGACGAGTTACCTGACATCTATAGCACTTTTATCGCAGCTTGCTTTGCTTTGCTTTGCTAGAGGCAAGTATTTTCTACAAACTTTACATACTGTTACATAAATGAACTGCAAATTCAACCATGTTAAATGCTGATCCTTGGGGTAGCAAGTTAAAATGTCACATGTTGTACTTTCCATTACTACCATGCTTAGAACAGTCTTTATGTATCTCCCACATGATTAGAATATGGGTTATGGGGAAACTGACAGTTGAGTACGTGATCATGCCCTCCCTATAGTAGCGAGCGAGGTCGCATTTTATATGCATACCTTGCCGCAGGCCATTATTCCGCATTTCTGTACGGATGTACACCTATGCTTGTTAACTTGTACGTATGTACATTTTATTTACATGTACCACAGTACATTGTACACCTATTGACGATCACGTACCTGCTACAGTTTTAAACATTACATATACATCTGTCTTTATGAAATATGTGTCTTTGCCATGATAGACTATGTGATGCCATGTTTCCAGTTATTTTCTCTTATGTTCATTTCCATGTTTCATATGCTAGTTTGTTAGATTCAGTACTTGCTCCCGTCCTGACAGGATAACGTTGTAGGTATCCTTACTGAGGAGGAGTTACTCTGCGACTCATATTATGGAGATACTGCCGAGGACCCGGCTTTGCTTTACGAGAATGTTCCTGCGGGGAAACTCGCCTAGTTTGCGTAGTCACTTGGGATAATTAGTGTAGTCATGTATTAGACTACATATTTTGTAACTGGACATGTATCCAGTTTTACATTTCAGACTTGTACTTTGGACTTATTACTATATGAGATGACTTTTGTGTTTGGAGCATTTATGACTTTTATTCACTTATAGAACTGTTAGCGCATTTAGTCTTATCTTGTTATCTCTAGAACAGCTTACTGTATTTTAACCCAAACGCAGGCTGGACATGACTCGGTCCGGCCCAACAATTTGGGTAACGGGTCGTGACACATATGCAGTAAAGAATTAATAATGGGCCAAAGACGACGTTATACAAGAAGATTTTTCTGAACCGTCCAACGATCTATCCGGGGTCTCGCACTCGGGGGTTCCACGAACAGGAGTCAGGGGGCAGCATTCCTCGTGGGGGTTCGAGGAAGAAGCCCCTGAAAGTTATTCAGATTTTCAGATACGTTTATCTTTAGACAACTGTCGTCAAGAAAAAAAAAAGCATCTTCAAGTCTGCCCAAATGTCAGGAGAAAGGCGTCATCAAAGTGCTCATGTCCTTATATTTATTCTGTATTTTATCTTTCTTTTATAAGACAATATGTGCTTTGAGTCATGCTGGCACTTGGTTGGCTTCCTATACCCCACTACCAAAAAGTCTACCTATTTGTTTAGTCCACGAACCAAAAAGCCAACCCATTCAAAAAAGAGTCCCAAAACCTACTCAAATTTCATTTGACCTGACTGGTCAAAGGACAACCGAACTCGGTCACCTTGAACCAGTATTCATTTGGATTAGGTCTTCCTGTAGAATCGGCTCCAACGTTTGATTTTTTGAACGTTAGAGAACCAAACTCGGGTAAAGTTCGGTCCCCATAACCCTTATAAAGAGAGAAAAAAATCCATTCATTTCAACTCACTCATTCTTTCTTCTTCTAGTTATTCAAGAGTTCTACCTGAGCTTTAACCTTTCTATCTACCAAGTTTACAACCCACAACCAACTATATGCCAGTGCGGTCTTGATTTAGAAGTTGGTTCGAGTTGTAAATAGCTTGGAAAATATTTTCATTTTCAACCAAGTGTGAAGTCGACAAGCTCTTCGGATCAAAAGCTTGTGATTGTGAAGTCGGCAAGTCCTTCGGATCAAAGGCTTGCGTGTTGAAGTAGTGTTCTTCAGATTAAAAGCACGTGTTGTAAGGAGTTGTAAGCATTTCGAATTCAAGTTTCACTGCATAGTGGATTTTGTTAGTGGTTTTGCCTTTGGAGTAGTAAAGATAGTCCCACATCGGCTACACCAAATGGTGAGTATCTCAATATAATGCATTGCTTGTGTTGAGTTGTGCACATGAGGTGAGGTGGGGCACAAGTGTGTGTCATGTGGGAGTATTTTCCTAGAAGGAAAAGGGATTAATTCCAACAAAGATGTAAGTTAATTTTTGTTGTGCGGACTCGGACTTGGACACCGACTCCAGGATGTCTCGTGCATGCACGGGAGTGTTCGGGGGGTAGGCGTGGACTGACACACTTCTATGCTGATTGTGGGATGATCTAAAATATCAAACTCTATTTTTTGAGTATTGTATTTTAGTCCCACATCGGATAGAAGAAGAGGTGAAGTCTCACTCCACTCTATAAATAGAGCCCCTTGGCCTCCTTTGAAAGATGCACCAAAGAAGAGAGTTAAGGGAGTCCATAAAGTCCAGGAAGCCCGTTCAAGTCTCAAATATTGACTGACGAGCATTCCAGAAGTTCTCTAGAACTTGCTGGTTCCTGGAAGTGGATCGTATATAGGTGAATCTTGCTTTGAGCAACGGTGATCTTATCATCCCAGCAAATCAGCCTTTCTCTTTCTTCTTTCCTTCTCTTCTTCTCTGATCTAATCAGATACTTCTTGTGGGCTTTTGTCGCTGCTGATGCTAGCAACTCGATTTATACCTTCCTAAAAGAAGCTCTACTTTCGTTTGCTGTTGTAACGAAATCTCTTTAGATTTTCGTTACCCAGAATCCTCTAAGGATCACTGTGGTGCACCTTCTTTGAAGTGTTGCTACGAAACGTTGTTACTATTGAGACAACTGTTTCGTTTCTCTGTTTTCCATCAAAAATTATGCCTCGGGAATAACAATCTCAAAGCAAGATTAGAAGATGGAAAACTCTCATACTTCTCTCATCGATACCAACTTTAACAAGTTGGAGATATTCGACGGAGAACATTTCCAAATCTGGAAGAGAAAGGTCACCCTTAATCTTCAACTCGTGGATGTAGACAATGTGTTGATTGAGGATGAACCGACGATTCCAGAAGGAGGAACTGCCGATGTTATTTCTGCCGCACTCGTCAAGCAGAGCAAATGGAAGAGAGAAAACAACATCTGTAAACTGATGATTCTCAATTCTATGGAACTCTCTGGCCGAGTCATATTCCAAGAAGGTGAAAGCCAAAGAGATCTGGAATTCTTTGGGTAAGCTATATGAAGATGATGAGAACAGGTCCAAAATCTTCATCGTCGAGAAGTACCACAAGTGGCTCTTCGAAGACGAAATGGAGATGCTACCTCAAGTGAAGGAATTCCTGAAGTTATGCCAGAAGTTAGATAACGAGAAGATGCCCCTCATCGACAAGTTTGTCGTTGGAAGGATAGTCTCGAAACTTCCTGCTGGTTGGAGCAACTTCTATGCTAGAATGCATCGAAAGAAGCTGGACATTAGCTTGGAAGATCTTCTACAAGAGATCTACGTTGAGGACGAAATACGATCTCAACAGAAGATGGACTCTCTTTCCAAACAACTGGCTAAGGCCAACTTGGTGCAGATAAGAGAGTTCAAGGGGAAGCAGGTGGCTTCTCATCACAAGAAGAAGGACTCCACTAATCTGAAAGTGAACGGTCCTTCGTTCAAGCAACAGAATTCCAAGTCCCTTGCTTCAACTGTGGCAAGAATGGCCACTATAAGAGTGAATGCAAATCCAAGCCCAAACCAAAATAGCAGGTATGGCTAAACTTGGTTACTTAACTTGGTTGCTATTGTTGCATATGTTGAGTTATCTAGCGTGGTAGCTGACTAGTGGTCTGACACTAGTGCATCTGACCACGTGTGCTCTAGAAGGAGCTGTTCACCAAGGACGAGTCGTGTTATGACGAAGGTTTCGATGGTGAACATGTACCTAGCAGAATATCTGAAGATCGAGATAGTGATTATGAACCACCGATAAGGATACTGGAATGCGTATTATACGTACCAGAGATTACCGAAGATCCGAACTCAGGAAGTCTGTTATCTGATAAAGACTTGAAAGATGGACATTCGTACTAGCCAGATGGTAATTTCTTGGCGAGAAACATGCTTTGATAAGATGTTCGGGACTGAAGGGATGTTCGAACTTCTGCTGATGGCGATGAAGTTACTTCATTGAATGGACTGAGTGTTGTTCTATGATAGAAGCAGACTCAAGTTGTCCTACCGAAACCTTATCTTCAGAATGTGGGAGTAAGGAGGTGAAGGAATTTAAGGTCTGTGCAGATACAAGACTGTTGGGAAGCTGCTCAGATGATTGAACTAAAGTACTAATCATCTGGAGTTAGTACACTCAGATATCTGTAACTTTTATCAATTCTCCACAGAGGCCGGTCGAAGCATTTCTCGAAGTGCACGTTCGCATGACTTCTCAAGTAGAAGGATGCAGCATTCGAGTAGTTCAGAGACTTCAGGGTTGAAGCTGAACGTTAAACCGATCTACAACTACTCAGAAGTGATCGAGATGTAGAGTATAGGTCTCATGAATTCGTATCGTTCTGCAAAGAACATAGAATCATCAATGAGACTACTTCTCCGTATTCTCCTTAATCTAACGAAGTAGCGGAGAGGAAGAACAGAACGTTGACAGAAATGATGAACTCAATGCTGCTAACTGCGGGTCTTCCTAAATGCTACTGGGGAAAAGCTGCATTGACGGCCACTTTTTTTCTAAATAAAGTGCCGTATGCAACTTCGGACGTAACTCCTTATGAACTCTGGTTCAAAGTCAGACCTAACTTGAATGTCATTCGAGTGTGGAGGTATCTGGCTTATGTGAAGCTCCCAGATCTGAAGATTCAGAAGCTGGGGACAAGGACTACGAAGACGATCTTCTTGGGGTATGCCGAGAAGAGTGATGCTCGAAGATTTCTTGATATTGAGTCAAATCATATCATCGAATCTCGTGATGCTGAATATTTTGAAGACAAGTTTGTAAGGCACAAGAATATTGTTCTTGCGGATATACTGGAGAACAATGAGGGTGCGCAAGAACTGAAGTTTTCAATAAAGAAGTAGTCCAAGAAGATGTTGTTGAAACAACGGTTGAACCAGAACTCGCTGAGCCGTCAGTGAAGCGTGTGAGGAGGCCGAAGGACTTCGGAAATGACTTTGTCACCTATCATGTTGAAGCAGATCCGCTTACCTATGATGAGGCGATGAAGACCAGAGACGCGATTTTCTGGAAGGAGGCAATAGACAATGAAATTGAATTAATCACATCCAATAACACTTGGGTGTTGGTTGATCTACCTGAAGGAGGAAAACCTATCGGATGCAAGTGGATCTTCAAGAAGAAGATGAAAGCTGATGGAACCATTGACAAGTTCAAGGCCAGGCTAGTGACAAAGGGGTTTTCTCAGAAGCATGGGATCGACTACTTTGACACGTATGCTCCAGTAGCCCAGACGACCACCATCAGAATGTTGATTGCTCTCGCAGCGATACATAATATGGTGATACATCAGATGGATGTGAAAACGGCATTCCTGAATGGCGAGCTGACCGAAAAGATCTACATACAATAGCCAGAAGGGTTTATCGTCAAAGGTCTTGAAGACAAAGTCTACAAGTTGGTGAAATCTCTGTACGGTTTAAAGCAAGCTCCCAAAATATGGCATGAGAAGTTTGACAAAGTCATAAGGTCAAATAGCTACATGGTCAGTAAAACAGACAAGTGTGTCTATACGAAGTTTGCTGACGGAAGAGGAGTCATCATTTGTCTATACGGGGATGACATGCTAATCCTAGGTACGAATATAAGCTGTGTCACGAAGACAAAGAAGTTTCTCTCGACGAAGTTTAGTATGAAGGACTTGGGGGATGCTGATGTTATCTTGGGACTCAAGATTATCCGGACAGACACTGGACTAGCGCTGTCACAGTCTCATTATGTTGAGAAGATGATCACTCGTTACGGGTATCAGGATCTTTCAAGGATCGATACGTCGTACAGGTGTGATCTGAAGCTGAAGCCTAATTCAGGGCAAAGCGTCAGGCAGTTGGAGTACGCTAGCGTCATCGGGAGTTTGATGTACGCTACTACTACAACTAGGCCTGACATAGCTTTCGTTGTGGGAATGCTGAGTCGTTTCATGAGCAACCCAGGCATTAAGCACTGGAAAGCTGTGAAACGGGTTATGAGATATCTCAAGAAGACTCAAACATATGCACTGCACTACAGCGGAGATCCGCCGGTGTCACGCCCCAGAACCAGAATACTGGAGAGCGGGGGTAGACATAGCCAGCTACGTATATTGAAATGGATTCCATCTCGCCATACGGTCACGGGTGTCTAGATACATGAGGGTTTACTACAAGCCAACAGTCTCCTATGGTCATGAACAAGCCTAGTGTCTCAATCACAAGCAAGTAAGTAAATGTTACAAGATGTATGATCATTAAATATACAATAATAAGGCATCCCAAATATTACATATTCAGCTGATCATGAAGCTAGTCGCTACAAAATGTGAGGACTAGCAAGAGTTTAGTCATACATGATCAACCCTAGGATCTGTCAATCATGTTACAGCCCGTAGGCAGACAGTAAGTAAATGCGATCGAGCTAAACAGGTGCTCGTCGGCTAAACGCCTCAAAAGAATATTTTTACAATAGAGTGGGAGAGCAAAAAAAATAATCCACTCGTTGCCCGGGTTACGCCTGGTGTTCACCATCGGGCTGGAAAAGCGGTGGATCCTCTGGAGCTGCTCTGAAATCTGGCCATACAAAACCAGCTGGGTCAGATCCCAGAAAGAGCAAGTGCCACAAAGGAAGCTTCACTTAGGAACTAAAACCAGCAATCAGCACAAGAGTAAAAATAAAAGTAAGAACTGGAAATAAAGAAAACACATCAGGATGATATACGACGAGATAACCATGGAACTATTCAGATAACCAGGTTACAACTCGTAAACCAAACAAGGACCGGGGTTGTAACCCTTCGTCTGAACAGAACTTGGAACTCTCACCATTTATCGGTAAAATAAATACAGGCATTCAAGTCATGTAGTGATCGGAACAAGGTCAGGGCAAGACTAGACTGGTTAGACTCCATCCAATCATTTCACGGCCAAGCAAGAATTACGGCTTGATACTTTAACTAACTAGGGTTATCACAGGCCTAATTACTAGCAAGATGCAGTGAGATTATTCCACAGCCACAAGCCCTGCAGACCATCCAGGTTACCCAGGTCGAAATTAGGGGTTGAATTCAGGTGGGTACACCGTCCAGGAAACGCATGTACCCTTAGGTAGCTTGAAGGGTGCAACACATGACAGTGTGCTGGAAATGTGCCCTACTCGACGGCAGGCTACAGATCCCAAGCGCGCCCAGGTAACGGGATTGCCTGTAGCTGGGAGATCTCTTCATGACTACTGTATTAATCTAGTTATTAACCTTAGTCCATTTCAGTAGGTACTCCTGACCGTGGTACTCAGGAGTCCCCTCCTAGACATGATGCAAGACAAGACTGGATTATTTGTACAAGCACAATCGTCCACGGTGTCCAGGTTATTTATACAGGTCCTGTCATATCAGGTAGCCGTCGCAACAGCTGTTCAAGAAAATTATGTCAGGTTATCATGTCAAGTGTTCTTGTCAGGAGTGCGCCACGACGGGCCACTATCAGGTCATGTCAGGTTATTATGTCAGGAGTGCACCACTACGGGTCACCATCGTGTCATGCTCAGGTATCATTTCCAAACATATTAAACAAATCCATGATTATCAAGTTCATGACAAAAGGCGTAAGGATATAAAATGGACGTAAAATATCTAATAAAATAATAATAATAAGATAATAAGACAGGGCACAGAAAGTCCATGCGGCTTAAGGGGAGTGAGTCCATGCGGCTGGGGCTGCACGCTCATGCGGCTCAGGGAGCCCAAGACGCATGCGGCTGGAAAGGCAAGGGCGCATGCGGCTGGGATTAATCGGGATCATGCGGCCCGGACTCAGAAGTCCATGCGGCCAGGGTCTGGGGGTTCCCATGCGGCTCGGGAATCAGGGCCTATGCGGCTCAAGGGATTCAGGGTCTACGCGGCTCGGGCGTATTGGAGTTCATGCGGCTCGGGATGGACGAAGTCCCATACGACAGCGGGGAGCAATGCTATGCGGCTGGGAGCAAGGGTGCATATGCAGTTTCGAAGCTGACTTGCCGCATGAATATTCATGCGGTCAAGTGCCACCATGCGGCTCGGGACTGTGCTTCTTCTCCAAATTTCGAGAAGAAGTACACCATAAGCCATGGCTTCCAAGCTGCATAACTCTATCATCCGGAGCCCAAATCCGAACTTCCATAGGTCAAAATGGGGCAGAATAAAATGCTCTACAACATGAAACTATCAAAACTTAGAAATAACAAGATTAAGTAGATCAAAACCCAAGAAATCCGAAAATAAAGTAAACTTAGATCTAGAAGAATCTAGCCATGGAAAGTGAAAATGCCAAGTTCTAAAGTGCTTTAGAATATAGTAAAGAAGAGAATGGAGCAATAAAATTAGAGTTCCTCCATGAAGCAAGTTGCACTTGCCTAGACCTCTCTCTCCTCTCTCTGGTAGGTAAGGAAGTAAATGAGGAAGAAGAAGATGATAAATGAAGAGAGAGAATGAAGAAAGGGTTAATAAATAATAGTGGTGGTGGTAGGTAGGGGGTTCACTTGGGTTCATTATGAACCAAAAGCAAATCCCAAACCGAACCAAGCCAACCCGAACCAAGAATAAACCGAGCCAAGAAGGAAATGCTAAGCCAGGAAATCATGCAATACAGAATAAAATACGTATACGTATTCCAAAATACGTAATACATACAACAGGCATTACAACTCTACCCACCTTAAAAGAATTTCGTCCTCGGAATTTAATCAAGAGGCTAGAGGGGCAATGACAAGCTATACTAATAACAAGCGAGCTATACTAGGCAATCAATCAATCATGCAAGCAAGGAATCGAAGGCATGAGGCATAAGAAAGACATTATACCTCACGAGTCAAACAGGTCGGGATATCGTGATCGGATATTATCCTCACGCTCCCACGTTGACTCCCCCAAAGAGTGATGACTCCAAGCAACTCGGACTAACTTGATAGTCTTGTTCTTGAGGATCTTCTCTCTTTGGTCCAATATAGACACGGGTCTCTCCTCATACGAAAGGTTGGTACCAACAACCAATTCTGAATGATCCAGGATGTGGCTCGGGTCCGAGATATACCGTCGTAATTGGGATACATGGAACACGTCATGCACCTCGCTTAGCGACGGCGGAAGAGCGAGACGATAGGACACATCTCCTACTCGCTCCAGAATGTCGAACGGTCCTATATACCTAGGACTAAGCTTTCCCCGTACGCCGAAGCGAATGACGCCACGGTTAGGCGAAATCCTCAGGAATACATGATCGTCGACCGAAAACTCGAAAGGGCGCCGATGAGAATCGGCCCAATGACGTTGGCGATCTTGGGCAACTCGAAGATGATCTCTGACTCGCCTGACCACTTCAACTGTCTGGGCAATCATTTTTGGATTGAGCATCTGCCTCTCTCCAACATCATCCCAGGCTAACGGAGATCTGCACTTTCTGCCATAAAGTGCCTCAAACGGTGCCATCTGGATACTGGCCTGGAAACTGTTGTTGTATGAGAACTCCACCAGGTGCAGGTGATCTTCCCATGAACCACCGAAGTCAAGTGTGCAAGACCACAACATGTCTTCAAGAGTCTGGATCGTGCGCTCCGACTGTCCATATGTCTGCGGGTGATATGCTGAACTGAACTGGAGATGAGTTCCCAAACTCTCCTACAAGCTACGCCAAAAGTGCGACGTGAATCTTGAATCTCGGTCTGAGGTGATACTGACTGGCACTCCGTGCAATCTGACAATCTGCCTGAGGTACATCTCCGCTAGCTGAGCCGTCGACTGACCAACTCTGAATGGGAGGAAGTGAGCTACCTTCGTGAGCCGATCAACTATAGCCCAGATAGCATCTCTACCAGCTGGGGATCTAGGTAATCCAGTCACGAAATCTATGGTCACATGCTCCCACTTCCATTCTGGAATCGGTAAGGGCTGAAGAAGTCCAGCCGGTCTCTGATGTTCGGCTTTAACTTGTTGGCAAACCAAACACCGAGAGACAAACCGAGCTATCTTCCGCTTCAAGCCATTCCACCAGAAATGCTGCCGGATATCACGGTACATCTTCGTACTGCCGGGATGGATGGAATACTGCGAACTGTGCGCTTCTGACATGATCTCCTGTCTGATATCTCCACTGGGTACACAAAGACGCTTACCATGTCGAAGTATACCATCCTCATGAATGCATAACTCTGGTCTTCGTCCTGCCTCGCACTCTGCTCTGAGTCGCTGAAGCTTGGAATCTGTTGACTGTGCCATCCGGATCCTCTCGACTATAGTGGACTGAACTTGCATGCTGGCCATCAATGCTACACTGGAAGGGAGAACAACTTCTATACCCATCTTCTGAAGATCTGTTAACAGCTCTGGTTGCGCTGTTAGGAAATAAACTCCGGCTCTCCTGCTCAATGCATCCGCAACAACGTTGGCCTTCCCAGGATGATACTGCAAGTTGACATCATAATCCACAAGAAGCTCCAGCCACCTCCTCTGGCGCATGTTAAGATCCTTCTGAGTGAAAACATACTTCAGGCTCTTGTGGTCGGTGAAAATCTCCACCCTGTCTCCATACAAGTAGTGCCTCCACAACTTAAGTGCAAACACCACTGCTGCCAGCTCCAAGTCATGGGTTGGGTAATTTCTCTCATGATCACGAAGTTGTCGTGAAACATAAGCTATTACCTTCCCATGCTGCATCAGAACACATCCTAAACCTCTGCCTGAAGCATCACAATACACTGAGAATCCTCCGGTTCCATCTGGAAGCGTGAGAATAGGAGCTGTTATCAGGCCTCGCTTCAACTGCTCAAAAGAATCCTGGCACTCTGTTGTCCAAGCAAACTGTGCATCCTTGTGGGTCAACTGTGTCAATGGCGCTAAAATTCGAGCAAAATCTGAAACAAATCGCCGGTAGTAGCCGGCCAATCCAAGAAAACTACGAACTTCTGCAACTGTGCTGGGCACCGGCCACGACTCAATAGCCACAATCTTCTGGGGATCAACTTCTACTCCTCCTCGAGTGATGATATGACCCAAGTACGAAATGCGATCAAGCCAGAACTCGCATTTACTGAACTTAGCATACAACTGGTGCTCCCTGAGAATCTGAAGAACCACACGGAGATGCTGCTCATGCTCCGCCTCACTCTTGCTGTAGACCAGAATATCATCCAAGAACACAATCACAAACTGATCCAAGTAAGGCATGAAGATGCCATTCATGAGGTCCATGAATACTGCCGGCGCATTGGTTGCTCCAAAGGGCATAACAAGGAACTCCCAATGCCCATACCTCGATCTAAAAGCTGTCTTCGGGACATCCTGCTCTCTGACTCTGATCTGATGATATCCTGAGCGCAAATCAATCTTCGAGAATACTGAAGCCCCCTTGAGTTGATCAAACAAGTCATCTATCCTCGGGAGAGGGTATCTGTTCTTGATTGTCACTGAGTTCAAGGTACGATAATCAACACATAACCGGGATGTACCATCCTTCTTCTTTACAAGAAGCATCGGGGCTCCCCAAGGCGATCCACTAGCACGAATGAATCCCTTGGTCCTGAGTTCTTCAATCATCTTGTACAAGATCTCCAATTCTGAAGGCGCCATCCTGTAGACTCTCTCTGACACTGGGGCTGTCCCGGGAATCAAGTCTATGGTGAACTCGATCTCCCGTTCCGGAGGCATACCTGGAAGCTCTTCTGGGAAAACATCTGGAAACTCCTCGACTATTCAAGGCAACTGCACTGCTGATACTGCCATCCGCAACACTGGAGGAGAAGGCTCAACTGCGCCTCGGGAAAAGGAAAACTCCGGCTCACCTGGAATGCTAAAAACTACTCTACCAATATGGCAATCTATTCTAGCATACTGGTTCCTCAACCAATCCATCCCTAAGACCACATCATAGTCGGTCATCGGGAACTCTATCAATCTAGCGGGGAACTCTCTACCGCTAACTACGATCCGACACGAGGAAAACACTCTATCGACTCCCACAAGTCCGTTACCAGTAAGTATATTGAGCCTTACCGATAACGACTCGGGCTCCAATCCTACCCGTGTCGCGAATCATGCAGACATAAAAGAATGCGATGCACCAGAATCAAATAAAGCTGAAGCTGGAAAGGAGTTGACGAGAATAGTACCTGCCACTACCTCACCTGGTGCCAATCCTTCCTCCATGGTCAACACCATAGCCTGACCATGCCCTCGGGGTGCTGGTCCCCTCTGCTGAAATCCTCGCTGCCTGTTCTGACTCAAGGCTTGGGCTTGTGCATACTGTTGGAGGTTCTGCTGCTGGAACACATGGGACTGAGGCGGCAAGGGCCTCGGTAATGGATATTGCTGCTGCTGCTGGACCGGTGCTGGTCCTCTCACCGAAGAGCTAGAAAGGTTGGATGATGATGAACCACCCCTGTTCGGGCAGGATCCAACCCTATGGTCTGGTGCTCCATAAACCAGATACAATCCCTGTGCCCTGCGATACTCTGCTACCACATGGCCTGGCTTCCCACAATGAGAACATCCCACTACGGAAGACTGCTTCTGCTTCTGCTGCTGCTGAGGGTACGTCGGGGTGGAATGCTGAACCGACGTCACTGAGGCTGCTCGCCTCGGAGCTCCAATAGTCAAAGCCCTGGCTGCTGGGGCTGGGGCTGAAGACTGATTTATCTGGCCGTGAGATCTCTTCCGACCTCCGGTCCTGTCCACGATCCTCTGGGAGGTATACTCATGCCTCCGGGCTGCTCTCAAGACTGCATCAAAAGTCTGATGCTCAAACTGCTCAACCGCTAACAAGATCTCCAGGTGAAGTCCCTGCTGGAACCGCTGGGCTCGATCATACTCGGTTGCCACCATGGTGGGAGCAAACCGACTGAGTCTGGAAAACTCGGCCGCATATCCGTCGACCATCCTGCCTCCTTGCTTCAGATTGGTGAACCTCGTCTGTAGATCGTACCGAGCTACAGCATCGAAATACTTGGTCTGAAATCTCTCCCTGAATACCGCCCAAGCAATGGGTGCGGCTAATCCAATGGCCTGAGCTGCCCACCAGCTGCGGGCAAGATCTAACAACTGTAGGCGCACCACGGCTACCTTCTCGTTCTCTGGGGTCCTGGCTGCTTCTAGAATTACCTCAGTATCCTGAAGCCAAGCATCTGCGGCGATAGCATCTTCACTACCGTCGAAGAAGGGAGTGTTCAAGCGCTTGAAGCTGTTGGCCGCGCTGTTACCCTGATGACCTCCTCTGGCTAGAGCATCCGTCACTGCCTGGTGCAAGGCATCTCCACGACGGTCTTGAGAAGCTATCAAGGTCCTGATAAGACCTACCAAGGTGCCATCATCCGACTCGGCAGGCTGAACTGGCTGGACTGGTGGTTCTCCATCAGAAGGAACGACTCTAGAGGCTACTCCGGAATGCTGGGCTTGATCTCCGGGTTGCTGCTGGTCCGCGGGAGGTGCTCCGCCTTGCTGACCGGCAGGTCCAGGAACAATGCTGCTGAAGAAGACGACATAGGGAACAATAAGGAAGGACCAGGACAGATCAACGATACAAGCATATGATCAGGACAAGAATCCAGGAATTCAGGAGATATGAGCAGAGATCAAGGGCGAATACTGATTGAGACATCTATTCGGTAAACCCTCACATATCTTGATTTACAAGACCTGCATGGGCCACCACTTAAACCATGTCACGCCCCAGAACCAGAATACTGGAGAGCGGGGGCAGACATAGCCAGCTACGTATATTAAAATGGATTCCATCTCGCCATACGGTCACGGCTGTCTAGATACATGAGGGTTTACTACAAGCCAACAGTCTCTATGGTCATGAACAAGCCTAGTGTCTCAATCACAAGCAAGTAAGTAAATGTTACAAGATGTATGATCATTAAATACATAATAAGGCATCCCAAATATTACATATTCAGCTGATCATGAAGCTAGTCGTTACAAAATGTGAGGACTAGCAAGAGTTTAGTCATACATGATCAACCCTAGGATCTGTCAATCATGTTACGTCCGTAGGCAGACAGTAAGTAAATGCGATCGAGCTAAACAGGTGCTCGTCGGCTAAACTGTCACGACCCGCACCCGGTATAGGGGCATGAGAAGTGGGTACGTCCAGCCTACGCCGAGTGTCGGCAGTAGTAAGCTGTCCTAGGCTGTCCTACTAACTAATCTCATGCAGTGAATAAAAAGTACTTGTCCAGATATCAGCTCCGAATGGAGGCAAAGTAAAGGGTATGATCTACTCAAACACAGTCTAAACACGAAAAGATAACACAGAAGTTATACCTAAGGAATTAAAGACAACAACAACTAACTACTAAAATAATACACCAATATCTCCAAACCAACTTAATACAGACTCAATATCTTAACTTTAATACAACAAGCCAAAACATGAAAGCTAAAGTAGTTCTACTAGCTAATCTCCTGAATCACTCCTGAGAGTCGGGACCAAAGGTAGCTAATCCCTCGCCAGGTCCATGGTAAGCAGGGCATGTGTCCTCAGGATTATCATCTGTATAATTTTCAACAGGTCCAATCAGGACGGAAACGAGTACAATCATAGAAAAACCCAAGTAAATGACAAAGAATTATAAAGCAGTTATAGACAGTTTTTATTGAGCATGGCAGTTTTATACAGGTAATGATGGCATAGAGAGGCAGTAAGATACAAGAAAAGAAAGGTAACTAAAACAAGAGAAGAATCATGGCAGTGAAGACTGTAATAAAAGCTAACTGAACTAGAATAATATGTACGAGTCCAGACAGTACGATATAAGTCTAATGTAATCCCAGTGAGTCCAGTCCATATAATCTGATACCAGATAATTTCCAGTACAAGATGAGTCCAACAGTGATCAATAAAACCAGGGAAACGCCTCAAAAGAATATTTTTACAATAGAGTGGGAGAGCAAAAAAAAATCCACTCGTTGCCCGGGTTACGCCTGGTATTCACCATCGGGCTGGAAAAGCGGTGGATCCTCTGGAGCTGCTCCGAAATCTGGCCATACAAAACCAGCTGGGTCAGATCCCAAAAAGAGCAAGTGCCACAAAGGAAGCTTCACTTAGGAACTAAAACCAGCAATCAGCACAAGAGTAAAAATAAAGTAAGAACTGGAAATAAAAAAAACATCAGGATGATATACGACGAGATAACCATGGAACTATTCAGATAACCAGGTTACAACCCGTAAACCAAACAAGGACCGGGGTTGTAACCCTTCGTCTGAACAGAACTTGGAACTCTCACCATTTATCGGTAAAATAAATACAGGCATTCAAGTCATGTAGTGATCTGGAACAAGGTCAGGGCAAGACTAGACTGGTTAGACTCCATCCAATCATTTCACGGCCAAGCAAGAATTACGGCTTGATACTTTAACTAACTAGGGTTATCACAGGCCTAATTACTAGCAAGATGCAGTGAGATTATTCCACAGCCACAAGTCCTGCAGACCATCCAGGTTACCCAGGTCGAAATTAGGGGTTGAATTCAGGTGGGTACACCGTCCAGAAAATGCATGTACCCTTAGGTAGCTTGAAGGGTGCAACACATGACAGTGTGCTGGAAATGTGCCCTACTTGACGGCAGGCTACAGATCCCAAGCGCGCCCAGGTAACGGGATTGCCTGTAGCTGGGAGATCTCTTCATGACTACTGTATTAATCTAGTTATTAACCTTAGTCCATTTCAGTAGGTACTCCTGACCGTGGTACTCAGGAGTCCCCTCTTAGACATGATGCAAGACAAGACTGGATTATTTGTACAAGCACAATCGCCCACGGTGTCCAGGTTATTATACAGGTCCTGTCATATCAGGTAGCCGTCGCAACAGCTGTTCAAGAAAATCATGTCAGGTTATCATGTCAAGTGTTCTTGTCAGGAGTGCGCCACGACGGGCCACTATCAG
>JANAVB010034417.1:68225375-68334655 GCA_029216955.1 Iris pallida | reverse complement strand
GGTTACAGAACATGTGATAGAAGAGTAGCTTAAGACATTTATGTGAAGTGTTGGACATAGATCGAGTTTAGAACAAATAGATGGCACACACCCGAAATAAATTAGCACTCACAAACACAAAAGATTTAAGGTGCAAAAGCCTAAACAAGATAAAACCACCGACAGAGTAGAGACACTTCACTATTGTGGAGAAGAGTACAGATGAGGATTACCCTCTGCATATCAGATGGGGCCTATTTGTAACCTCTAAATAATATAGAATAAGGAAACGAGAATTTCTAATCCTAATAAGGAAACAAGGATTCAAGATATCCCAACAAATTTTCACCTTGGATTGATCCCTGATGTGAATATCAGACTCTGCTTCTGCTCAGACACTCCGCATGGGACTAATTTCAACCATCAGCATTGAGCAAGTCCATAAAAGTGTGAACATGAGAGTACCAGCCGATACGATACGTATCGGTTTTAACATGTCCCAATCTGATACAGATTGCTACCAATATTTGATCGATACCGACTTTGGGGGTCTCTTTCCCGATCAATTAGACATAGAAGAATGAAAAAAAATGTCAACCCGATGATTAAGTTGTGCCGAACATCGGCAATGATAAAGTATGTCGATAAGATTCCTTATCGAAAAAATGTAACAATTATTTTTTGTAGAAGTTGTATAGCTATAACTTCATAACATCCGTCCATATTAGTATTATTCCATTCTAAACTATTCATTGTGTCTGCACTATGTAAAGGTAAGTAAATAAACAATAGTATATATTGCAACTGAAATATTGTTCCATTTAAAACTATGGAAAAACAACATACACCGTACAATGTATTAGATTATGTCTAAATGTATCAAATATTTTTTCCATATTTTTAAAATATATTTTATTATTCTTTGGCTTTCCGAAAAGAAAACCCAATAATCGAATCCGAAACGGTCGAAACTGTTGATACCGATACTCAATAGGAAGGAGGATCCAAAACTGATTCATACTGATTTTTCAAACCTTGAAACTTGTCCATTAGGCTCACAAGTATGAGTCGAAAAAAGTAATCTAGCAATAAAGAACCTCCATGAATATTAGTCACATACCTGCTTATGCTCCCTTGAGATTCTTCTTCAATCATTTTATTGGCCACAGATGGCTGATCAGTCATGGCCTCCATCTCTTTCTGGAAAATAAGAGGTCTTGTGTCAGACATTTAGTAAGCATATCAGAAATGAACTTATAAAAAAAAAAGATCCACAGACTCGACAAATGCACATAAGCAATCTAAAGTTCTTCTAATCAACGATGTTTAATAAAAAAGAAGTGAACTCAGGAATTTCCATTTCCCAGACAAGGCAAGTAAAACATGCAAGATGATTCTTTATATGGAACTCGATAAACAACCATACAAGTTCAACATGGACATCTAAATGAACACCTTCAAAATATGTGTTACTTCCAGTCCAATAAGTGCAACTGTGCAAGTGCTGGTGCAGAGGTGTTAGCATTATTAATTACATTCAGCAGTCCCAATTTAACTAAGCAGTCAGGTACAGTATCCGAAAACACTAAAAAAAAATGTCTCACCGAGAGTTTTTCAGCTTCTGCAACTTTTCCTTTCATCCTGAGTTGCAACACCTTAGCAGCTAGCTGATTTGCAGTCAAACCTTGTATGCTAACTGAGGATACTTCACTAGAGTTTCTGATTTCAGAAGAGCCCAAATCATTTCCCCTGTGATTCTTTACCTCTGTACCTGCTCTAGGAGAGCTACTAGAGCCATCAGCACCATTACCCTGGAGACGAGAGACGCTGTCCATAAAACTCCCATCATTAGAAAACTTATTCAAGCCAGATAATGCTGAGGCAATGAGTGAGCTGTCCTCGGAAGACATATTCTGTCGTTTACTTTTCCATTGGAAAGAATCCTGTTTCGGTTTCCTCATTTCAGGATGCCGAGAAGAAACATCCCGTAAATAATCGTGGCTGCCTCTTCGTGATAATTCAGCTCCTCTTCGTGATAATTCAGCAACTCCTTTAACTGCACCATCTGTGTCAGTTTCAGGTGTTTCTATCTGTCCCATTTTCCTATCTTTTATAGCACGCAGATGGGCACGAGAAGGTGCAGCTGTCCGAGTTGCCACAGAAGCAGCTAAATGGCCCAACGAATCCCATCGTTCTTCAACAACCTGTACATAAACAGTAAGTTCAATTAATATGGCTTCTTCTTCAAGGGCATGAAATGGAAGTAAGCCGGTATACCTCGTCAAGTTTCCGTCCTTCACGAGCTGCTTGCTCCTTCGCACGCTTTAGGGCTTTCAATCGCCAACTTGCACCGCCATCACCAACAACCGAAGAAGAAAGAAGTTGACCAGCAGCAGCCACCGAGGCTGAAGTGTCATCTGGGTAGCCACTTCCACTATCTCTAAGATATGGATTTAATTCTCTTGGATTTGCTCCTTTTACCTGCCAAGACAAAAGTAATTCGTCATTATAAGCTCAACTGATCCACGCACATCCAATGAGACAACAAACATACATTCACCAATTGGTATGGTCATTTTCAAGAATCGGGAAAGAAGAATCACTTGAAACATCAAGATTTTAGAGTCTCTTCGTGCAAGCAAATGTATTCTTGCGAAGTTTGTGGCAATCAAGGACAAGGATAAGAAATGACTGTTGACTGTATTACAGATAAGTTGGAGATCACACAATTAAGGATGAGAAGAAATCGTGTCAAGTGGTTTTCACACATGCAACATAAACCAGTAGATGCAATGGTTACCAAGACCGAAGATAATAATTAAAGGAGCTGCCATAACTAGGGGTAAAGGTATGATTTTCTTTTTATTGCTAAAATTGCCCTTAACAAATCGACAACAAAGCTTCTAACATAACTTCATGTAATCCCCTTCTTCTGCTGAAGCTCTATTAAGGTCCGCCTCTTCTGTATGATAGCAGCAATCATATAATTTTTAACTCCTTATCCATTTTAATTTCTGTCTATCTCTAGTCATACCAGCCCGTTAAGCAGGAATCCAATTGATACATTTAGCTTAAGTGGAACCAGCAATTTGTCAATAATTAATCAAACACTAACAAGAGTTATACACACTACCATGAGCACTTATCACATTTGATTCAAATAGCATAAAAAAATTAATAGATAGTAGAATAATACCAAGTAACATCTCATTCCTCTATTTTAGTTAAACATGCAGCATCAGTGATAACTGGGAGCATTAAAGAATGGCCTGTCTTGATCTTAAGAAGTAGACTTAGAAACTAAAGATTTTCTAGAACTAAAATCATCTGATGGAATTTATTTGTTTCAACACAAGGATGATATTTGAAGACGATCAAAATAAGGAGATCTACGGACCAGGGAGATCATGGTGGATGTTGTATGATTAAATGTGATGGAGTCTGCTGTGTTGTCGCTTTTTATAGAGTTTGTGAGACTCTGCTTGATAATGAGAATGTGGAAATACCATGTTTCAAAAATGATTTTATGATTCGTGTATATCCAACTGCATATAGAAAAAGCAGGGGAAATTAGAAATATTCATCATGGTACTAGATGATCTATTCTCTATGCATGATGCATGCAAACTCTGACACCATTTCGTGTCCGTGCAACATAGTCCAGACTGCAATGCTTACCAAATTTGTTGCAGACCTTAAATTTCTTTCCCATGGTTAGGAGTAAATTTGATAACATATAATCTTACAGCTACAGTTTTTGGTCAGTACATACAGACCTCCAAGATTAAATTGGAAGCGCCTTGCAATCCTTTCATTATAATTGACTGTTGTGCACAACTCTTATCAGTTATTGTAAATGCCAATTTGATACTATTGTTCCCCTTGTACCTTGAATAACATGTTCTAAAGGGTTATGTCTTCTCTTGATGCGTCGAAGGTTTGCAATTGATAATGAGATATAAGCTGTTCTAATCATCAGCTTTAGCACTATTTTATTTTTTTCAAGATTCAGTGACAGGAAATTTATTATTGTTCATCTTCTGCAACCCTTATACATGTATTACAGTTTTGAAGAATTTCATATATGTCGACAGGTCTACAATGATGAAGATTTAAGTCCCATTTTTCACTTCTTAAACTTACAGTTTTTGTTGCTGTCACATGACCTATGTAATGCTTATGTTTTTCAACTCTACATGGCTAATCTTAATTAAACCATTTGAATGTAATGAGAAGGTGTGGCTGAAAATGGTATAGCTTTTTGTAAAATGCTTAAACATTTTACCTTAGAAAATACTTTTGTATATACAATACATACTGGGACGGTTCCAAGTTCCAACATCTCAGAAATCGACTAATGAGGAACTGGCCTATATTATTTATCATACACATCTAATAGCTTTCATAGAAATACTATTATAGTAATGCACTATGTTGCACGGATACAACACAAACAAGGTGGCACACATTTTTCTAGCTAGGGTATGATATATACATATACACACACACACAACGTTCTAAAATTCGCTAGGCGGAATCTGTGCGTCGGAGGGCCGCCTAGCGCCTAAGCGCCGAACTGAATTTTTTTTCTTTTATGTATATGTCACTTGTATATATACTATGTATATCTAAATAAAAATACAAACTCTTGGACAATTTGGCTAGTAAGTAGGACTGTAGTGCTGTGCTTTCCCAGGTTGTGGTACCAGGTCATGGGTTCGAGTCGTTTGCTAAGCAAACACAATTTTTTTTTAACTTTAACACGTTCGGGTTGGGTTTCAAATACGGCCCATTACCCAAACCGTTGCCCTAAAATATGGTTTGAAGGAGAGAGAAACAGAAACGCCAGCTGAATCTGGAGGGGCTCGAGCTCGACGGAAGGGGGAGGAGGAGGCAGTGATCTACTGGAAAAGGTCCAGGCCGGGGAGGAGGTCGAGGACGAGGTGGAGGTAGAGGGGCTCCTCGAAGACGGCGTGGAGGTGGACAACGTAGGGGTTGCCGGCAAAGGCAAGATGGTGAGTTTCGACTCGTTTTCGAAGGAGATCCGATCGAGGGGGGCGTCGAGGAGCTCGGACTTGTCAAATGGACTTAACGGCAAAGTGCTCGTCGAAGAGGAGGGAGGTGCAACAGCGGACGGTGCTGATTCGGCTACGGCGGACGGTGCTACGACGCTCCCAACCTCGTCAGCAGCAGCACAATCGCAGGTAAGTTTTGTAATTTTTTGGTTTTATTTGAAAATTTTGAAATTTAAACCCTAAATCTGATTTTATTTTTGAATTTTTTTTGGAAAATTTTGAATTTCAAATCGACCGAACAAGTCAAATACGGGCGCTCGCCTAGGGCCGCGCCCTAGCACCGCCGACTTGGTGGTATCCGGTGCTGCCGGCGGCCGCCTAGCACCTAGGCACAGCCTAGACCGAAATATATATATATATATATATATATATATATATATATATATATATATATATTGGAATAAGGGTGAATTTATTCCTCGCATATAGCGGAAAAGGTATTACAATACATAGATATCACAACTTCCCATGCCCCAAAACATACAATTATGGGACCATTACTGATACATCGAATTCTATGTTATGTAGAATTCCAATGGGGGGGTAGTCAAGCCCTCGAAAATACGTCTGTTCCGCTCCTTCCAGATATGCCAAACAGACGCGGCGAGTCGAACTCTGGCTCACCCCGGATCCCGGCCTCTATGATCTCGGATCCAGCTGAGAATGCTCCGGATGTCTCTATCCACCCCAACTCCTCCTCTAAGCTGTGCACACTGCTCAGTCCAAATGTGCCAGGTCACCGGACATACAAAGAAGAGATGTCCCATAGATTCGTCTTCCTCATTACATAGCACACATTTGGCATCCGGGATCTGTATCCCAAACCGGAGGAGTCTGTCTCTCGTCATCAGTCTACCCCGGAGAAGACGGTATGCACATAGTTGCATTTTACGGACAACGCCCTTGCCCCAAATGAAGTCCACCTCCTCAGCCCGATCGTGGTGGGTCCGAACCAAGTCGTAGCAGCTACGAAAGCAGAATAGACCTGACCCGCCCCCCGTACCTGGGCCGGCCCAGCTCCATGAATCCTCCGCCTGGCTAGCGTCAATGGTAATAAGGCGAATCTCCTCGACAAGCTGAGCAGTATATGGATATCCTTCTGGCCTCCAAACTCCATCTCTGATAATCCGACTACATGTGAGCCCCCTGCCCGCTTCTCTGTCCAGCTGTCCTCCCAATAGCTCGAGCAAGGATCTGGAACCCAACCAAGGGTCAAGCCAGAGGTCGGTAGTCGTCCCATCCTTCATGTGCCTGCAGATAGCGGTCTGAAGCACCGGTCTATACCTCAGGATAGCCTTAAACGTGACCGAAAAATTATTGTCTATCCTGCAGGCCCAGAAGTTGGTCCTCCTCAGGTATCTGCTCGTCATCCATTCCGCCCAGAGCGACCCCCCTTGATGAATCTCCAGGCCATCTTCACACAAGCTGCCTTCCTGACCGCATGGAGAGGCCTCAGCCCCACTCCTCCTTCCTCCCGTGGTCAACATAACTGGTCCCAGGATATCGCATGCATTCCACCCCTCCATATGAAGTCAGCACAGATGGACTCCACTTTTCGAATAGTAGCCGTAGGGATCTGGATAGACTGGAGCCAGAACATCGTGATGCCTGCAATAACCGACCGCACCAACTCTATCCGTCCGCCAAATGATAGACCCGCAGCTTGTCAGCCTTCCACTCTCCTCTGAGCAAAGTCCACCAAGCTGTGACAATCCTGCTCTCTGGCATAGTTGACCGTCAACGGGACCCCCAGGTATTTCACTGGGAGCTCGTCTCTGTCCACACCTAAGGCGAAGGCTCTCTCCTCCTGCTGTGTACACCAGGAGCTGAAGTAGACTCTGCTCTTCTCCCGGTTTAACTGGAGCCCAGATAGTCGTCTGAACTCCTCCATAATATCAGAGAGCGCTCTCATTCCCCGCATGGAAGGCTGGAGTAGCACCAATAAGTCGTCAGCATAGATCAAGTGGGATACAACCGGACTCACCAACCGAAAGAGGGAAACGATCCTCTTGCTATGCACTGCCGTATCCATCATGCAAGTAAAGTATTCCATCACCAGGGTAAATAGATACGGGGAGAGAGGGTCACCCTGCCTCAACCCCCTGTTGCTACTGAAGTAGCCATGTGGCGTACCCTGGATGAGGACTGAGAAAGTAGGGGAGCAGATGCACTCCCTCACTCTCACAACCCACCTCTCGTCGAACCCTATGGCAAGCATCAAGTGACACAGGAAGTCCCGGTTGACCGTATCATAAGCTTTCCGGAGGTCAAGCTTCACACAAGCCTTCACCCCCCCAGGTTTGCTGAACTCCCTCACCATCTCATGAGCTAGTAGGCTGTGCTCCGCAATCGACTGGCCCTTGATGAACGCTGCTTGATTCCGGGACACCAATCCCTGCATAATCCCCTCCATACGCCTGCACATAAGATGAGTGATAATCTTGTAAAGAAAATTACAGCAAGCTATGGACCGAAAATCTGCAAGTGAGGTCGCTCCCTCCTTCTTTGGAACCAGCGTCAAGAAAGTGTGGTTCATCTCCTTTAGAAGCCGGCCCTCCACAAAGAACTCCTGAACCGCCGTCAGAACAGGTGCCTTAAGCACACCCCAGTGTCGCTTAAAGAACCCTGAAGAGAAGCCATCAGGCCCGGGGGCTTTGTTGGGATTAGCCTTCATCACAATATCTTCCACCTCCTCCATCCTCACAGGTGCCAAAAGCAGACTGTTCCCATGGCGGGACACCAGTCTCTTCGTGACTAGGGCAGGAAACGTGCTAGAGTAGTCCGTCTGCTGATATAGGTCAGTGTAAAATCTGACGGCCTCCTCCTGAATCTCCATCGGGTCCCCTACAAGACGTCCCTCAGCATTCAGAAGCCTGGGGATGCTGTTCCGGTGCTGACGGATGCGGATCACATCGTAGAAGAATTTGGTACAGCGGTCTCCATCTTTAAGCCAGGTACATTTGGCCCTCTGTGCCGCATTAATCTCCTCCTGCAGTCTCATGATGCTGACCTCTTCAATCAGGATCTTCTCCTTAGCCGCCAGCTCCCCGTTCAGAATGTCTGCTTGTAGGGCCACCTGAGTGTCCCGAAGAAGCTCGGCTTCCTTATCCGCCAGAGAGGTCCGCGGTCTCGTCTTTACCCACCCCCTGATGACCCGCTTGAGCTGCTTGAGTTTGTGAACCATGCGGAACTGGGCCGTGCCTTCCCGGAAGTGCTGCATCTCTCTCATAACCACCTCCTCATATCCAGCCGACAGATACCAGATGTTGTTATACCGGAACGGCCTCACCCTCAAAGTGGGTCTCAGACAGAGGCCAACCCGGATAGGGGAATGGTCGCTAGTACCCGCCGTCAGACCTTCCGCCACCGAGTTCGGAAAGCACCTGAACCACTCACTATTGCCCAAGGCCCGATCCAATTGACAAGCAATCCGATTATGTGTAGCCTTGTTGTGCCAGGTCCAAATATGTCCAGCTCGCTCCAGCCCCCGCATCCCTGACATAAGCAGACACCTCTGGAAGTCGTATAAGATCGAGTCCGGAACAGGACGGCCTCTCACCTTCTCTTGACGAAGCAGCATAGCATTGAAATCTCCCATGATGAACAGCGGGAGATGAATGTTGTCCGCCATATAACCCATATGCACAATGTCCTCCCACAGAGCCTCCCGGAGTCCCCGGTATATATATATATATATATATATATATATATATATATATATATATATATTGTTGGAGATATTGTAGTTGTTTCATATTTCTCAGGTGATTTGTTATTAACAGCTGTTTTCTATTTCTTAGGTGATTTATTATTAATTTCCTTCTTTAAGGAGGAAACAAATCCCTTAGATTAAGCAGTTTGTTACTGCCTAATATGTATATATATATATATATATATATATATATATATATATATATATATATATATGAAAGAAAAAAAAAAAAAAAATATATATATATATATATATATATATATATATATATATATATATATATATATATATATTAAGACTGTTTTGTACATGAATGTATAGAAAAGAGGAAAATAAAATCCTAAAATTCTCATGGTATCTGAGCCATGTTTCTGAAACCTCATCTCATATTGCTTTTTCTGACAGTAACCCTAATCTCATACTGCTTTTTCCGACATAAATTTTTTCCGGCATCATCTTCTCTCATCCATCATGACAACTCCTCCCAAACCTACCAGTTCGATGAAACCTCAGATGAAGTATCTAGCCTTGAAACAGCAGCCTTGGCGGCAACGGAGGAGATCCTCCAAACTTTCCCCACGTCTATTACTTCATACAAGCTCAATGGCCGAAACTATCTTCAGTGGTCCCAATCGGTGCTCTTGTATATCTGCGGCAGAGGGAAGGAAGGTTATCTCACCAATGAAGTCACCAAACCGGAGGAGGCGACAGATGAATATCGAACATGGAAGAAGGAGAATAGTCAGGTAATGTCTTGGCTAATCAACTCTATGTTGCCTAACACGTCAGAGAAAATTTTCTTCTATATGAAACAGCAGCAGAGGTATGGGAGACAGCAAAGGCAACTTACTCCCACAAAGATAATACTCCTGAACTTGTAACAATCGAAGGAGAATTACATAATTTGAGGCAGGGTGATCTCTCGGTGACAGATTATGACAACAAGCTTCAACAGTATTGGCATCAATTTGATGCTTTGAGAAATACAAGTGGACTACTGCAGCTGATTCACAACAATATAAGAAGATCATTGAGACTAACAGGGTGTACAAGTTCTGTCTGGGATTAAATCCAAATCTTGATGCCGTGAGGGGTAGGATTTTTGGGACAAAACCATTGCCTAATCTTCGAGAGACATTTTTTGAAATCAGACATGAAGAGAGTCGCAGGACCTTGATGCTGGGGGCTAAACCAAAGGAAGCTGGAGGTGAAGCTTCAGCTCTGGCAGCCCGCAGTACTTCAGAGCCACGTAAAGGAGGCCGGCCATGGTGTGATCACTGCCGAAAACCTGGCCATATCAAGGACAAGTGCTGGACAATTCACGGAAAACCGACGGATTGGAAATCATCCAAGGAACGAGATAGCAAAGCCAACTTATCCTCCTCTGTGGCTGAACCATTCAGCAAGAAACAATTGGAAGTACTGCATAAACTCCTTACTCAGGGACAACCCGGCCAAATGGTAATAGGTTCAGGGACAGTTGCACAAAAAGGTAAAATTTTTACTGCACTAGCTGCAAATCAAGACACATCTCATTCATGGATTATGGATTCTGGAGCATCGTATCACATGACTGGTAATAGAAACCTTTTCAACCAGTTTTCAGCCTATAGCAATAGTCCTCATGTACGAATAGCGGATGGATCCTTGTCTAAATTAATGGGGATTGGTTTCGTAATTATTTCTACTGATTTGACTTTAAAGTCAGTCTTATATGTGCCTAAATTAAACTGCAATATCTTATCAGTAAGTAAACTCATTAAGGATTTGAATTGTGCGGTTGATTTTCGATCGGATGCTTGAGGATTTGCTCTCAGGGAAGATGATTGGCAGTGCTAAAGGCTGTGCAGGGCTCTATTTTCTGGAAGTTCAACCCTCTCCAATAAATAAGGCATCAACAACAGTGAGTAGTAGTTCTTATGTCAACAGTGTTAGCCACAATGAGTCTGTTAGAATGTCTAGTCCAAGTCAGGATGTTATGTTATGGCACTATAGACTAGGTCACCTAAACTTCATGTATCTTGCTAAGTTGTTTCCATCATTGTTCAGAAATAAAAATCCTAGTGATTTCCAATGTGACATTTGTCAATTCTCTAAACATTTTCGAACCACTTTTCCAAATCAGATTTATAAATCAACCAAGCCATTCACTATGGTGCATAGTGATGTTTGGGGACCATCATAGACTCCTAAGATCACTAATGTCTGATGGTTTGTTTCATTTATTGATGATCATACTCAACTCACTTGGATATTTCTCATGAAACAAAAATCTAAGGTCTCTCAAATTTTGAAAACTTTTAATACCATGATTCAAACCCAATTTAATTCTAAAATCCAAATTTTACGAACCGACAATGGCAAGTAGTTCTTTAATTCTATCCTTAGCAATTACCTTTTGGGTGAGGGTATCATTCACCAAAGCTCATGTGTTGATACCCCACAACAGAATGGAATTGTTGAGCAAAAGAATTGACTTGAAGTTGTCCGATCTTTGTTATTTTCTGCAAACATGCCAAAACGTTTTTGGGGTGATGATGTTCTTACAAGAGCCTATCTAATTAATAGGCTACCTTCCAAAGTTTTGAATTCTTCCACTCAAACTCAAAAACTTCTTGAAGTTTATCCTCGCTGTCGCCTCCTGTCTACTTTACCACAAAAATATATTTGGGTGTACTGTTTTTATCCATCTTCACAAACACACACGAGGTAAATTAGATAAGAGGTCTGTCAGAGGTGTATTTCTCGGCTATTCATCATATCACAAAGGTGACAAGTGCTTTTGCACTGAAAATAACAAGTTTTATCATAGCATGGATGTTACTTTCTTTGAGACAACTCCATATTTCCATAAACTGCTCTTCAGGGGGAGAATTTAGGTGAATATCAGTTTTTGGGATCTGAGAGACCTACTTTGACTTCAACTTCAAAACTTAAGTGTTTGGATGATATGTTTTGACTTCTCATGATATTGAATTTCTTGACAATCCTAGTGTCAGTCCAAAACAGCCTCCTAGTCAACCTAGTCAGCCTAAATCAAACTTGTTAGACCATCCTAGTGTTGTTCAATCTAATCAGACTGATCAAGGGAACCCTTCTGTTAGTGAGCCTAAGAAACCTAGTGAGCCTAGGAAACCTACACTTACTGTTGATGATCAAAACATAATTGTTTATCAAAGGAGATGGAAAAAACAGAAGGAAACAGACGTTCAGACACAACCTATACCACTTCAAAGATCTGAACCTAAGTCCAAGTCTCATGAAACTCATACACAGGTTGAAGATAGAGATTCTTCTAACAGTACAGGCCCTGAGAGTGCACAAACTGATGATGATTTGTCTATTGCAATTCGAAAAGGGGTGAGAGACTGCAGATGTAGGCCGTTATATCCTGTTAGCAAGTATGTCAGTTATGATGGGCTGTCTCAAGGGTATAGGTCCTTCATTGCAAAAATCTCAAACATACACATTCCTAATAGTGTACAAGAAGCATTGTCAGTAGCAGAATGGAAGAAGGTTGTAGAAGAAGAATTGAAAGCCCTAGAGAAGAACCGAACCTGGGAACTATGTGATTTGCCGAGAGGAAAGAAGCCAGTTGGTTGCAAATGGGTCTTCACTGTAAAAACCAAAGCTGAAAACAACATTGAGAGGTTTAAGCCAAGGTTGGTTGCTAAAGGTTTACTCAGTCATATGGCATTGACTATCAGGAAACTTTTGCACCTGTGGCAAAGTTGAATTCTATCCGAGTTCTATTATCTCTAGCAGCAAATCTTGACTGGCCTCTCTGCCAACTAGATGTCAAGAATGCATTTTTGAATGGTAATATAGAAGAAGAGGTGTATATGGAGATTCCTCCTGGGATTGAAAATGTTGCTAATAGAGGAAAGGTGTGCAGGTTGAAGAGTTCGTTGTATCGTCTCAAACAATCTCCAAGAGCATGGTTTGAGAGATTTTCTAAAGTGCTAAAACAACATGGGTACACTCAAGGACAGACAGATCACACAATGTTCATAAAACATTCTTCTATTGGTAAGATGGTAGTGTTAATAGTTTGTGGACGATATTGTGCTCATAGGGGACTATGAAGAGGAGATACCTAGAATTAAAAAGATTCTTGCAAAAGAGTTCGAGATCAAAGATCTAGAAAATCTTAAGTACTTTCTTGGGATGGAGATAGCTAGATCGAAGAAATAAATTTTTGTCTCACAAAGGAAGTATGTGTTAGACCTACTGAAAGACATTGCCATGTTTGACTGCAAACTTGCTGCCACACCAATGGACTCTACTACTAAACTTGGGTCAATTCAAGATAGTACTCCTATTGAAAAGGGAAGGTAACAAATACTTGTTGGGAAGTTGATCTTTCTCATACAAGGCCTGATATTGCCTTCTCAGTGAGTGTTGTAAGTCAGTACATGAATAATCCGACTGAGGAACATATGACAGCAATTCAGTGGATTCTGAGATACCTAAAAATGACCCCTGATAA
Organism: Iris pallida; assembly: GCA_029216955.1. Taxonomy (NCBI): domain Eukaryota; kingdom Viridiplantae; phylum Streptophyta; class Magnoliopsida; order Asparagales; family Iridaceae; genus Iris; species Iris pallida. The sequence continues at coordinate 68,321,400 of JANAVB010034417.1, read as the reverse complement.
AGGACTGTTTTTCAAGAAGAATGCAACAAGAGGACTTGAAGTATACTCAGATGCAGATTGGGCTGGATCTATAACTGATAGGAGATCCATCTCGGGGATGTGTACTTATGTCTGGGATAATTTAACTTGGAGGAGTAAAAAAACAGTCAGTTGTGGCAAGAAGTAGTGCTGAGGCTGAGTTCAGAGCTATGGCTCAAGGGATTTGTGAAGGAATATGACTGAAACGATTGCTAGTTGAGTTAAAGATTCCTATCAATGGTTCAATCAAACTATTAAGTGATAGCCAATCAGCTAAAAGCATTGCCAACAACCCGGTTCAACATGACCGAACCAAACATATTGAAATTGACAAGCATTTCATCAAAGAAAATATAGGAGGGATAATTAAGCCTATCTATATTTCCTCATCATTGCAAAATGCAGACATGCTCACCAAACTGGTTCCTAGAGTTGTTTTTGAAGGTTTGTGTAGCAAGCTGGGTGTGATAAACATATACACCCAGCTTAAGAGGGGGGGGGGGGGGGGGGGGGGGGGGGGGGCGTTGGAGATATTGTACTGGTTTCCTATCTCTTAGGATTTGTTATTGATAGTTGTTTCCTATTTTTCAGGTGATTTGTTATTAACCGTTGCTTTCTATTCCTTAGGTGATTTGTTATTAATTTCCTTCTTTAAGGAGGAAACAAATCCCCTAGATTAAGCAATTTGTTACTGCCTAATATGTATATATATTAGGACTGTTTTGTACAGGAATGTATAGAAAAGATTAAAATAAAATCCTAAAAATTCTCATTATATATATATATATATATATATATATATATATATATATATATGTTCTCACCACCTTAGGCTTCAGCCTAGCTTCTGCGTGTCATTGCTGCTCGAAGCGACAACCCGAAACTGTCGAGCACATTCTATCGTCAGGCGACCTAGCTTTGGAAGTGTGGTCCAGGTACTCTAACTATTGCATCCCGAACCAGAACGTAGGGGGCTTCCACGATCTTTTAGCCACCTGGGGCCAAGCCTCGCACGATCATCAGATCGTCGCAGCTGCTATCACGTAGGTCATTTGGAAAAACCGAAACAAGCACAGATACTAAGGGCACCAGTACACCTCCAATCAATTGATCAAGGAGGTTCTCAGACAGATTCACAAAGTTAGAAGACTATGCAAGCACGTTAGGGAAGGGTTCTGGAACTCCCTGAACAGCTGACTTGATCATTCCGTCCGAGGTTTAAGCCCCAGAGTGGGAGATCGCCTCCCCTCTCCTTTTCCTTACTGTTTTTTGTCTTCCTCTAATCATAAGCATACTTGTAAAGGCTTCGCCATTTTGCGCCTTTGACATTAATATATGACATTATAGTTTTTGTTTATATATATATATATATATATATATATATATATATATATATATACAGAAATGCTCCAAAACCAACCGACAGGTTTTGTATTATAGAATCACCCTATGTTTCATAGGTTGAATTAAAATTTAGTGGTTGAGATTAAAAGGTGTAGACCCCACCACCTTTTAAAGTCATATAATCTCAAACATTCAATTCCAATCCAACGTGTATAACATATGTTAGTTTCATAATCCAAAACCATCCGACTGGTTCTAGAGCACCCCTCTCTCTCTCTCTCTCTCTCTCTCTCTCTATATATATATATATATATATATATATATATATATATATATATATATATAATGCAAATGACCTCTAGCCTAGTGGTTAAGAGAGATGCATGCGGCCCGAGTGGTCGGGAGTTCGAGCTCCAGTGGAGGCGAGTTCACCACAATTACCCATTTACTGGACAGGGAAGAGAGATGCATGCTGGACAGGGAAGCGGGAAGGGGGCTCACATGCAGCCGGATCATTAGAGACGGAGTTTGGAGGCCAGAGGGATACCCATTTACTGCCCAGCTTGCAGCAGAGACATACCTTATTACCATTGACGCTAGCCAGACGAAGGATACATGGAGCTGGACCGGCCCAGGTACGGAAGGCGGGTCAGGTCTATTCTGCTTTCGTAGCTGCTATGATTTGGTTCGGACCCACCACGACCAGGCTGAGGAGGTGGACTTCATTTGGGACAAGGGCGTTGCACGAAAAATGCAACTATGTGCTTATCGCCTTCTCCGGGGTAGATTGATGACGAGAGACAGACTCCTCCGGTTTGGGATGCAGATCCCGGATGCCAAATGTGTGCTATGTAATGATGAAGATGAATCTATGGGACATCTCTTCTTTGGTTGCCCGGTGACCTGGCACATTTGGACTGAGCAGTGTGCACAGCTGAGAGGAGGAGTGGGGATGGACCGGGACATTCGGAGCATTCTTAGCTGGATCCGAGATCACAGAGGACGGGATCCGGGGTGGGCTAGAAGAGCCAGAGTTCGTCTTGCTGCGTCTGTTTGGCACATCTGGAAGGAGCGGAACAGACGTATCTTTGAGGGCTTGACTACCCCCCCTATTGGAATTCTACATAATATAGAATTCGATGTATCTGTAATGACCCCATAACAGTATTATTGGGGCATGGAAAGTTGTGATGTTGTACTTTAATACCTTTTCCGCTATATGCGAGGAATAAATTCACCCTTATTCCAAAATATATATATATATATATATATATATCCTCCAAGCCGGGGCGGAAGACCAGTTGGGACAGGCGGGTTTGGCATATATATAAGGCATTTTTTTTTGTTATTCATGCATATGTCGCACGGACACGTGTACAGCACACCACACAGTACGGATACGGTGGCACAGGGCGCAGCACCAGTTTTGGGGTGTCCTACTGTATTTTTGGAATGTATGTGCCATTTGCCTAACACGACACAAGTAAAGGCAAACAGTCTCTTCTAATGAAACAAGAACAATTATAGAAGACTGACAAGCCTTACCTCGTCGACTTGGGAATCCTCCGGCACATTATCTACTTCGGCCGGCTTTCTGTTCCCGCTGCTTCCGGAACTCAGCATCCATTCCAACCCCATCTCCTTCCTCGCGACCTCCCTCTCATTTCGATTGACGGCGCTTCTGTCATTGTCGTCACCACCATCTATTACAAAAGAAGACATGTTTATACCTCATTCTAACAAAATCCAAATTTTCAATCAAGAGAAGCGTGTAGATTACCAGACTCCTGCTTCTTCTTCTTCTTCCTCCTCCTCCTTTTGTTCCCAGTACTCTCCGACGAAGAAGAATCCGGATCGGAATCGGAACTGTACTCGCTCTTCTTGCTCTTGCTACTACTACTCTTGCTCTTCTTCTCCTTCTTCCGCCTCTTCTCTTTCTTCCTCTCGCTCCTCTTCTTCTTCGAACCCTTCTTCTTCTCTTCTTCTTCAGAACCGGCCGATTCGGAATCGGAGGATGATGGCTTCAGCAGCTGGTCCCTCGGAATGAACTTGATTCCGGACAGCATGGTCGAGAATCCAGAGGATTCAGAGGAGATCGATGGAGATCGATGCCGGAGTTAGGGTTAATGGCGGCGAGGAGTGTGTTATGTCAAAGATGCGGTGGTCTGGGCTTGGTGCTGAGCGCGACGGTTGGGCAAGTCACTGGCGGGATCGCCGGCGACGAGTGGTGAAACGGCGGTGCGCACGGTTGCCGCTTGGGGCTCGCGCGCGCGCGGGTGGGTGCGGTGCCGAGCGGTCAGGATGAGGCTGTGGGAGTTGGCTTGCGGGGGTTTCTGTGAGAAGAACACTGGAAGAGAAGACGTAGGTGACAGTGGAGGAGTAGGGATGAAGAAAAATAAAAATAAGGCTAAATGATAAGTTGATACCCTTAACTATTTAAAACTTGATACTCTAAAATTGGGTAAAGTGCATTTAAACCCCCCTTAGATGTCACGAAATGGCAAATAAAGACCTCCTGATTTAGAAAACCCAGAAAGAGACAAAAATGCTTAAAACACCCCCTAATCCCACTTTTCTGTTAACCGCCGTTAACTCTTGGGTGAAATGACCCAACTACCCCTGCGATATAACCAAAGGAGTGGACCGACGTTTCATTCTCAACTCTCTCTCTCTCCCGTCTCGCTCTCTCCCGTTCTCAACTCTTTCTCCCCCGTTCCAAATCCTAAATCTCTTCCCAAACCCTAAATCTCTTCCCAAACCCTAAATCTGTTTGCAAACCCTAAATCGATTTGCAAACCCTAAATCGAAGCCGCTAACCGACGTTTCATTCTCAAGTCTCTCTCGCTGTTGTTGGTCGATCGGAGTGGAGGTCGGAGTGCAGGTCGGACTCGAGATCGGAGTGGAGCTTCTTCCAGTAATTTCGGCTTATTAGGGTATTCTCGTACTGGTACTTTCTAAAACCCTAGTTCTCATAATTTTACTACACTTTCTCTGAAAATTTTGAGAAAAAATGCACGAATGATGTCTGTATGTAGTGTATGACTTGTTAAATTTCTGTATTTGTTGAGAAAAATTCATGCATGATGTCTGTCTGTAGTATATTTGTTAAATTTTTGAAATTTTTGAGAAGAAATGCATGAATGATGTCTTTATGTAGTGTATGAGTTGTTAAATTTCTGAATTTGTTGAGGAAATTGCATGCATGATGTCTGTCACGACCCGCACCCTAGAGTAAGGGCACGAGAAGTGGGTACGTCCAGCCTACGCCGCAGTGTCGGCGGTAGAACGCTGTCCTAGGTCAATCATCTAACAATATAAAGTACCTGTACAGTTTATACTCTCCGAATGGAGGTGACAAACTGAAAACAAACTCAAACACATCTAAGGTAGAAGAATGAAAGACAGATAGATAGATAGTAACTCAAGAGAACAGTATCATAGATGAAATAAGTCTAAGTGTCTAGGATAACATAACATCAGAATGACAACCCAATATACAATAAGTCTAAGAGTCTATACATCTCAACATCTCAAAATACAACTCAGAATGTGAGACAAAATAGAAATACAGAAATAACTGTCTAGCTAAACTAGCCTAGACTACTGGGGTAGCATCCTCAGCTGCAGGTGGATCCTGCTGAGGGTCCACAACATAAGTGTCATCTAGTCCTGCTCCATAATAGGTAGTCACCAGGGCCTCATCCTCATCCTCTATAATATTTTCAACAGGTCCTGTCAGGACAGGAACGAGCACAATACATCTCACGCAGTGCATAGTATGATAGGAAATATAAAACATGCAATAGAGTAAAATACAGAAACTGCTGAAGGAAGATACATGTAGCAAAAGAGATAGCTGTAAAGGAAATATCTACTGTATATAGAGAACTGTAAGTGGCTAGTGATGTAGAGCACAAGATAGGCATGTGAATGGCTGAATTTATACATGATTACACTACTGAGTTTGCACATGATTACACTACTTTGGAATTATTCACATGTCCACTTCTACTCTCCCGTTTCCCCAATCAATACACAAGGATCCATTCATGTTACGTTAAGATTCGTGATAAGCCCATAATTGGGTGATACGTGAGTGATTCATGAAGATTCATGAAGGCTCGGTGATTATGAGAGTACATGAGTCACTAGCTGATACATGAAGATACATGAAAATAGAAGCATGAGATACATGATGTAAGTGAAACACACGCGACAAAAGTATCTGATGCTCCCGAGGGGGATAACATCTCATGAAAGATCCATATAGTACCAATCCGTGATAACAATCGTGTCAGCATCAAGTAAAGTAATCTAGAGCAAGAATATAAATCCTGGCAAATATGAAACGGTCAGAGAATGTACTCGCCTGATAACTGAATGTCTGAAGAGGATATATTGTCTGAGGAGAGGTGTATGGCTCCTAATCAGAGCAATACAAGTCATAATGTATCCACAACGGTAAAAATAAAGTATACAATGCATACTACATGATTCTAGGTCAATCTGGTCAACAGTCAACTCTTGGTCAACTCAATAGTCAAACTAGGTCACAGGAAGTCATACTAGATCACAGGAAATCAAACTAAGTCAATTAAAGTCAAACAAGGTCAAACAAGTCAAGGTTAGTCAAATCTAGGTCAAACTTAGACCAACTAAGGTTTTGGTCAAATAAGGACTAGTCAGTAAGGTAATTAGGTCAAACATGGTCAGACTAGTTAAACTAGTCATTTTTAGGTCAATCCTAGTCAATTCTAGGTTAACTAGGTCAAATTTGACCTAAGGTTGACTTTGGTCAACCCTTAGTCAACAAGGGTTAACTAGTTAGTATTTTGGGCCATTAGGTCAATTGAGTTAGCCCCAAAGCCATAGGCTAGCAACCTAGGCCATAGGCTAGTTGTCATAGGGTTCCATATAAGACTATACCTAGGAAGTCACATATATATTCATATCTATATATATAGATATACACAATCTATCTAATCCTATATATCAATATATGAACACTCTATATATATATTACAAATCACCCGCATATATATATATATAATGACACTATATGATCTAGTAAAAATATATATATATCATATATATATATACCTATATATATTCACAAAACTTATATATATATTACAAATACATAGAGAGGGAAGAAAGTGAGAGAGAGAGAGTGACTTAACTGAACAGTGAGGGAGAGGAGGATTAACACAGGAAGAAGGGGGGAAGGGTGTGTTCTCAGAAAACTGAGAACCACTCACACACACCTACAATACATACATATATACATATACAATACCCAATATATATCAACTATATATACCAATATATATCTATACATAATATAACATATATATATATATATATATATATAGAGGAAAATAGAGAGAGAGATGTAACTGGAGTGAGAGAGAGAGAGTGACTTAGAGTGGGAGAGAGAGACAGAAAACTGGACAGGAAAGATGAGGGGGGCTGTTCTCAGATTTCCTGAGAACAGGAAACAGCCCCACACAACACACACAATACACACACACACACACCTACATGTATATACACATGTACACACATGTGTATACACCCAAATTCCTCCCACACACTCACATACATATATACTACATATTTATATATTAAAAACATACAAATACAAGTATAAAACATAACAAAAATCAAATCGAAATTCATTTTTGAAAACTGGAATTTATCCTAAAATCTGGAAATGGGGACTGTGCACAGGGAAATAGGGTAAACCCAAAAACACACATGTAACCGAGCTATGGCTCGAACCCTATGGTTGGTAATTGATGCCCCAAGTGTCCTCTAGTGTCTAGGGGGGCCTGACACGACACCACGACACAATTTCATGTGTCCACGACTCACAAAACCCAATCGGGTAAAATCAGATACGCCCACGCGTGCACAGCGTCGTGCACGCGTGCAGTTCACTCTAGGACACGACACACACGCACACGTGTCTCGTGCTCGTGCACGAAGGTGCGCCTAGGGGTAGGGTACATGTTAGGTAGCCTGCACGGTGTCCACGTGTCCTCAGGACACGGCGCGAACACCGTATCAGTCGAGTTTTCTCGACTGATACACACTGTTTACACTGCGTCGTACAGTGAGTCACGCGTCTCGTGGACACGACACACACAATATTGTGTCTCGTGCTCGTGTCAGTAGGTAGGGTAGGTCTAGGGGTATGTGTCAGTGTCATGGTCCAGTGTCCAAGTTGTGTCGTGTCTAAGTTACAAGGTCGTGTCAGTGAGGTCTGTGCACTCGTGCACAGGATGTGCTCGACCAGTGCGAGTGAGTTTTCTCACTCGACACAACACGACTCGACACGAGACTTTGGGGGTGTCTTGTCAGACATTGCCCCTAGGTCTGTGCCAAGTGGCACGTGTCCACGTGTCCAATTCGTAGAGAAATCAGTGTCGGGTAGCAGGGGATTAAAGTGTGCACAGTGTGATGTTTAACAGTGTGTTCGTGTCCAATTTGGATACGGACACAATACGATTTCGTGCTCAGTCCTAGGGTTTTGGATTCAGGATGTCTAGGGCTACCCAAAAATATATTTTGTTTTATATTTTAACAAAAATAATTCCTTTGTGGCATTTCACCAAACAAGAGTTTATAGGCTAGGATACGTGTCCGATACGGACACCAAACCGACTCTAACTTTCACCAAATTTTACCCACAGTTATGGTAGTCCTATATGAATGCATTTATGAAGAAAAAACAGAGTTTTAACTATGTTTGAGGAAATTTACCTATTGGTGCAATTCCAAGGAAAATTAATGAAAAGGGGGTGTGTGTCCTTCAACTTGATGATGCCCAAAGCTTCCAAATTCTTGATTGCTAGCTTCCCTTAGCACCCTTGATGTTGTAGGGTCCCAATGTAAAAGACTAGAGTAAATTTGGATCAATATTGATCAAGTTGTGGGTGTTTGAAGAAATTGGAATTTTCTAGGATTAAAATTCATGTAAAATTTTTATGAATTAATGTGATGAGGTTAAATAGCAAGTGTGGCTGCTAGGGGGATCCTTGGCCGGCCATGGCATGGGGGGGTGTCCTTGCCCTTTCCTTCATGGTTAAGGCAAGACTTTTGTGTAAAGGGGTGAGATATTTGGAGGGTTTTAAGCAAAATATCAATAAAGGTAATATCTAGATATTTAACTTGCTTTAACCCATGACTAAATATCCATCCTAAAGCTTCTAGGTTAGTGGCTAACCTCTAGATTAGGGTAGGATAGGTTAGGGACTAATCATGGTACTTAACCATGATTAAATAATATTAAAAATCACATAAACTCAAATAAAGTCTAGTAAATTACCAAAATACCCTTTTGGCCAAAAATCACTAATTTGATGTTCTAAGCCTATGGCTAAGCTCACATGGTCATGACAACTTCTAGGTTAAGGAAAACTAGGGTTTACACTAAGTTATACTAACAAAATCACAAAGTCATAAGTCATGACTTAGCATGACTTAGAAGATGGTTCTAATTACACTAGAAATCACCATAAATCATATCATGCCCTAAACACCTTTAATAAATAATAAAAATAATAATTTTTAAAAAATTCCCAATTTCAGAAAACAGGGTGTTACAAGTCTACCCACCTTAAAATAATTTCGTCCTCGAAATTTAGATGGTCGTACTCCTCCTAGGTCAAACCTCCAACAATCAGGATCGAAGCCACTACCTAGGCAACATACAAGGTCAACAAGCAAATATGGGTAGTAGACCTATACTGGGTCATGTCCAAAAATTGGCTGGCAGTTTTAGGTCATAAGGTGTCCTCAATTCAAATTGAAATCAAGTAACTCCATGGGGTAAATCAGGATGGAGCCTCGGGTCAAAAAAATCGTACTAAGCAAATGAAGCACACGATGGTATGCCTGAGTGGGACACTAAGGTCATGGGTGTAGTATGTCATGTCTAGGTTACGTATGTGAAATTAGTTTTGAGAAAATAACTAGTCTTGTACTCTTAATTTAAAAGTCACGGTAACGTGTCTACGGTGATCATAATTTAGAGTGGGAAAGGTCTATGGCCTAAATTGAACCAGAAATTTGTGATACAAATAGTAATACCAGGGGAACAGGTTAAATGGAATAGTCTGTGGTCTCATCTAGGTGCACTAGTCATTCTAGATCAAGACTGTCCTATGGTATCAAAACGTACAAGCAATCTAAGGTGTCCTAATTGGGAAGGTAAGGGAACGACAATCATCAAGGTTATATGGCCGTCTTCCATCCTATATGAAAATTGGTCATTAACAAGTGAGAAATCATTAAAGTTACCATTCCATAAAAAAAAATTGAAAATTTAGGCACAAACAATCACAAATAGATTTTAGTCTTGATACGATCTAAGTTGATCAATTTCAGGATAATCGAGATTTGGGCAAGATGGGAAATCAATGAAATCAAGTATGAGCACGAGCATCCAATGATGAAGATCCAGGTCATGATTAAATTTAATTCAACTGGATACGAATACGAGGTTCATAGGTGATAAAATAATTCCAAGGAGAATTGTCAAGACTGTTGCGGATAAGATTCTAAGGCAAGTTTAACTATGTTTCCATCCACGTAGATTAATATATGAAAAAGCGTACCAAAACGCAATAGGTTGATCAGACTATCATGTGTCGGTTCTGATTAGATAATATGTTAGTGGGTGCGCACCCAATAAAATATATCATGATCAAGCTCGAAAAGGATAAGCTTGTAAAACTAAGGATAAATTTGTAGCATAAGATATAAGTAAGGGTGGAAATGATGAAAGAAGATACATAGTCCAAGATCCTCAACCAATCGGGTCAAGCACTCAAGGTAAGGTACAAGGTTAAGTATTTTAAGGATTCAAGCAGAACACCATCACATGCCAGGTCGAAAGAATTGTGCCAAGGTGGATCTCTAATTGAAATAAGAATTAATTTAGTATCATGGTAGAGGTTTTAGTTTAGACATTTGACCAGAAAATCATATCAAGAAAATAGAGTACAAGGAGATGGTTTTAGTAGGACATAGAATACCTACATGAAGGTAGACTAGTCTAGGTCTTACATGTGAAGTTTGTTGGGAGGTAACAGCTAGTATTATACTCTGAATATTTAAGTCACGGTAAAGGACGTCCAATGATCTAGAATAGAAAGTGGGAGTTCAAGACGTGATAATTGATGCAAAAATTAAAGAAGATCAAATTAACCCATGGAATAAAATTAATTAGGAATCCAGTAAATAAATTAGGAACACAGTCTTAGGGATAGATAGGCTACTAGATGAATATAGTTAGGGTTCGATCAATCAAAGGTCAAGGTTAGAAAGTCTCAATAAAGTCTTAATTTGAGGAAATGTCGAGTAAGTCAAGTTTGGGATACAATCACATAGATTGGTAGAAGGAGCTGAGCAAGATGCAAAAATAGAGGGGACAGTTCATTTCAATGAAAAGCAATTAGCAAGAGGATTAGATGGCAAGAAACAGATAAGAGTTTTCTCATAAATGTGATTGAGTACCTTAAAATAAAAGATATTAATCTAACACAAAAAAATTAAATTAACAACTACAAAAATTCCAAATCATCAACTAACACCAGGATTCAAAGTTCTACAGTGAATCCTCTAAAATCAAATTCAATTAAGGGAAAAGGAGTTTAAATCGAAATTTCAATGAGATTCTCAAGGGTCATCCCAGGAATCTCTCAAGGTATCCCACTACTAAAATAATCCAGATTAGCGACGTCAGGAGACGTCGCTAAATACAGAAAATACATCGCTAAAAATGATTTGTGACGTATTTAGCGACGAAAAACGTACGTCGCTTATAGGCAAGTCGCAGATGATACTTTCGTCGCCGAACGTCGCTATTTGCGACGCGGCGTCCATTGTCGCTAGACGTCGCCAAATAAGCGACAGAGAGCGACGTATCAGTACGTTGCCAACATTGCGACGTAAAGCGACCACTAGCGACGCTTCAAAAGTTTATAAATGATGACGAGGCATGGCATCCACGTGGCCACGTGGGCAACTTAGCGACGTATATTAGCGACGTCGAGCGACGTAACGTCGCTAGTTAGCGACGTATAGCGACGTCTATTTGCCGTCGCAGTACGTCGCAGAACGTCGCTATACGTCGCTAATGTTAAAAAAAATTTTAAAAAAATATAATTGATATTTTTGTTATGCTGTGTTTCTGTGTTTACAGTGTGTGTGAAGTGCAGTGTTCGAACCATCGACAGTTTCGCTTACTGTTCTATGTTTTATCTTGGATAGAAAGAGCAACAGTTCAGGGTGCACTTCTCAGAGCTTCCTCTTCACGTCCTTCACCTTCTCGGGAACCTTTACGACGTCCGAGAAAGTGAAGGACGTGAAAATGAAGCTCTCAGAAGTGCACCCTGAACTGTTGCTATTTCTATCCAAGATAAAACATACAACAGTAATCGAAACTGTCGATGGTTCCGAACACTGCATTTCACATTCACTGTAAACACAGACACACATCATAACAAAAATACACAATATTTTTTTTTTAAAATTTCGGCAGCACCTCCTTTGTATATCAGATCATCGCTTATAACCCAGCGTAGGTATATTTGTCATCCCGTCGCAGATATCACAAAGTAAATATCATAATAAAAATAGGAGGCAGTACAAAGTAAATATCACAGACACACATCCTCACAAACATCCAATAGAGTCAAATAAAAATGAAAGATGATAAAAAGTCTTCCACCAAGTGTATAAACAACAGTGTATGAATAAACAATTTGCCCATAGGGCCAATACATACAAGTCATAAAAAAACCAATAAAATTACTGCGGACCCCTGCCGCAACTGGGATAGAATGTAGTCATACTGCTCCTGGGTGAGCTGTACCGTAGGGACAGTAGGAGGCAGTACAATGTCTGGAGTCGACGCCGGAGGCAGTGCAGTATCTGGAGTCGGCGCCGTCGATGGACCCGGAGGACGTACCTGCTCCAGCTCTCGCAGTCGCTCACCATGCGCAGCAAAGGTACTCACCACCTTCTCAGTATACTGTGTTGACACAAAGTCACAGTCAACCAAATATTGACAATATTGACTAAATAATATTTGTAATATTTTAATACGACACACGACGTCTGCATTAAGCTCAAGACAGAAGACAGCTCAGCTTCCGTGTCTCAGTTGATTCGAGTCTGTATTTTACACTTTCTTTGAGTCTAGACTAATGTAATCTGAGTCATGCTGATCTCTTGAAACTTAGACTATAGCCTACCCAAAAATCCCAAGCTCCACCAAACCAGAAATTCCCAAATGGTCCCCTTTGAACCACTCTGTGCTCTGGAGACAGAGTTCGGGCCGAACTCTGCCTCCACACAGAGTTCGGGCCGAACTCTGTCCTCTAGAAATCAGGAACCCTAATTTTAGGGTTAGCTGGTTGCTAGTTGTCCAACGGCCAAATATTTGAATTTTTCTACCCGAATTCTGGCCGAATTCTGCCCATAAAAATACTATAAATAGGGCATATATTCTCTCATTCCAATCCATCCAATCTTCTCTTCTCTTCTCTCTTATAAGCTCAAATAAGCCATATCCTTCCCATCTACTAGCCACAAGCCTCCTAAGTCTCGAGTGCTCAGCATCTCTCAATTAGGATTCTTGTACAAGAGTCGAAGAAGTCGCTTGGACAATTCCAAGCAAATCGCCACTGCGATCCTCTGTTAGAAGTTGACGTGCTCTTCTGAAGTAAAGGCACGGGTTGTAAACTACTATTTCACAAATAGTGGATTTAATCCTGAGCTAGAGTTCTCAGGCCTGGACTAGTCCTCCACGAGGGAAACCAGGTTAAAATCGCTGTGTTTGCGTATGCTCTTTTGCTCTCTATTTATTTTCCGCACTTTACTCTGATTATTTATTATTGGTGAAAGAGTTATTTTTAATTGGCTATTTTTCTATATAAACTCTATTCACCCCCCTCTAGAGTTGCCAAACTGTTCTTCAATTGGTATCAGAGCTCTGTTCTCTTTACAAGGACTAACATCCTAAGAGCTGATCCATGGCAACCACACAATCCTTGATTTCCAATCATGGTGAAGGTCAGTCCACTCATAGGCCTCCCCTATTTGATGGGACTAACTACACATATTGGAAAACAAGGATGAGCTTCTATCTTAAGTCTCTAGACTTTGACCTGTGGACTGTCGTCACTGACGGTTACAAAAAGCCCGCCAGGATAGTTGTCGATGGTGACCTCATTGAGAAACCACACGAAAAATATTCTGTCGAGGAGAAGAAACAGGCAAGTCTAGATGCTAGGGCTATTAATGCTTTATTCTGTGCTATAGACAGGAATGAGTTCAACAGGGTCTCTACATGCACCACTGCTCATGAAGTATGGAGACTTCTAGAAGTGACGCATGAAGGAACCACACAGGTCAAGGAATCCAAAATAAGCCGTCTCACTCAAGAATACGAAGCCTTCAAGATGAAGCCAAATGAGACGATCACTCAAATGTTCACAAGATTCCTCGACATCATCAATCCTCTATCCTCGCTTGGAAAGCAGTACTCAAACCACGAGAAGATTCGTAAGTTGCTCAGAGGGTTACCAAAGATTTGGAACCCTAAGGTGACTGCCATCATAGAAGGAAACGATCTCACAACAATGTCAATGGAGACCTTGATGGGTAAGCTCATGACTCACGAGCTTGACCTCAAGGACTTCGAAGAGCCTGCTCCGAAGACCAGGGAGATCGTACTCAAAGCTCATCAGCGAAGGGCTAATCACGATGAGACCGAAGAAGATAACTCGGATGATGAAGACCAAGCTCTCATGGTTCGCAACTTCAGGAAATTCCTTCACTTCAATCGAAGGAAGAAAGAATCACAAGAAGACGATAAAGAAGAGCCAACTTGTTACAGTTGCAAGAAGACTGGACATATCCGAAAAGACTGCCCATTCCTGAAGAAGAGCAACCGCTATGAGAAGCCATACAAAAAGAACTCATCAAAGAAATATGCCAACACGGGCATTTGGCATAAAAGTGAAGCGAGTGACTCCGAGGAAGAAAAGGACTCTCCTCAAGATACAGCAAATGTGTGCCTGATGGCAACTTCCAACAAGGTATCTAACGAAACTCTAGATGACTTCTCTTTTGATAAACTTGGTGATGCTTTCACTGATTTACTCGATGATCACAAAAAGGTCATCGGTAAATACAAACATGCCAAGGACAGAATCAAAAGTCTTGAAGATGAGATACAAAGAATTTCTTTACTTCTTGATAATGTTAGAAACACGACACCCACTAATGACACTGATGAAGTATCCAAGCTTAAATTAGGCTTATATGATGCTGAAGCACGTATTGAGCAACAAACTCAAGAAATCACTACACTCAACAGGTTGCTTGCTGAAGAAAAGAGTAGACACAAGATTTCCATGACTAAGATATATGGCTTAAATATTAAGGTTGATGAACTGCAAGCTGTTTCTAAAAGATTAGAAACCAAATTGGGTAAACAGGTTGTTCAACCTCAAACCCAATCACATGGGCACAACACCACTCATGCTAGTCAACCACGTCATTCTCATGCAGCACATAACCATGCATTTATATACACAAACTTTCACAAACCACGTGCACGTAAGAATAATTCTCACTCAGTACACAATCATCATGCACAAAGACACAATCAACATCACTCCACACATAGGAATCATCATGCCATGCCATATAGACAAGATCATCATGCAATGCCATATAGACAAGATCATCATATACCATATAGACAAAATCATCATGCCATGCCATATAGACAATATCAGCATGTCACACATCATAGACAATACCATCATGATATGCCTCATAGACACCATCACCATGCCACTCATTCTATGCATAATCATTATCACCATGCTAACTCTTCACATCATGTCCATTCTCATCCTGTTGCTTATAGATATTATTCTCATGCTCCTAGTATAAATAAGAATGCTATCTGTACTTACTGTGGATCACATGGACACATCTCACCACAGTGCAAAGTTAGAAGACTTGTAGATAAAAAGATATATGTTTGGTTTCCAAAGACTAACTTTTCAGGACCCTCAAGAACTCGGGTACCAAAGGTCACATCTACTCTTGATGTAGGTGGACCTTCCCTCCTCAACTGAAAGTAAGTGGATTCTCGATAGTGGATGCTCGCGACATATGACGGGAGACGCAAATCTTTTTGTATCACTATCGATGAAGAGAGAAGGATATGTATCCTTCGGTAACAATATCAAAGAGCACATAATAGGTAATGGTATCATTGGTCATCCTCCTTCTCCTGTAATAAAGGATGTCTGCCTAGTGACCGAGTTAAAGCATAACCTGCTCAGCATTAGTCATCTTGCTGATCATGGATATGATATTAACTTTGGACAAAACAGTTGCTACATCTATGATAGGTCAACAGGAGACATTGCTTTTGAAGGGAAAAGAGAGGACAACATATATATTTTCTATCTTTCTATAAATACTAACAATACAGGTAGATGTCTATATGCCCACAAAGACGAACGACTACTTTGGCACCAGCGTCTTGGTCATGCCAACATGGATGCTATATCCAGGCTGTCTACCAAGAAGCTAGTGAGAGGATTGCTTGACATCACATTCAAAAAGGACACGGTATGTGCCGAATGTGAACTAAACAAGGCAACTAAATCCTCATTTCATTCCATCAACTCTGTAAGTACTACTAGACCCTTGCAACTACTTCATATAGATTTATTTGGTCCTAGTAGAATAGCTAGCCTTGGTGGCAAACTTTATGCATTTGTTATTGTTGATGATTTTTCGAGATTTACTTGGGTTTTCTTTCTCGCTAATAAGAGCGATGCTATTTCTGTTTTCAAAGTTTTTGTAAAGAAAGTTCAAAACGAAAAAGGCTACATGATTACTCGAATCCGAAGTGATCATGGAGGCGAATTCGTAAATTATGATTTTGAAAATTTTTGTAATACAAATGGTTTTGATCATGAATTTTCTTGTCCTAGAACTCCTCAACAAAATGGTGTTGTGGAGCGGAAGAATAGAACTCTCGGCGATATGGCCAGAGTCATATTGAATAAATTTTCACTTCCGAAATACTTTTGGGCAGAAGCTGTCAGTACAGCATGCCACATTTTGAATAGGGTGCTGATTCGTCCCATTACGAAGAAAACACCCTATGAGCTTTGGTTTGGGAGAACCCCCAATGTTTCTTATTTTAAAGTTTTTAGTTGTAGATGTTTTATCCTTAACACCAAAGACAACTTAGGCAAATTTGATGCCAAAGCTGACGATGGTATCTTTCTTGGTTATGCCGCCAAGAGTAAGGGATATAGAGTTTTTAATAAACGCTCACTTATTGTGGAAGAGTCAACAAATGTGACTTTTGATGAAGATAACAGTGCAGTAAGTACTCTTGATGATGACATTGAGCCATCAACTTCTACTCCAATGAATACTTCAACCGAAACTGATTCTCTGGAGGGTTTGCCTAAGAAATTCTCTTTCAAACCTTCTCATCCAGAAAATTTAGTTATAGGAGAAGTTTCACGTGGAGTAACTACTAGATCATCACTAAGAGACTCCGTTGCTAGCACTGCCTTCATTTCACAAGTAGAGCCTAAAAACATTTCTGAAGCTTTTAATGATGAATTTTGGATTTCTGCTATGCAAGAAGAACTCAACCAATTCGAGAGAAGCCAAGTATGGGAACTCGTTCCTAAACCGGTTAATCACTCGATAATTGGTACTAAATGGGTTTTTAGAAACAAAGTAAATGAAGATGGTTCAGTCACACGTAACAAAGCTCGTCTAGTAGCTCAAGGATACAACCAAGAGGAAGGTATCGACTACGATGAGACGTATGCTCCTGTTGCTAGACTAGAATCCATTCGGATGCTTTGTGCTTTTGCTAATTTTCAAAACTTTAAATTATTTCAAATGGATGTGAAAAGTGCTTTCTTGAATGGTTTTATTAAGGAGGAAGTTTATGTGAAACAACCTCCTGGCTTTGAAAATCACAAATTTCCCGACCACGTGTTCAAGCTAAAGAAAGCACTTTATGGCCTCAAACAAGCCCCCAGAGCTTGGTATGAAAGGCTAAGTAGCTTCTTACTTGAGAAAGGTTTTTCAAAAGGGAAAATTGACACTACACTGTTTATAAAATCTTTTAAAGACACTATTCTGTTGATTCAAATCTATGTTGATGATATCATTTTTGGCTCTACTGATGAAGCCCTCTGTCAAGAATTTGCCAAGTGTATGCAGACGGAATTTGAGATGAGCATGATGGGAGAGCTCAACTACTTTCTTGGCCTGCAAGTGAAACAAATGGCTAATGGAACTTTCATCTGTCAATCAAAGTATACCAAGGACATGCTGAAGAAGTTCGATCTTGACAACGTCAAACCAATCAGCACTCCAATGGCTACTTCAACCAAACTCGAACCAGATGAGAGCGGCAAACCTGTTGATCAACGTAAGTATCGAGGTATGATAGGCAGCTTACTTTATTTAACTGCTAGTCGTCCCGATATCATGTTTAGTGTTTGCCTATGTGCTAGATATCAAGCTAATCCTAAGGAATCACACATGACCGCGGTTAAGCGTATCTTTCGATACCTTAAGGGTACGGTTACAGTGGGCCTATGGTATCCCAAGTCCACATCATTTGACCTTATTGGTTACTCTGATGCTGACTTCGCTGGATGCAAGGTCGACCATAAAAGTACGAGCGGCACGTGTCATTTATTAGGAAAGGCTTTAGTCTCCTGGTTTAGCAAGAAGCAGAACTCTATCGCACTATCCACAACAGAAGCTGAATACATAGCAGCTAGGCGTTGTTGTGCACAAATTCTGTGGATGAAACAAACCCTTGAAGACTATAAGTTATCTTTCATGCATATTCCTATATTCTGTGACAACACTAGTGCCATTAATTTGACTAAGAACCCTGTCTGCCACTCACGCACTAAACACATTGAGATTAGACACCACTTTTTGCGTGATCATCAGCAAAACGGCACGATTAACTTAGAATTTATTGACACTGATCATCAGCTAGCAGACTTCTTTACTAAGCCTTTATCGGAAGAGCGCTTCAATTTCCTTTGTCGTGAACTTGGAATTTTAGATGAAGCGATCATAAATTGAAACTCACCTGCGTAAATATCGAGTATAGTATGATTCTTTTACGATGAATTTGGTATGGGTACAAGCTGAAAGGGTCCTTCTGACAACAAGGCGTAAAAGCCTAAGCGACACGGTGCACTAGTCCTCAGGACTACCGCTAGCTGGGATCCGGCCCCTGCAGCTAACCCATGGCAAATTCAAACTATTGAATTATATTATATTTCCTTGTTTATTATATGGTTTGTTTTGATTTATTATTGCCTATTTACTAATTTCTAAGTTCATTCTGATATTAGTCTACCTCTCTATCTATCTGATTGATTTCATCAAGCTTTTATCCTCATTTCTAACTCTTTTTCACCACTTAACCATTCTCTCTAATTTTTGGCCTGACTTATGTTCTGGGACATGAACCCAGAACTCGGGCCGAACTCTGCCCTTACAAGAGTTCGGGCCGAGTTCGGTCCCATTGTTCCAGCGTCGGGGACAGCCTCCGTCGTTTGATCTTTTTAGATTGTACGGTTCAGATTCCCTCCGACCAAAGAAAACCCTCTCTTTATTTTCGGGTTTTTATCTCTCTCCTTCATTCTTTCCTTCTTCTCCACCTCTCCAAACTTTCTCCTACAAACCCTAACCCTAGTTTTCTATCTAGAGTGCTCCATTCCTTCTCAAAATCAAGGGAAAGGGGTTTCTCATCATTCTCTTCCACTGTTTGTTGTTGATTTCAGGTATATCCCCTTCTTTCTCTCCATTTCAAGTTCTCTATTTTCTTGCAAATGGCTCCTCGCTTGCCCAATCGTGGGAAAAGGACTCGAACTGAGGGAGCTTCCTCTTCGAATCCTCCTCCTCCAATTGAGCAAGTAATTAAACATCAACCCATTCATCCGTTGTTCAACCCGCCTTGTCCCCATGATCCGAATACATATGACGAACGATTATTTGTGTCGCTAGACGCATCTAATGCGTGGTTTAGCGACTTTCGGACTCGTCCGGTGTTCGGGGGACATTCGATAAATTTTATAATCTTTTCTCAATATGAATCATTGTTTCGTGATCTATGTTTGGATGAGTTAGTTGCCTCAAACTTTGTCATTTACCGTAGCGCCATCCAAATGTTTTATTGCAATTTAACTTTCGATGCAACCCACATCTATTTTCGGGTTGCCGGTATTGACATTGCTTTCAATGATTCTGAGTTGGGGGATTTTCTTGATCTTCTTAATCTCGATGCTTGGGATAAACTTGTGGAAGCTCGTCAATTTCAATTTGTTGGCGATACTTCTCTTGAAGGTTTCAAGGAGGAATTATGTGCTCCTAACATAAGTCCTCGCAAACTTATGGCCAAGCACCTCAACCCATATTTCTATGAACTTCATCGAATCATTTTTAACACTATCTTGCCAAAAGCTGGCTCCACTGATGAAGTTACCTACTTTGAGATATCTACTTTGTATCACCTTTATTATCGTATCCCCTTCAATCTTCCTAGGACAATGATGGACTGGATGATAAATTGTAGGAAGAAACCAAGAGCATTGGTTTATCTTTTATATCTTTCTATGGTTTTTCGTGCGTTCATTATTCCTATTCATGACTGTCAGTTCTTGCCTGCTCCTGCTTTTCTGTCCAAGGCACGACGTACTCAGGCAGTCGTCGCCTCTCCTGAGGCTTCTGAGCATTCTGATGATGAGGAGCCTGACTCCCCTCCACTCGGTCAGGATGCACCTCCTCCACCTGCCACTCTTGAGTCTATTCAGACCATGCTCCGGGATCGTTTTGCTCTTGAGGATGATCGCTGGACATAGCTGGACTATCGTACTACTCTGCAGATGAGTGCCCTCGGCAACTCTCTGCATGATATACGGTATTCCCTGTCTCGTCATCTGCACATTCCCATGGAGCGGGATCCAGCACGCACGGGCCATCGCATTGATGATCCGTGGGTCATGCGTTACATGGATCCAGATGATGCTTTTGTGGACCCCAGTCGCTCCTTCCCTGGTCACTCAGACACTCCTGGACCATCTCGTGCTCCGTGATGGAGATTGGCTACTATCTGCCGCTGCTGCTGATGATGATGCATTTTGATTTCTAGTTATTTAGTTTTTATGTACTTGGATGTTCTAAAACTCTGGTTGTGTGTTTGACATTTGGTTATGCACTTTATGCTTATCGTAGTTTTATATGTTATGCTAGTGACTCATTTTGTTTATTTATATACTGTTTCTTCTCTGCTTGGTGTGGTTGCATTCCTATTATTGTCTACTGCGTTTCCATGTTCCTCTGCAGTCTATATTGCTAAATGCCAAAAGAGGGAGAACTATGTATATTCTGGCTGGATATATTTGGTATCATATCTTTCGCTTTCGTATATCTGTGCTTGTTTGTGCTTTTTGGAGATATTATACAGGTTCAATACATTATTTACGGGGGAGCTATTTCTTCTAGCTCAGTACCGTTCACTGATCACGGGAGAGCTCTTATTTCTAGCTCGGCATCGATTATGGGGGAGCTATGTTGCTCTAATCAACTGTGTCCAGGTATGAATGTTGAATATACATATATTATTTTGTTAATTATCAATATGGGGGAGATTGTTGACACAAAGTCACAGTCAACCAAATATTGACAATATTGACTAAATAATATTTGTAATATTTCAATACGACACACGACGTCTGCATTAAGCTCAAGACAGAAGACAGCTCAGCTTCCGTGTCTCTGTTGATTCGAGTCTGTATTTTACACTTTCTTTGAGTCTAGACTAATGTAATCTGAGTCATGCTGAGCTCTTGAAAGTTAGACTATAGCCTACCCAAAAATCCCAAGCTCCACCAAACCAGAAATTCCCAAATGGTCCCCTTTGAACCACTCTGTGCTCTGGAGACAGAGTTCGGGCCGAACTCTGCCTCCACACAGAGTTCGGGCTGAACTCTGTCCCCTAGAAATCAGGAACCCTAATTTTAGGGTTAGCTGGTTGCTAGTTGTCCAACGGCTAAATATTTGAATTTTCCTACCCGAATTCTGGCCGAATTCTGCCTATAAAAACACTATAAATAGGGCATAAATTCTCTCATTCCAATCCATCCAATCTTCTCTTCTCTTCTCTTCTCTCTTATAAGCTCAAATAAGCCATATCCTTTCCATCTACTAGCCACAAGCCTCCTAAGTCTCGAGTGCTCAGCATCTCTCAGTTAGGATTCTTGTGCAAGAGTCGAAGAAGTCGCTTGGACAATTCCAAGCAAATCGCCACTGCGATCCTCTGTTAGAAGTTGACGTGCTCTTCTGAAGTAAAGGCACGGGTTGTAAACTACTATTTCACAAATAGTGGATTTAATCCTGAGCTAGAGTTCTCAGGCCTGGACTAGTCCTCCACGAGGGAAACCAGGTTAAAATCGCTGTGTTTGCGTATGCTCTTTTGCTCTCTATTTATTTTCCGTACTTTACTCTGATTATTTATTATTGGTGAAAGAGTTATTTTTAATTGGCTATTTTTCTATATAAACTCTATTCACCCCCCTCTAGAGTTGCCAAACTGTTCTTCATACTGAGCGAGTGAGGTAGATAGGCTCCTCTGCGATCCCTCAAGCTCGACCTGTCTACGCTCTGTGCGCTGCGTAGACTCGGTGAGCGTCTGCAAGTTGGCAGCTGCAGCCTGATGCAGACTCATCAGGTCCTGTATACTGCGCTCGACCGTATCAAATCGTCCGGTGACGATCGGAGGGTCGGATCGTCGCTCGACCGCATCAGAAATCTGCTGCTGCAACTCGCGACGCAGCTCCTCGATCTGACGACGAACATCCTCAGCTCGTGACGACGCCTGTGTAGCCGGAGACTGCGTACTGACAGAGGGGGCCCGGGATGACTCCGAAGCCAAATACGCGCCGTAGGATCCCGTACCGTAGTACGTACCCTTCTGAAGACCGCCAACGGCGGTCATCCAGAGCTCGTCCGGCGATGGCTCTGCAGGCGGCTGGGAGGAAGTACCAGCCCCTCCCTCTGCTTGTGCACTAGCAGCAGCAGCATCAGCTGCCTCCTTCTGTAGCCGAACAAACTCGGCCTAGAACATGTTTGCTAACGTGTAAGTGTTTACTAAAGTCTATATTGATATCTATTTTTCTGTTTTCTAAATTATAGTCAGTTAATATAAAGAATAGAACGTACATATGCCTGCGTCGCCCTCTCGTCAATGAAGTCCCCAGCCCTCCGATGGGTGACCAGGAAGACGGTCACCATGTTCGGGTCCTCACCCTTCTTTACCTGTTAAAATATATTATCTATTATTAGTATTAAATATTATATCGAACTATATATAAATTAATGTCCGTCATAGGAAATGTACCAGATGACGAAAATGCTCCGTCATCGGAATGGAGCCACCACACCACTTACCGGCGCTCGACCGCGTCACCTTGGCCTTCTCAGACCGCTCCTGGTACTTGGGCTCGCTGAATCTAGCCTTCATCGCAGTCCACTGCTCTGGCGTAATCCAACCGTGGATCGGCTGTCCGGAGCGATCACGACGCTTCTGGTCGTCGATCGCATCACGGATGAGCTTGGCTATGACGGCAGAAAATTGGCCCTCGATCCTCGTCGCCCGGTGTGGTGGATAGAAATAGGTCCTCTACAAGAAGTAAAATACAAAAGTTGTATAATATACACAAATGATTATTAAAATTTAAAAATAAACAAATTTTTTACCTTGAAGTGGGCGAACCAAAAGGCCTTCCTATCTGCGGGAGCATCTGAGTAGTTGAGCCAAGGCCCACCATAGTTCTGCCTCACAAATGTCCCCAGCTGTCTCTGTACTGCAGAAGGCCGATATCTATACAATAATAATTTTTCATGAATATATATGTACATATAATCATTTGAGAAATATATAATAATTAATTAACTTACTTCATAGGCCCGTCCGTCCAAATCTCCATACGCGTCTCGCCCGGGAGAGCGCATGGAGGGTTGCTCTCACCTCCTGCCTGGGCAGGATCAGTCTGATCGCCGTCCTCCATATGATCGGCGTGGGCTCCCTCCATAGAGTCGTCGACAGTAGGAATGCTGGACGGGGGATCAGGGATGCTGGACGCGGGATCAGGAAGGCTGGACGACGAGGGAGGAAACACCCTCTCTAGCTTGCATAGTGTTACCGCAATATCCTTCTCTTGCTTTTCTAGACGATCAACGAGCAATTTCTTAGAACAAAGATCCCTGAAGAATATGCTAAGCTCCGTCAATGGATCCCAAACTGCCTGCGGTAAGAATTTCCGAAATGCAATCGGAATTAACCTCTCCAGGAATACGTGACAATCGTGGCTCTTCATACCCGTCAATTTGTTTTCCTTCGGATCGACACATCTTCTCAGATTTGACACATATCCGTCTGGAAATTTTAGGCCCTGGATCCACCGACAAAGTCTCACTTTATCCTCCTTGTCCAGCGAGAAAATTGACTTCGGCAGGAACTGTTTTCCATTCTGCTGTATCAAATGCAACGCAGGGCGTTTGCATATTTCTTCTAAGTCCAACCTGGCCTTGGGATTGTCTTTCGTTTTTCCCTTCACGTCCATCACAGTATTAATTATGTTATCAAACACATTCTTCTCAATATGCATGACATCAAGATTATGTCTGATCAGATTGGTACTCCAGTATGGCAGATCCCAGAATATGCTCCTCTTTGTCCAGTTATGAACTCTACCAAATTCATCGCACTTGTACCCAGTTGTAGGATCTTCTATAGCACTTGGAAAATCTTTAACCTCCTCCCATATCGTGGCTCCGTACCACCTTGGCGGTGGATCACCCTTCTCTACAACGCCGGCACGGAAAGCATTCTTGTTCCTTCTGAACGGATGATCTTTTGGCAGAAATTGTCGATGACAATCAAAGAAGCACGGTTTTTCGCCGTATTTCAAGCGGAAAGCCTTACTACGGTCCATGCAATACGGACATGAGAGACGGCCATGAGTGCTCCATCCAGATAACATTCCATAGGCCGAAAAGTCGTTGATGGTCCACATAAGGGTTGCCTTTATCTGAAAATTCTGCTTCCTGGAAACATCGTACGTGTTAGCGCCTATTTCCCATAACTGATTCAACTCATCTATCAAAGGCTGTAAGTACACGTCAATATTCCTCTTGGGATTGTTCGGACCAGGAATTATAACGGTTAGAAACATGTACTGAGTCTTCATGCACATCCAAGGCGGTAGGTTATACGGAGTGACAATCACAGGCCAGCACGAATACTAGGATCCCGAAAGACCAAAAGGAGTAAAACCGTCAGAAGATAGTCCCAACCTGACATTTCGCGGATCTGAAGCAAAATCTGGATACACTCGATCAAAGTGCTTCCACGCTTCTCCATCGGATGGGTGATCTAATACTCCTTCAATCTGTTCTCGCATGTGCCAACTCATATTTTCGGCCGTCTCTTTCACCATAAATAATCTTTGCAACCGCGGCGTTAAAGGCAAGTAGTGCATTGAATCGGTCAGTCTTCTTGTACCGGTAGACCTTCCTGTACTAGTTGTCTTATAGCGATCAGCATCACAAAATCTGCACACATCTGCGTCCTTGTCGTCTTTGTAGTACAGCATGCACCCATTGCGACAGGAATCGATTTTCTCGTATCCCATCCAGAGCGATCTCACCATCCTCTTAGACCGGTAGAAGTCTTTAGGCAACTTAGCACCCGCCGGCAAGATCTCTATAATCAACTCCAACACTCAGTTGTAGCATTCTTGCGACATGTTAAAATCTGACTTAATGCTCAACAGTCTTGTAACCACCTCCAACGGTGAATGATCCTCACAACCAGGATACAATGGAGTCCTTGCATTCTCCAACAACTCCATGAACTGTGCAGCATCGGCGTTCGGTGCCTCCTCAGGTGCATCATGAACGAAATTAGGCCCCGCAGCGTCGAAAACCATGTTCACGCACCTGTCGTCGTATGCATGATTATCTGAAACAAAATTAGGTCCCGCATGCATATACGGCTCAACATAAGGCTCCGGCTCTGATGCTAAAGACACAAGTTCTCCGTGTGCGGTCCACTGATAGTAATTAGGCATGAAACCCCTCGAGTACAAATGATATGTCACTTCCACTTCTGGATAATATTTCACGTTATGACATTTCACACACGGACCCTTAATTTTGGTGCCGTCCATGTACTGAGGGAACGCCTTAGCAAACTGCAGGAACTGCTCTACTCCCGCTATGTATTCATCCCGCACACCACACATATCATCAGGACGACGATTGTACATCCATAAACGATTCCGCAAGTAGTAATTCATATCCATTTGGAAATAATTCTGCAAAGATGGACACACATTATCCAACAGGCACAAATTCGTATATTATGTCTTATTATGGGACACACATTAGTAGCGGACAGTTACTAATAATAATGATATGCAATCTAGGTCAAACTAGGTTGTACTAAGTCAAACAAGGTCAAGCTAAGTCAAACAAAGTCAAACAAAGTCAAACAAGGTCAAACTAGGTCAAACTAGGTCAAACTAGGTTGTACTAAGTCAAACAAGGTCAAGCTAAGTCAAACAAAGTCAAACAAGGTCAAACTAGGTCAAATAGTCAACCTTGGTCAAACAAGGTCAAATCTAAGTCAAATATCCTATTTCTAGTCATGACCTACCAAGGTACCCTTTACCTTATCGCTATTGGTATCCCAATACTAGCTAGCACACACCATTCAAGGCTATACAAGCCTAACCTATAATTCAAGTACCAATAATGACCAGAGTCAACTCAAGCTATCTCATACACACAAGTAATATCTGGGTGTCATTTGTTTAGTCTTAAAAAAACACAATCAACTAAAACTAGTACCAAGTAATGAGCAATAGTGAGTTACCAAAGCAAACTGAAACTAAAACTAGTATCTGGGTGTCATTTAAACAACTAAAACTAGTATCTGGGTGTCATTTAACAAACATGAAGACAACAAAGTCAAACAAGGTCAAGCTAAGTCAAACAAAGTCAAACAAGGTCAAACTAGGTCAAGGGTTGACCTATAGTTGACTTTGTCAACTCTTAGTCCAATCTAGGTCAGATGTTTACTCTACTTTGACTTTCAGTAAAAATAGTCAACCTTGGGGGTGACTACTATTTCATATAATTTTAAAGTATCGGCCGATACCGATCCGATACGGCCGATACCGATACGGTTTGGCATGTTCCGATCCGATACCGACCGATACCAAATATTGACCGATACCGACATTGGGGGTCTTTGTTCCGATCAATTCAAGTACCAATAATGACCAAAGTCAACTCAAGCTATCTCATACACACAAGTAATATCTATATAGATATATACATATAATATATATATATAGGCATGTATATACTATATGCCTATATTACAAGACAAGGCAACTTTCATGCATTCATATATTTAGACACTCTAACATAGGCTATATGCCTATATCACATATGAGTTACATGATATAGTTATGTATATATGTATACAATACCATCTATCAAACATATATATATAGAGAGAGAAGTAGAGAGTGGGTGGTGTGTGTACATGCACATGTGAATGGGGGGTCGAGTGTGTTGACTGTTACATGTGACAGTCACATATACGTGTATATGAGGGAGGCTAACATGCTTGTATTAGGCTATATGTGTGTGTGTACCTAGGCAAGAGTGAGTGAGTGAGTGATATGAACTATAGGTCAGTCCAATCTGGATAGTAAGGGGATTTACTGTGTTCAGTCAAATAGGAAAGGAAAAGAAAGGAAATCAGTTCATTTCACACAACATTACATACTCCTATAACATATTTCAGACCCATTCACCTCAAACCCAAATCGAGAACCAAAACTCTAACCAAATCACCCCAAACTTGAAACTCAGTCAGCACACATATAGATACACTATACTAGGGTTTTAAACATCTAAATTAAAGCATTAAACTAGGTTAAAATGGTTGTCAAAACTGGGTTTTCAAAATTAGAAAATACAATAAATTAACAAGGTATCAGTCAACATAGGGTATTTAGAAATTGATATATAAAAACATGTTAAAATGGAAAATAAATGGTTGGTAAAGGATCTAGGCTATGTGTACGTGTCCAACATAGTGTCTCGTGTCCACCATAACATGACACAGTGTGTCCAGTGTGTGTGTGTGTGTCCATCTGTGTGTGTGTCCGTGTGATCCGTGTGTGTGTGTGTCTCTGTATGTGTGTGCGTGTGTGTCCGTGTGTGTGTGTGTGTCTCTGTGTGTGTGTGCGTGTGTGTCCGTGTGTGTGTGTGTCCGTGGGAGAGGAGGAGGAGGAGAAGAAGGAGGAGGAGGAGGAGGAGGAGGAGTTAGGTTAGGGTTTACCTGAGCTCGAGGAGAAGGAGCTCGACGGGGGGGTACGGGTCGCCGGAGAGGGAGGGAGTCGCCCGGGGGGGGGGAGGGAGTCGCCGTGGGGGGGGGGGGGGTGGAAGGGGTCGCCGAAGGAATCACCGGAGGGGGGAAGGAGTAGTGGGAAAAATTGGAAATTTTGAGTGAGTGGGAAAAACGAAACGCTGTGCCCTAAGTAAAAATATTAGCGACGTCACATGAGGACGTCGCTAAACGTCGTAAACTGGCGACATATTTTAATAATCCAGCGACGTAACGTCGCTATTCAGCGACGTAATTTTATACCTGTCGCTGAACGTCGCTATTCAGCGACGTTTTGCGATGTTTATATAAAGAAGTCGCTGAATTCCATATATAGCGACGTAATTTTACGCCGTCGCTAAATTACGTCGCTAATAGATCATATTTTAGTAGTGTCCTAACAATGATTGAGTATCCTCTCTCACTAAGCCTATTCCTCCAATCCTATCACAGGCTGTAGTGATACTCTAGTTCGAATATCACTACATAAACTCGACCTGCATGGGCCACCACTAAAAACGTGTCACGACCCGCACCCTAGAGTAAAGGCACGAGAAGTGGGTACGTCCAGCCTACGCCACAGTGTCGGCGGTAGAACGCTGTCCTAGGTCAATCATCTAACAATATAAAGTACCTGTACAGTTTATACTCTCCGAATGGAGGTGACAAACTGAAAACAAACTCAAACACATCTAAGGTAGAAGAATGAAAGACAGATAGATAGATAGTAACTCAAGAGAACAGTATCATAGATAAAATAAGTCTAAGTGTCTAGGATAACATAACATCAGAATGACAACCCAATATACAATAAGTCTAAGAGTCTATACATCTCAACATCTCAAAATACAACTCAGAATGTGAGACAAAATAGAAATACAGAAATAACTGTCTAGCTAAACTAGCCTAGACTACTGGGGTAGCATCCTCAGCTGCAGGTGGATCCTGCTGAGGGTCCACAACATAAGTGTCATCTAGTCCTGCTCCATAATAGGTAGTCACCAGGGCCTCATCCTCATCCTCTATAATATTTTCAACAGGACCAGTCAGGACAGGAACGAGCACAATACATCTCACGCAGTGCATAGTATGATAGGAAATATAAAGCATGCAATAGAGTAAAATACAGGAACTGCTGAAGGAAGATACATGTAGCAAAAGAGATAGCTGTAAAGGAAATATCTACTGTATATAGAGAACTGTAAGTGGCTAGTGATGTAGAGCACAAGATAGACATGTGAATGGCTGGAATTTATACATGATTACACTACTGAGTTTGTACATGATTACACTACTTTGGAATTATTCACATGTCCACTTCTACTCCCCCGTTTCCCCAATCAATACACAAGGATCCATTCATGTTACGTTAAGATTCGTGATAAGCCCATAATTGGGTGATACGTGAGTGATTCATGAAGATTCATGAAGGCTCGGTGATCATAAGAGTACATGAGTCACTAGCTGATACATGAAGATACATGAAAATAGAAGCATGAGATACATGATGTAAGTGAAACACACACGACAAAAGTATCTGATGCTCCCGAGGGGGATAACATCTCATGAAAAGATCCATATAGTACCAATCCTTGATAACAATCGTGTCAGCATCAAGTAAAGTAATCTAGAGCAAGAATATAAATCCTGGCAAATATGAAACGGTCAGAGAATGTACTCGCCTGATAACTGAATGTCTGAAGAGGATATACTGTCTGAGAAGAGGTGTATGGCTCCTAATCAGAGCAATACAAGTCACAATGTATCCACAACGGTAAAAATAAAGTATACAATACATACTACATTATTCTAGGTCAATCTGGTCAACAGTCAACTCTTGGTCAACTCAACAGTCAAACTAGGTCACAGGAAGTCATACTAGATCACAGGAAATCAAACTAAGTCAATTAAAGTCAAACAAGGTCAAACAAGTCAAGGTTAGTCAAATCTAGGTCAAACTTAGACCAACTAAGGTTTTGGTCAAACAAGGACTAGTCAGTAAGGTAATTAGGTCAAACATGGTCAGACTAGTTAAACTAGTCATTTTTAGGTCAATCCTAGTCAATTCTAGGTTAACTAGGTCAAATTTGACCTAAGGTTGACTTTGGTCAACCCTTAGTCAACAAGGGTCAACTAGTTAGTGTTTTGGGCCATTAGGTCAATTGAGTTAGCCCCAAAGCCATAGGCTAGCAACCTAGGCCATAGGCTAGTTGTCATAGGGTTCCATATAAGACTATACCTAGGAAGTCACATATATATTCATATCTATATATATAGATATACACAATCTATCTAATCCTATATCAATATATGAACACTCTATATATATATTACAAATCACCCACATATATATATAATGACACTATATGATCTAGTAAATATATATATATATATATATATATATATATATATATATATATATATATATATATATATATATATATCATATATATATATACCTATATATATTCACAAAACTTATATATATATTACAAATACATAGAGAGGGAAGAAAGTGAGAGAGAGAGAGTGACTTAACTGAACAGTGAGGGAGAGGAGGATTAACACAAGAAGAATGGGGGAAGGGTGTGTTTTCAGAAAACTGAGAACCACTCACACACACCTACAATACATACATATATACATATACAATACCCAATATATATCAACTATATATACCAATATATATATCTATACATAATATAACATATATATATATATATATATATATATATATATATATATATATATATATATATAGAGAGGGAAATAGAGAGAGAGAGATGTAACTGGAGTGAGAGAGAGAGAGAGAGTGACTTAGAGTGGGAGAGAGAGACAGAAAACTGGACAGGAAAGAGGAGGGGGGCTGTTCTCAGATTTCTTGAGAACAAGAAACAGCCCCACACAACACACACAATACACACACACACACCTACATGTATATACACATGTACACACATGTGTATACACCCAAATTCCTTCCACACACTCACATACATATATACTACATATTTATATATTAAAAACATACAAATACAAGTATAAAACATAACAAAAATCAAATCGAAATTCATTTTTGAAAACTAGAATTTATCCTAAAATCTGGAAATGGGGACTGTGCACAGGGAAATAGGGTAAACCCAAAAACACACATGTAACCGAGCTATGGCTCAAACCCTATGGTTGGTAATTGATGCTCTAAGTGTCCTTTAGTGTCTAGGGGGCCTGACACGACACCACGACACAATTTTATGTGTCCATGACTCACAAAACCCAATCGGGTAAAATCAGATACACCCACGCGTGCACAGCGTTGTGCACGCGTGCAGTTCACTCTAGGACACGACACACACGCACACGTGTCTCCTGCTCGTGCACGAAGGTGCGTCTAGGGGTAGGGTACGTGTTAGGCAGCCTGCACGGTGTCCACGTGTCCTCAGGACACGGTGCGAACACCGTATCAGTCGAGTTTTCTCGACTGATACACACTGTTTATACTGCATCGTGCAGTGAGTCACGTGTCTCATGGACACGACACACACAATATTGTGTCTCGTGCTCGTGTCAGTAGGTAGGGTAGGTCTAGGGGTATGTGTCAGTGTCATGGTCCAGTGTCCAAGTTGTGTCGTGTCTAAGTTACAAGGTCGTGTCAGTGAGGTCTGTGCACTCGTGCACAGGATGTGCTCGACCAGTGCGAGTAAGTTTTCTCACTCGACACGACACAACTCGATACGAGACTTTGGGGGTGTCTTGTCAGCTCACATGGTCATGACATAAACTCAAATAAAGTCTAGTAAATTATCAAAATACCCTTTTGGCCAAAAATCCCTAATTTGATGTTCTAAGCCTATGGCTAAGCTCACATGGTCGTGACAACTTCTAGGTTAAGGAAAACTAGGGTTTACACTAAGTTATACTAACAAAATCACAAAGTCATAAGTCATGACTTAGCATGACTTAGAAGATGGTTCTAATTACACTAGAAATCACCATAAATCATATCATGCCCTAAACACCATTAATAAATAATAAAAATAATATTTTTTCAAAAATCTCCAATTTCAGAAAACAGGGTGTTACAATGTCTGTTTGTACTATATGAGTTGTTAAATTTCGTAATTTTTTGAGAAAAAATGCATGAATCATGTCTGTCTGTAGTATATGAGTTGTTAAATTTAGTAATTTTTGAGAAAAATGTCAGCTTTTATGCATGATATGTGCTATTGTTTGTAGTATATGATCCTTGTATATAGGTAGGATTAAATTAGATGAATTTATATTAAAGTAGTTGTCTGTTGTCCCTCTCTTTGTCTATACATTGTTTAATTTATATTAAAATAGTTAAATTTATATTAAATTAGTTGACTTTCTATTTGTCTATACATTTTTGTTTCTACATTAATTAGTTGTTTGTCTATTTGTCTGTTTGTCTATATGTTTGTCTCTATGTTGTCTATATGTTGTCTATTTGTTTATATTGTCTGTTTGTCTATATGTTTGTCTATTTGTCTGTTAGTTATCTTATATATGTTGTTGTCTGTGTGTGTGTGTGCAGAGGGATTAATGGATACGAATTATATTGTTAATATGTTTGTGGGGGGAGATTTTAGTATTGATAACCAATATGTGGGGGGTATGGCATTAGGACTGAAAGAATGTGTAGACAGAGATGAGATGTGCTGGTTTGATCTTGATGGGTTATGTGCATCTGCTGGGGTCCAGGCTCCATGTGAAATTTATTATTTTGATCCTGTAGATGGAAGTAAGACTCAGATATTGGGTGACAATGATATATTGAGCTTTTTTGAAAAGTTTCCAACCCCTTGTCTTATCAAATTTTATGTACTGGGGAAGCTTGTTGAGTCACTCATTGACTATGGTGAATATGTTGACATTACTGAGTTTACAACCACCAGATTTGTCTGTGGTCCTTCTGAAGCAGCTGATGAGATTGATGTGCAGTTGGGTGATGATTTTTGGGCCAATATAGACTTGACTGGGCCTGCTCAAGCTGATGAAGATGTGGAGTTAGGATCTGGGCCTCCTCAACATGTACAAGATGAAGGGACTGCTGAAAATGAAGAAAATGTTGAGAATGAAGACAATGTGAAGGAAGAAAGAACTAAAGATATGGATGAAGAAGCAGTTGGTGTTGACTTTAGTAGTTTTGTCCAACATGAAGACATTGACCAAGACTCTGAATATGCTCTTAGTGATGAGTTGGCTAGTGTACACTCCTCAGAAGAAAGTTTTGATGATGAGGATGAAGGGACTGCTCATGCAGAGCCTGTAGTGACCCAAAAAAGGTTAGTTAGGGAGGAAAATATGGCTCTTCATGTAGGGCAGAGGTTTGCTTCACATGCAGAACAATTAGGACACAACTCAAGAGCATGCCCAAATCCTTTCAAGGAGAAGGAGAGAGTTCCAAAAGGAAAACCAGGTAGGCCTAAGCTACCAAGGTCATCTCTACATGCGTGTGTTGGTAATCCAACACCACATATTCAAGAAAATGTGGACCATAATTCTGAAAGTGTTGCAAGGGGGGAGAGTGTTAGCTCCCAAAGGTATGTATTTGCATTTTAATCATTTTAAATTTGTTACTCATTTTTAATTTTTGTTTGTCTATACATTTGTCTCTCATAGGTTGTAGACAAGGACAGGGTCCTTATCATTTTGGTGACCCTATTTGAAATATGGCAATGATGACTTCGAGTTATGTGAGTGTATGGATATATGTGGCAATGATTAATTGGGACCCTTTATGCTCTGTTTGTGGGGTCTTTATCATTTTGGGGCTCTGTCTGTGGGGAGCATGATGTTGTCCCTACCTGTTTAAGTGGGGTGCTCTGTCTGTGGGGAGCATGATGTTGTCCCTACCTGTTTAAGTGGGGTGCTCTGACTGTGGGGAGCATGATGTTGTCCCTACCTCATTTTGTCATGCTAAATGTTGCTGTGGGGTCTTTATCATTTTGGTGACCTGTTATCCTTTACTCACTAACTCATCTGAGCCAATGTCCCTACCAAGTTTATCATTTTGTCATGCTGAATGTTGCTGTACGAGGCACTATTATTTTGGTCTTGCTGCTGTCCCTACCAAGGTTTGTCATGCTACACATGTTCATAACACTTCTTCATTTCAGCACTATCCCTAACTATTCTTCCTTTTTTCCTGCAGTATACAAGCATGCTGAATGTTGCTGTAGGAGGCACTATTTTGGATGTGCAGCTTTTGAACTCTTAAGAAATGAATGAAATGAATGAATGTAATGTGTTTAAGTAGTTGTCTCACATGTTCTTGTACAAATGGATGAAATATTGTTGAAGAAAGTTTATATTGTGCTGGATGAAATGAATGGATGAACATTGCCAGTTTATATTGTTGAAAAAAGTTTATATTGTGAAATGAATGGATAAACATTGCCAGTTTATATTATTGCAGTTACATTGGTGAATATTGCCAGTTTATATGTTGAATGAACATTGGTGAATATTGCCAGTTTATATTGTTGCAGTTACATTGGTGAATATTGCCAGTTTATATTGAAGAAAGTTTATATGTTGATGAACCAGTTTATAGTGAATATTGCTAGTTTATATTGAAGAAAGTTTATATGTTGATGAACCAGTTTATATTGTTGCAGTTACATTGGTTAATATTTGATTTTGATGTCTGTTTAAAGGGTTGATATGTTGATGAACATTTGATTTTGATTTTGATGGCAGTAGTATGTTCCATTGGCAACTTGATTTTGATGGCAGTTCATTTGCAGCTCATTGGCAATTCATTTTTATGTGTTGATGAACATTTGATTTTGATTTCCAAATGTTGCAGTTCATTTGCAGCTCACTGCAGTTCATTTGCAGCTCACTGCAGTTTACATTGGCAATTTCCAAATGTTGCTTGGATTGGAAACTTTAATTGTAAATCTTGATACAAAATATGTCAAATATGATCTGGGTACAATACTTGAATTGCAACTGCAACATTCATCACATCCGTATTTCTTAAACGAATAACTTAAATAGTACTAAACATGTCAAAAATCCTAAAATAAATTGCAACATATGTATGTTGAAGCATGGTCTGGGTTCAGCCGCCTCTGTCGATCCTCTTGGAATAGGCTGTAAACCTTGGCCTCGATGCTCCTTTACTTCTTTCATTAAATTCCACATTAGAATTTGATAGTGTTCTGAAAGTTTCTCATCCTCCCATAGTAGAAAACCACAAGAATTTGTTGGAAAATTTGCACACCCGTAAAATCTTCTTCCAGGATTGGTTGGTGTCTATGAAGTCTTCAGTGGACTAATTAATCCACAATAGCAACAAATTGTTCTTCCGTAATTCCTATTTGGACGTCTTGAGAATGAAGATTGAGAGCTACTGGCCATAATTTGCAGTTGGATTGGAGATCTGTAGGTAAGAAAAAATTTCAACACATTAAATGATAGCAAATAAGTAAAATAAAAAGGAATAAAAAAAATAAAACGTTATTTTCCCTACAGCCTACCGGATTAATATATAGAAAATAGAAAGTGTGTGTTTTAAGTGTAATGTTTCAAACAAGTTTCCACTATCCTATATATAGAGAAGGAATGGAATAGGCTGCTGTCCCCAACGGTCAAATGGAGGGGTATTTTGGGGAGTAGAATAATTCCTCTCTCCTAAATTTGGGTGCTAACGGCTACTTCTGACGTTATTTTGACGGAAAGGGGTATTCTGCTCAAAACAGGGTTTGTAGGAGGTGCAAACTGCATAAGTTTTCTAAAAGCTCTTATTTTGCGAACGAGGCAACTCTAAGGAGGGTTTAAATGCACTTTACCCTCTAAAATTCAATAAGGACCAAACTAGGGTAAAGTGCATTTAAACCCTCCTTAGAGTTGCCTCGTTCGCAAAATAAGACCTTTTAGAAAACTTAAGCAGTTTGCACCTCCCGCAAAATCGTTTTTGCTCGGAATGCCCCTTTCCGTCAAAATGACGTTAGAACAGCCGTTAGAGCCCATATTTTGGATTTAAAAAAAAGTGCACTTCCCAAAATACCCCTAATGCTAATTGTTACATTGTGGCTGCTACTCTCTTTCATTCTCTCTATAAGAATGTTTGTTTGAAACATAAAACCTAAGCTCTATATTTTCTATTTTTTGACCGGTTGGTTGGAAGAAAAAATAATATTTAATTTTTTTATATTCCTTTTTTTTTTACTTATTTGCTCTCATTTAATGTATTGAAGCTTTTTCTTGCCTACGGATCTCAAATCCAACTGCAAATTTTTTTATATTCCTTTTTTACTTATTTGCTCTCATTTAATGTTTGAAGCTTTTTTTACTTATTCCTTTTTTTCTCAAGACGTCCAAATAGAAATTATGGAAGAACATTTTATTGCTATTGTGGATTAATTAGCCCATTGAAAACTTTATTGACACCAACAAATCCTGGAAGATGATTCTACGAGAGTACAAATTTTCTAACAAATTCTTGTGATTTTCTACTATGGGAGGATGAGAAACTTTCAGAACACTATCAAATTCTAATGTGGAATTTAATGAAAGAATTAAAGGAGCACCGAGGTCAAGGTTTACAGCCTATTCCTAGAGAATCGATAAAGGCGGTGACAGCCACTGAACCCGGACCATGCTTCGACATACATGTTTTGCAATTTATTTTTGGATTTTTGACAAGTTTAGTAATATTTAAGTTATTTGTTTAAGTAATACATGTGATGAAAATAAATTTGTACCAAGATTTGCAATTTCAGTTAGAATTAATAAATAAATAATTACGATAATAGTCATGACTAATAAATTATTAAGTAAGACTATAATGATGATTACTAAATTATTAATTAAAATTATTATAATATATAAATTATTAACTATAATTATAATTATAATTATGATTAAATTATTATTAATTAATATTATAATAAAATTGTAATTAATAAATTATTAACTACGATTATAATTATTAATTAAGATTATAATTATTATAAAATATTAAATAATATAATTTTAGTTACAGTTATCTAGCTCCAAATACGGTTTACAAAACATGCCCTAAGTTAAATAGCTGGATAGTTCAGGACTAACCGGACATTTGTTAAAAGATTTTTTTTTTCAAGAAAAATTTAAGATGAAAACCTACTATTTAGATTATAAACATTTATTTTTGAAAATTACGTCAAGCATGAGAATTCTATCTTTTTAAGAACGGGAGGTTATTTTAATAATCTGTTTAATATTTTGTTTTTTGTTTCCATTTTTTTAGTTCTTATTTCATATATTTTTTTCATCTTTTTAATAATCTTTTCTAGTTTTTTTAAGAGTGACTTTTATTTTCAAATTTGTATAGTTTTTGTTTTTGTCTTTTTTTATTGTTTAAGATTTATCCTCATTTTTGGGTTTTTTGGAATATTTTGTCTATTTTTTTTCCATATTTTAATAGTTTTTTTTGGTTTTCTTTCCCAGTTTTTCATCATTTCTATTTTTTAAGAATTGATTTTTTTTTCTATTTATCAGTTTTGTTTTTCCCAAAAATATTTATATATTTATTAAATAAAAAATAATTTATAACAAAACAATTTTAAATAATATTTATCCACTTTTTTGACGGAACTAACCGTTTTTAACAAGTTAATATTAATTAAAATAATTTTAATAAATAATTTTACTAGCAAAGACCATTTTTTCTTTGTTAATATTTATCCACTATTTAACAAGTATTTTTGCTTAAACAAAATAATTTTAGAACTAACCGTTTTTAACAACCCGTTACTATTAGATAGCCCAGGGGTAAAATGGTCAAAACAACCCCATTTTAACTTCCGTTAACAGAAAAGTTAGCTTAGGGGGTGATGTGAGCTTTTTCGTAACCTTTTGGGTTTTTCAAATCAGGGAGTCTTTAATTGCGTTTTCGTCACATCTAAGGAGGGTTTAAATGCACTTTACCCGACCAAACTATCCCGTCCTCCTCCCCCTCTCTCTTCCCCACTCCTCCCCCTCCCCCCATCGGCTGCACCACCCTCGCGCCCACCCCCGGCTGCACCACCATCGTGCCCCCTCTCTCTCTTCGCCCACGGCGGCGGCAGCACCAGCTCGTGGCAGAGAGTGGAAGGGGGGTTGGGGGTGCAACGCGGGAGGAGCGAGGGCGCAGGGATGGTGCAGACGGGAGGGGCGGCTGCGGGCTCACTACCAAAATACACTCAATTAGCGACGGATATTTAGCGACGGTAAATTTTCGTCGGTGTTAGCGACGGCTTCGTGGCCGCTCAGCGACTGAGTACCGACTACACGCCTTTGCCATTTTTTATTTTAATTTTAGGGGAAGGAAAGGTCGCACGTCCATCGCTAGACTGTCGGAATTATAGCGACGGATCCCCAGACGTCGCTACGTAGTCGATTATTTGGCGGGAATTGTGTAGAGAATTGGCGGAACATATCTTCGACTACGTAGCGACGGATATTCAGTCGGCACGTATCAAACATGGCGACTACATGGCGACGGGTTTTCTTTCGTCGCTATATATACGTACCAGACTTTAAATAAAACGGCGGGAGAAACTTTTCGCATTCCCCCAAATTCACTCTCTCTCCTCTCTCTCTCTCTCTCTCTCACTGGTGTCGGCTTCGGTGATCGACGTCGGTGTCGTCGTCGGCGTCGGCGTCCTCTCCTCTCTCTCTTCCGAAGGTAACCCCCTCTCTCTCTCTCTCTCGGGGTCTGGGAGGCGGGCTTGGGGTTGTGGCGTCGGGGGCTGGGCGACTGGCTTGGGTCGTGGGCTGGGCGGTGGGCTTGGGGCGGCGGCGTCGGGGGCTGGACGGCTGGCTTGGGGCGGGGGCGTCGGGGGCTGGGCGGCTGGCTTGGGTCGGGGGCTGGGCGGTGGGCTTGGGGCGGGGGCGTCGGGGTCTAGGAGACGGGCTTGGGGCTGGGGCGTCGGTGGCTGGGCGGTGGGCTTGGGGCGGCGGCGTCGGGGGCTGAGCGGCTGGCTTGGGGCGGGGTCTGGGCGGTGGGCTTGGGACGGGGGCGTCGGGGTCTGGGAGGCGGGCTTGGGGTTGGGGGCTGGGCGGTGGGCTTGGGGCGTAGGGGGCTGGGCGGCTGGCTTGGGTCCGGGGCTGGGCGGTGGGCTTGGGGCGTCGATGGCTGGGCGGCTGGCTTGGGTCGGGGGCTGAGCGGTGGGCTTGGGGCGGCGGCGTCGGGGGCTGGACGGCTGGCTTGGGACGGGGGCGTCGGGGCTATTTGCAACCGACGCACAGCCATAAGCACTCTTCATATATATATGCAACCGAACTACTGGACTGGGCGGCGGGCTTGGGGCGGCGGGCTTTGGTCGAGGGCGGCGGGTGGCTTTGCTTCTCAAATTCATCTGAGTTTATATATTGGCTAAATAATGTGTTATCCATATTGGGTGTTCCATTAGTTTGGTGGTGTTTGGATTAGTAAATATGAATATGGGGTTTGGATTCATGGTGTATACACTGTCTCAAGGACAGTGCGAGTTCTATCAGTTGTGTGCTTCTGTATAGATGTATATATCTATACATCTAGCTGTGATATACATATGTGTATGTGACAATCTCAGTTAGCGACGGACTAGCTATCGGTTAGCGACGGATATTTCCAGCTCCATTTGCATTAATCTACGGTACGACATGGTGATCAGGACATAGTCCCTGCAGCCATTCGACAGGCGAGACAGAAACTATGTAGCCGTAGATAAAGTTGACTGTCTTCCGACCCTCATCCCTCGGCAATGATGATACGACAACCTATCGCTATATCTTATATAGTAGTAGATGATGTCTTAGTATTACATTAAGTGAGTTCATCTTGATTCTGTTATATCCTTCAGATACTAGATACGATAAGAACATATACTACACGATATGTATACAGAATATAGATGATTCACACTAATGTATGCTAGAATGAATTTTGGGTTGTGTTCTGAGACATCCGTTCTTACACTTAAAACACACAGGAATTAGTAGTGTGAGAGCGCCGGAGAGAGTGAGAGCGCCGGAGGGGGGGAGGAGAGAGAGAGAGAGAGAGAGACATGAATTTCGTCGCCATGTTGCTGGAAATGACATGAATTTCCAGAAGCTGATTGACGGATTTTTCGTCAGAAAACCGTCGCTAATCCGTCCTTTGTTATCGAGGGCGTCGACGGCTTAGCGACGGAACGATACGATGTGATACGCTATTACGACGGGTTACTGACGAAATTTTACGTCGCTATTGTCTACACAGTTCAGTACTTAAAATTTGAAATGGACGAGAGTCCGTCGGAAACGCGTCGCTAAAGTTTCGTATTGTGAAGTCGAAAAACCGTCGCTATTCCGTCACTTCACGACTACGTAGCGACGGACCGTTATTAGCGACGAGCTGATTGCCGACGGATTTTTTTGGCCAATATCCGTCGGTTATCGGTCGCTAATCGTAATTACCGTCGGATTGGCGACGGATAGGACCGTCGCTAAATCGATAAATTTTGGTAGTGGCTGAGCGGCTGGAGGTGGTGCAGCCGATGGGTAGCAGAGAGAAAGAGAGGGGGGCGATTGTGGGTGTGACAAGGGAAGGGGTACGAGAGTGGTGTAGTGGGGGAGGGGCAGCTGCAGGATAAGGGGCAGGCTGAAGGGCCAGAGGTAGTTCAGTCGGTGTGGGGGGATGGGAGGAAAGAGAGAGGGGGGCGCAGTTTGGTCATATTTTAAATTTTAGGGTATCAAGTTGATACCTATAAAAGTTAAAAGGTATCAAGATTAAGGAGTAGTGATGGAGCTCGATGCTAGAGTTAGGGTTAGGTTAATGGTGGCGAGGAGTATGTTATCAAAGATGCGGTGGCCTGGGCTTGGTGTTGAGCGCGACGGTTGGACAAGTCGCTGGCGTGATAACCGGCGACGAGTGGAGAAACAGCGGTGCGCTCGGTTTGCTGCTTGGGGCTTGTGCGCCTGCGGGTGGGTGCGTTGTCGAGCGGTCACGATGAGGCCGTGGGAGTTGGCTTGCACGGGTCTGTGAGAAGAATACTGGAAGAGAAGACGTAGGTGACGATGAAGGAGGAGGGACGAAGAAAAGAAAAACAAAGGCAATAGTCACTGCACATTTTACATAGGATGGACCAAAAAAAATTTATTTACGAGTTTGCCACCTAAACAATTTGTTCGGGATTGTCTAATTTTTATAGGATTATCAATTTTTTTGGCACTTCTTTCAATAGGTGGAACGGTTAAAAATTTTGGTTGTTCTTTCAATAGGTAAAACTGGCAAATTTTAACAGTCCTAAATTAGGATTGTCAAATTTTTTAACAGTCCTTCCGTCCTTCCTACGACGAATACACCATTTCGACGGCGACATTGACAAACTCGTGGTCCTTCCACCCTGCGGAGGCGAGCTGGAAGAAGAGGGCTCCACGGAGCTTGGTGTTGGAGTCTGCTACAGTAACGGGAGTCGAAGTGTGGTCCGAGGAGATGTCCAGGGGATGCGGGCGGGGGGAGGCTGACCTAGGAGAAGAAGTCGCGGAGCTCTAGGTGGGAGAGGGAGGAGAGTGCGACGACGAGGCAGGCAAAAAATCCTAGGGCCTTGCAGAGGACGGCGATGTTGGGGCGGTGAAGAGGGCGCGGACGTTGGTGTCGACGACAAGGAGAGGGGCGACGCCAATGCTGGGGACGACGTGGTTGGCAATTGTGAGCTGGAGGAGGAGGAGGAGGTGAGAGGGCCAGAGAGGAGAAGGCCGGAGAGAGAGAGAGGGGGGGGAGCAGGAGGAGATGGTGGACAACTCCTAGTACATTTTGGACTATCTTGAATAAAAGTTTCTCCAAACTGAGTTGCACCAATACTGGACTACCATGAGTAAGAAGTGTATTGCCTTTAAAATTTTCCAAAATAAAAAGGGGTTCGAAATGATTGGCGAAATATGAATAGGTAACATAAAATTATAGAGAGAATAGATTTTACTTGATTTTAATTTATTATTATTATTATTATTTATTGTTTAGTTTAAAAGTGTACACCTCTTTTGCGTACACATATTTCTGTCGGAAGAAGTGGAGGTTGGAAGTATAAAATTTATAGTTTTTTGTTTGTATTTGTTGTTGAAGTGAACTTGAAAGTGTAATTTTTTTAGTTCCTACATTTGGTTGTTTATGAAGTAGTAGAAAAAAAGTGATATGATTTTCCACTTTTAAAATGGATGAGCTTAGAGCATCCATAGTGAGAGTGATTTGAAGTGCTGTATTTTTTATTTTAGTCAAAATTTGTGGCATTTGGGCCTGCATTGGGCTCTTGCCCATTTGAAAAATGCTAGCAAGCTAAGGGCACCAATAGTGGGAGAGGTTTCAAGTATTATATTTTGACTTTAGTCAAATTTTATAGCACTTGAAGGCCGCTGTGGGCATTTGTCCATACTTGAAAATTGCTAGAAAATTAAGAGACATTTCAGATTTGGAGCGTGCTCTAGCTTCTCTACATTAATTCTTGGGCCCATAAAAATTAATCTTACCAAACATAGAAGGGAAATAAAGAGGAAAAAGCGAGAACAAAAATCTTACCCAACATGTAAGGAAAATACATAAGAAAAATAGGGAGAGAAAAGTGGAGGTTAATTTGGAGTATTTGTTTGGAGTGTACCATTGTGTGTCAATATGAAGAATAGACACTCAAAAATAGTAATTTACATAATTTTTAATAATTTAAAGTATGTATTTAGAGTGTCTCCAAGAGGCTCTCCAAATTTGGAGTGTGTCCTAGCTAATGAATAATAGCCAACTGGGTTCACAAAAAAAAAAGGGAAAGATAAAAAGAATAAAAAAATAAGAGATTAATTTGAAGTATGGATTTTGGCCTCGTTTGGTTTACGGAAAGGAAATAAATTCCCTTGTATTTTCCATGGGAATGAAAAAGTAGGATTCCTGTCACATTTTCTTTCCGTTGTTTGGTAAAACAAGAAAAATATCTAGGAAATAAAAGCAAAATATAACAATGTTCTAATAATATCCTTACCTTTTAAAATAAAAATAATATTATAAAAAATAATATTAATGGTAAAATAAACAATGACACATGGTTACTTTTGTCATAACTTTTGTAATAAATGTTGAAAAAGGAGGAGAAAAAAATCAATCTCA
Source organism: Iris pallida (assembly GCA_029216955.1). Classification (NCBI taxonomy): domain Eukaryota; kingdom Viridiplantae; phylum Streptophyta; class Magnoliopsida; order Asparagales; family Iridaceae; genus Iris; species Iris pallida. The sequence goes on along the minus strand of JANAVB010034417.1, from coordinate 68,278,360 downwards.
TGGATCTTGAGTGGAACCATATTCCCACCAATTTTCCTCCTTGTTAGGAAATTGATTCACAAGTTTGTGGCTACCAAACAAAGAAAAGAAACAACTTTTCTTTCTTTGTTCCTTAAATCCATGAACCAAACGAGTCCTTTCTGTATATTTGGAATGTGCCATTGCGTGCAGAGGACAATCTTACGCAATTTTTAAATTTTTTGCTTTACGAAGTGTCCCACTGTAAATGCTCTTAACATCTAAGGGGGTGTTTGGTAAAGATGAAGTGGGCTTGGATTCCTGGTTTTGGGTGAAGTGGGGAAGGGATTTTGGTTCCGGGTGTTTGGTTGGCGGGGGGGGGAAGAGGGGAAGGGAGCTGGCAGAAGTGACTGCTGCCAGTTCCTGTCGCGAAATTTTGGTTGGGGGAAGAGGGCTGCTCCACATCCGGAGTTGGCAGCCGGATGTGGGTGGGAGTTTGGTTTTTTTTTTTAATTAATTTTTTCACTTTTCTTTCAAAAAAATCTTAATTAGTTGTAGATTTTTTTTTTGCTAACAACCACACTAATTTCTTGTTGATTAATATAATTAATTTAATTAATAGTTTTTTTCTTAGTAATTTTAATATTTTTTGCTAACAGTCGCATTATAATAATTTTTAATAGTAGTATAATTAATGTAATTAATAGTTTTTTTGCTAACAGGCGCACTATTTTTTTTGCTAACAGCTGCACTAAATTTTTTTAAAATGGAAACAATAGTTAGATAATTAATATAATCAATGTAATTAACAGTTTATTTAATTTTGAGTTGATAAATTTTGAGTTAATTTTCCACTTTCCACTTTCCACTTTCCTATTCCAACAAAACACATTTATCTAAGGCTGTGTTTGATTGGGCTTTTTTTCCATGGAAAATATTTTCATCACAAATTTTCCACCAATTGTAGTGTTTGATAGATTATATTTTCCATGGAATTATTTTCCAAAAAACTACCATTTTCTATATTTTCTTCTAAAATGGTGGAAAATGAAACTTGTCCAACCCATAAGGAAAATATCATTTTCCATGAAAAATAACTATTTCCGTGGAAAATGATGACAATCAAACACCAAACTATATTTTCCTTGGAAATTTTTTTAAAATTCCATGGAATTTTTTCCTAAGAAAATAATTCCATGGAATTAATTTCTTTTCCACATGTTTTCCACCTTGCAATCAAACACACCCTAATTTTCATTTCCCACTTTCCACTTTCCTATTCCAACCAAACACATTTGTTCCCTACTAGGGGGACAAGAAAGTGAATGGATTCCTATCACTCTTCCTCACATGAAAGTATAAATCCATATATATAAAAAAAGGACAATCCAAACCCTTCTCCCCATCCAATCATAACGGTCCGTCAGTACAATACTAAAATAAACCAACGGCCTAGAACATCTCTACTTTGAGTTGACTCGGATCGCCATCATCCAGACCCCCCTCTATAAATGTCTTCCTCCCCCTCTTCCTTCACATCATCACCATCACCATCACCGTCAATACATGTTAATTAAGTAAGCATTCAAGCAGCAGCAACAGCAATGTCCGAGCGAGGAAAGGGAGGCAAAGGCCTGGGCAAAGGCAGGGCGAAGCGGCACCGTAAGGTCCTCCGGGACAACATCCAGGGGATCACGAAGCCCGCCATCCGCCGGCTGGCCCGGAGGGGAGGGGTGAAGAGGATCAGCGGTCTCATCTACGAGGAGACCAGAGGGGTGCTCAAGATCTTCCTCGAGAACGTCATCCGCGACGCTGTCACCTACACAGAGCACGCCAGGAGGAAGACTGTGACGGCCATGGACGTCGTCTACGCGCTCAAGAGGCAGGGCAGGACCCTCTACGGCTTTGGCGGATAAAAATAAGCTCTGTGTTTGTTTGCTTGTTTGTTCGCATTGTTGTAGTCCATGCTGTCCAGGTGTTTATGAAAATTCCCCCATGATTAAAGAAATCATCTACTACTCCCTTTGTCTATATGGTTTCTGCTCACTTACCATTAGCTCTATTAATTGAAAGGGTTAATGCTGAAGATGTTTTTTTTAACAATCGTGTTTGTTTCTGTTGCTGTTGAACTGAAATGATACGACAACTGGCTAAAAATTCTGTACATGAGACACGATTTAACTAAGTCCGTAGATGCTGGATAAAAAAAAAATTGATGTTGATATGTAGTGTTTGTTAGTATAAATTCTCAAATTCTGTATTTAGACGCTGAAATTAAAATATAAATAAAATAAATAAATGATACCGATGTTTGAACTTGGTTCAATGTCCTTAAGACAATATTCGCTCCATACTGGTGCTTACGATTTAATGGCGATTAGTCTCCCAGGATACAACGGTTCTTTCATTCGGTAGCAGCACTTCACACCGTAGGAATTTGTTGAAGCAACGTTGGTTGTCTCTGTCTCTTAGACTAACTAATGCAATATGGATGAATTGAATGAATGCTTGAATGCTTCAAACATATTTGTATTTATAGAAATAAAGAGACACGATGGAAAGGGGACACCTTTCCAATAAATAGGTTCGTACACCTTTTCCAATGAAAAGATTCGTACACCTTTTCATAGATTTGATGATAGAAAAAAATGATATTCTTATTATAACAAATATACATTCACATTTTCCAACAGTGTTAGATTTAGTGGTGAGCATTCGGTCGTTTTGGTTTTAATGGAATCCAACTATTTGAAACATTAATCATATTAGTTTATTTGATTGGATTATTTTTATGAAATAAATACACTAGTCTCTCCTATGTTTTATGAAATAAATAATAAGCCAAAACAAACACGAGCACCGACCAACACTCAAGTAACAGCTCCACCCCCCTTTGAATTTGCACATCTTCCTCGATGCCAAAAATAGTGCCAATTTTGGAGGGGCAGATGTTATTGAAAATATTCCGGTTTCGGTTTTTCAAAATATGTCAATAGTCTCCCTAAACCAAAACCTGCCTTTATGTTTGCCTGCATCCAGGTCTAGGATTCTTTCCATAAGCTTACCTAATTGAGCATTCCAAACCATGCCTCCAAACTAGCATTTGAAGAATAAGTGTGCCCGGTCTCTTTATTACAAACAACACAAAAGTTGCTAGCAATACTAATACTGAACCTAAGACAATCTGTTAATGGTCATCTAGGGGTGAGCAAATACAGACTGCTACCAAAAAATCGACCGAATACCGATTAAAAATATTCTAAAAAATTGAACTGAAATTATGTATCGATACTGAATTGCTGAACCGACTAAAATATAGTATAATGGTAGTGGTAACGATTTGAATGTAATACTATAACGAAAATACTGAACCGATTATATATATATATATATATATATATATATATATATATATATATATATATATATATATATAATCGGTTCAGTATTTTCGTTATAGTATATATAAAAACAATAAATTTGATTAATTGCTTGGTTGACAGAGGCTTGGTTTTGAAATTTAATGTTTCCAAAGAAAAAGTAAAAAATATAACTTCTAGGTTAAGAGATTCTATAATATTAAGTGTGTTGATTAATCAAATGTTAATTGTTAAAATATCGATACCAAACAAAACCGACCAAATACCGATTTAACCGAAAGCGAAAAAATCGACTCTAAATGGCACGATATTGGTATTGACTTTTTAAATACCGATAAAAAAATTATCGAAAAATTTGACCAAATACCGACCGATTGTACCGACGCTCACCCCTATGGTCATTGCTCTTACCTTTTATGGTTTTGAGCATTTGAAGCTGAAACTTGAGTGTTGCTCCCTTAAGCCAGATGAAGGCATCCCATTCATACTTGGGTTGCTTCTGCCAAATGAGCTCGTACCGATCCTTGAAGGAGAACCTGCCGGACTTACCAATGTCTAGCTGCTAGTGGTCAGTTCTCTTAGTCATAGCAATATGAACTTTTTCGATAGGTCCCGCCAGCAATGCCCCTGCTGTTTTAGCCTTCGAATCCTAACGCCTGTTAGCAATCAGGGATCCCAAATTCTCCTTGCTGCTAAATTGTTAAAAAACTTGCCAGCCAAGCAACTCTAATGGCGATTTGTGCTCCAACCATGGATCGTACCACAATTTCTTACTATCTCTATTAGCGACCACTTTAGTAAGGATTTTTTTCATCTCTGACCTCCTGTTGAGGATCCTTTTGAACATAAACGAGTAATTGTTGTCGATGGAAAGCCTCCAAAAAATTGGTTTTGCTAGTGTACCTGCTGTTCATCCATCTCGACCACGGTGAGTCCCCCTCGAGGAATCCCCAAGCCATCTTGTAGATCATGACCTCTCTCAACGTATCCAAGTTTCTAAGGCCAACCCTTCATTCCTTCTTCGGGCAACATAAATCCCTCCAATAGATGGAGCGGATGCTACCCTTCCAAATGAACTTGACACAAAGACTATCGATCTTCTTCGTCATGTTGGCCAGCATAATGATGGCATGCATCCAGAAGCAGACGATAGAGGAAATTATGGCCCGAATTAGCTCTAACCGTCCTCCAAAGGAGAGTAACTATGCCTACCAACCTTCCAAATGTCGTTGGATAACCTCTAGAAGACTCGAGTACTCCGCGACCTTGGCTTAGGAAATAGACAAAGTCTATACCAGATACCTGAGAGGAACCTTCCTCTATTCTAAGCAACTGTCTTAGACTGTCATTGTTGTGGCAGAGACGGTTGAAGTAGACACGACTCTTGTCTTTGTTCAACTCAAGTCCTGACAACTTGCTGAACTCATCTAGAACCTTGACCAGATTTTGAATAACCCTCTCAGTATGGTCAATAAACATCAGTAAATTGTCGGCGTAGATCATATGGAAGACGACAGGCTCAATTTGTAGGACCGTTAGGCAGCATTAGAGGGAGAGTGAAGAGAGTGCATATTCGATTAAAATATTCTAAGTAAAGATAGAGTGTAATCAATAGAATAATTAATGTGTGTATATAGGACAAGTATAAAAGGCAGTAGAGTTTAGAGAGCAAACGCAAACACCGAGAATTTTATCATACTTTCCCTCTAAGAGGACTAGTCCAGGCCCGAGAACTCTTGCTCGGAGTTGAATCTACTATAGTCATAATAGTGAAACACAAGCTTTGAATCCGAAGCGCTTGTAAGCTCCTTACACCTTGTGCTTTTATTCGAAGGGCACAACGACTTTACTTCTTGTGCTTTGAACCGAAGAGCACAATAACTTCTAGAGAGAGAGAGAGAGAGAGAGAGAGAGAGAGAAAGAGAGAGAGAAACTTCTTGAGCCAACCTCTGTACAACTCTTCCAACTTTTAACTGAGATCGCAAACTAGAAAGCTAAGGAGTTGATCTTGAAAATTGGAAGGTTAAAGCTCAGAGATCACTCTATAGGATAAGAAAGATGAGAAGAGATGAGTAAGAATGTGAAAATCCATACCTATTTATAGGATTTTTGTAGACAGAGTTCGGCCAAAATTTGGATGGATATTTGAATTTTTTCGAACGTTGGGAACCACAATATCAGGGATTACATGGCTGTCTAGGATGTCCAAATATATCAAGATCGAGTTAGGTCCGAGTTCGGCCGGTGCTAGGTCCGAGTTTGGTTGCGAGAATAGGTATGGACTTTTGGCTTATTTTGGAACGATTTTGGTTTGAATGGGTTGGGCTTTTTATAGATAGATTTGTAGGCTGTTTAAGTAGACTTGTTGTATTTATATGAGTGGACTTCTGGTACCAAGTGTGAGTCGATGTATACAGTGTAGGACTGTCACGACCCGTACCCAATATTTGGGCACGAACCGTGTGCATGCCCAGCCTACGCCGCAGAGTCGGCGGTAGAACGCTGTAACAATATGAGGAACAACCACGCAATAAAATATATCACAAGGAAAATATCAACTCCATATCTCAACTCAGCATCAAATAGATAAAGATAGAATCATCTCACAATGTATGAAATCTAGAATCAAAAAAATCTCAACTACATGTCTCAAAGTCAACTCAAATATCCAATACAAGGTCTCAGCACTAACTAAAATGTTATTACAACTTTTCTAGCTTGAAGGTATTTTGGTCATTTTGGTCATTTTTAAAATTTTGTGAATTATTTGGAATTATTATTAATTATTTAGATTTATTATAATTAATGTGATTTTTAGTGATTTTTAGTATAATTGATTTTGGGCCTATAGTTGACTTTGACTAGTGTTGACTAGAAGACTAACCTAGAGATTAACCTAGGTTAAGACCACTTGGTTAGGTTAAGTAACCTTGGTTTGACCTAAGTTAGTGAGGTTTAACTCATTGAAACTTGTTTGGAGAGATTAGGAATTGATTAGGCTAGAATGGCTTATGATTTCATAAGTCATGACTAATGACTTGAGACTTAAAGCCCATAGGCCCACACCATGTAGCTAACCCAAATCCTAATCAGCCCATGGCTGGACATGATGGTCTCCCCCATGCTATTTAATACCCCTCAAAGTTAGGGCTATCCTCCATTAGGATTTTTGCCAAAGTTTTAGAAAGAGGTAAGCCCCCATCTTCATTAAATTATAGAAAATCCATTTTAAATCCTTTTTCCCCCAAACCAATTGTATTGGGTTATAATTTTACTCCTCTTGCTGTTGGTAACAAGTATTCTCAGCTTGGGAGCACATTGGAGGAGTTTGGCCATCAAGAGGAGCACCTCTCTTTGAAGCTTTTTGAGGATTTTGTCAGACATAGGTAACTTTCAATTCCCTCCATAGAATCTTGATTTTATTTCATATTTAGGGAGCCATAGACCTAACCTAACTGTAGGAATAGGAAGCCCCAAAATTCGTGTCCATTTCGTGTCCTTTTTGGACACGTATCAGTGACACGTACCAAGTGTTTGATGAAATGCTCCAATGGACATTTCGTATGATTTTTGAGGTTGTGTTTGAATAGGAAATTAGGGTTTGATGTCGCTTACATGTTTCTGTTGTTTTTGTGGAGTCTTGGTGTCGTGTCGAGTCCATACGGACACGCGAACACGTGGTCGCACGTGCGCGTGCACAGGCACTGTGCATGCCCTGCTGCTCGGGCACGATTGCGACACGGACACGCCTTCCTGACACGTGAGACTTGGCGTATGGCACGGGGCTGACACTGACACGGGGCTCCCCAAGTTTCAGAGCCCTACGTGTCGTGTCGGACACGCACGAACGTGTGTACTGATTTGTGTACTGTTTCAGTCGGCTGTCACTTGAGCACTGACACGCGTGTCTTATATCGCGTACACGCGACGTGGACACGTGACAGGGTATCATATCCCTAGCCCTAGTCTAGGTCGACCCTTGGACACAACCACGTGGGTTGTGTCGTGTTGTGTCGTGCACACGGACACCGTGAACACGTGCACACTGCTTACTGTACATTGTGTCCAGTGTTTTGCTGTTTTTTGGTTTTATTATGATTGGACACGTTTGTATCCACTTTTGTGGACACAAACACATCACGTAACACGTGTGCAATGTGTTCTCACATTACCAACCCCTGTTTTGGGAATTTAGCTCGAATTCTATTGTTCATTCTCATTTTTTTCTATTTTACTGATATGCTTAGTATCAGCTTATTTTCAGTTCTGTCCAGTTATAAATTCAATTTTTGGCAGTCATTTTAACCCATTAAATACTGTTATTTGTATGATATTAGATCTCTAATATGTGTACCTACATGATATCTAATTGTATGAGGAAAATTGGGTTGTTTGGATGTGTGTGTGATTCAAAAACTGAGAATTTCAATTAGGGTCCTGTTTGGACTGTTTAAACTGATGTTGGGTTCAATACTATAAACTGAGATTGGGGTATTAAAATCTGAGATTATGAGGGGACTGTTTTGAACTGTTTTAACTGAGATTAGAGGGGGATTTTCCTAGGTGTTAATCTGAGTTTGTATGCAAATCTGGAAATGAAATTGGGGGGGGGGGGGACTGTTAACTGAGTTTGGGACTGTAATCTGAGTTTTTACACTGTTTCACACATAAACACTCACCCATTCACTGTTTCATGTATTCTAATCACACACACCCTCTAATCTATCTCACACACACCTATATATTTCCCCTCACTGTTTCTCACTAATTGACACAAGCTTTCATACACCCTCACTTCATTCATGACACACACCACACTCCTTGACACTAGTACACTCTCATGCCTCACACTCTTCACTCATATCACACACTCTAGCCTAACACTCACACACACACCTTCATTTTCTTGACACTCATCCTCATGACACACACACACATACACTTGGACACATATTTATGTGTCCCCCTCTCTATACCTATGCATATATATATATGTATTAACTCATAATGTTGTATGGTATACACATAAAGCCTATAGGTTTATATATTCTAGTTATATTATATAACACACACATTGATGTGTTATATAATATAACTAGAATATATTGTCATATAATGTATATATCTAATATGTGATTAGGAGCCTATATATATCAATATAGATATCCTATATTAGATTGTGTGGTATGTATATATATGCTTTGTTTTAGATATAGATATTGAATATGGTATTGCCTATTGGCCCATGGCCTAGTCTCTTAGCCTATGGCCTATGGTTGTGCCTGCTTGCCAGTGTAGAGCCTAGATTAGACTTGTTTAGTCTAGTTAGACTTAGAATAGCCTTGTTAGCCTAGTATAGACTAGTTTGACTTGGTTGACCTAGTTTGACTTCTAGGGTTGACCAGAGTTGACCAAGAGTTGACTTTGGTCTAGATTGACCTAGATTCATCTAGTATGCATCGTAGTGCATCTTATTACTATTCTGGACTTGTTGTGACTTGTGCTATTCTAATAGGAGCCAGACACCACTCCTCGGACAGTACTTTCATCTCGGACATTCAGTTAGCAGGCGAGTATATTCTCTGATCTTTTCATACCTGTCTGGACTATATTCTTGCTCTAGATTACTCTACATGATGTTGAAACGTATCTTCACGGATTAATACTATATGGATCCTTTCCTGAGATGTTATCCCTCTACGGGTGCATCGGATATTTTATGTTCATGTACTTTATCATGTGCATCAGGTACTCCTTGTACTCGTACTAGTTCATGTTATTACATGTTCTCATGTGCTTTCATGTACTTTATCACGTGCCTCATGTACTACTCATTACATGAGTTCACGTATCTTAGTTGTATTCATGTGCTTATAACGTAACTTGAATGGATCCTTGTGTATTGATTGGGGCGGGGTGAGTAGAATTGGTTATGTGAACACTATCCCCAGTAGCTGTATTCATGTGCCTCCTTATTTGTATTCATGTGCCCCTAAGCCGTTTACATAACCATATTGTACTCTAAATTACGTAGTTACTTACAGTCTCTACTATCATGTATTTACTTTCAGTTATAAAATATCTCCTGTTTACTTATACTTCCATTCAGCACTTCCTGTATTTTACTCTATTGCATGATTTATACTCCTAACCTGCTATGAACTGTTTGAGAGATATGTGCTCGTTCCCGTCCTGACTGGACCTGTTGAAAATTTTACAGAGGACGAGGAGGAGGCCTGCTTAGACACTTATTATGGGACAGCCTTAGAGGACACTTGCGATCCGGACTTCCAGTCGGATCCCTTAGCAGTAGAGACAGTTGCTCCATTGTTAGCTTATCTTATTTTATAGTATTGGAGTTGAGTTGTATATACATTTGGGATCTGTATTATGTCTGGATGTTGTGGAGTTTATTATAGACACTTAGCTCTCTCTCTTTATCTGTATTCTTGTGGATTTGGATCTTGCATCTTATTATCTATCTATCTTCCTTTCATGTTCTACCTTAGCTGTGATTGAGATTTATTCTGTTATGTCACCCCCATTCGGAGAGTATAACTGTTTATTACCTATAACTGTTAGATATTATGACCTAGGACAACGTTCTACCGCCGACACTACGGCGTAGGCTGGACGTACCCACGTCTCGTGCCCTTACTCTAGGGTGCGGGTCGTGACACGTTTTTAGTGGTGGCCTATGCAGGTCCTAGGTTGGAAATATAGTGGTATTCGAACTAGAATATCACTGCAGCCTGCAGTAGGAATTAGTATATTTTTGAAGGTACTCAATCATACTAGGAAAACTCCTTATCAGATTCCGTATATCTATTTGCTGCTTATTGTCTTCCTTAGAAAATTTAACTGTCCTCCTTCGATATTTTGATTCATTCTCGGTAATTGTTTCTTGTTTGATCTGTGTCTCCAGGATGGTTGAGACGCGATCGCATCGTCCTGGACTGGGAGACGCTGGAGAGGGGTCTAACACCTCTCGACCTCAGCAGCAGCCAGCTCCCGGTGCCACAGGGTCAGTGCAGCCCTCAGGAGTCGGTGTTTCTGCCACTTTTAGAGGAGCACCTCCACCAGTCAGGAGACCAGTTGTGATTTCTGAGATCCTTCCACCGCAGCAGCCTCCGCCTGCGGGGATGGTAGATGCTGCACATCTCTTCTCCTTCGTGGAGAGGATTCTTGAGTCCTACCAGCAGCAGCAGACGAGGCAGACTGCAAATTTCAGGCAGGGGATCGATGAGGCACACCAGCTGGTTCGCACTACAGTCGAGATGATTACAGCTCAGGGTACCCAGCTGCAGCCCCGTCGGAGGGAGAAGGACATTCAAGACTTCCAGAAGATGCATCCTCGGAAGTTTTTTGGCACAGAGGGCATCCATGTTGCAGACGACTAGATAGAACATATCGAGAAGATCTTCCGACTGGCGGAGATACCAGCTCGACTTCAGATCGAGGCGGCGGGCAGCCAGATGCAGGACTTAGCCCGTGCGTGGTATCAGACAGATCCCAGGATGGGAGTTGAGGGCCAGACTTGGGCCCAGTTCAAGGAGCTGTTTAAGGAGCAGTTCTTTCCTGATGTTGCCTTGGGAGGTATCGAGGCACAGTTCGAGGCTCTGGTTCAGGGAAACCAGACGGTAGCTGAGTATGTCGGGGAGTTCTACAGATTGGCCCGGTTCATTGATGACTTGTCTGAGAAGACGAAGGCGAGGAAGTTTCGCCGAGGCTTGATTAGAGAGGTTCGGTCGCTGACTAAGAGCGACCGGAACGCTACGTTTGCTGAGATATTTTCTGGGGTATGGCGGCGAAAGACGACCTAGGGCTGAAGCTGAAGAGGGGTCGTGACTTCCAGGGTGGCAGCAGCAGTCAGGGGCAGGAGGCCTCACTTCCAGCAGCACTTCCAGCAGCAGAGGCCAGCTCAGCAGTTTCAGCAGCAGGGTCATGCACCTTTTCAGCAGGTGCAGCAGCAGCAGAGACATCAGCAGCAGGCACCCCGACAGCAGGTAGTAGTTTGTGTCTTTTGCAAGAAGCCGGGGCACATGATCCATGAGTGCAGGAATAAGCTAGACAAGTGCCTTCTATGTGGTACGGGAGATCACCAGTTGAGGGATTGCCCTGGGGCTTTTGGGCGAGGAGCTCAGGAAGGTGGAGCCAAGGCTCCAGCAGGCCAGCAGAGGGGACCAGCCCTGCAGATCCAGCAGCAGAGGTTCCAGCAGCACCAGCAGCAGGCACGAGGTGGACAGCAGGGGCGAGCTTTCGCCATGGCAGCTGAGGATACCGAGGCCATTGGAGAGCTGATAGCAGGTTCGGTTCTTCTCGATTCCCTTCCAGCATTTGCACTTTTTGATTCCGGGGCTTCCCACAGCTTTGTGTCAGTATCGTATGCTATTAGACATAGTTTGGTTTCTGAACCATTGCCTAGGACCTGCAAGATCACGACCGGGGGTGGGGTTATCCTCGTGAGTGATGTTTGCAGAGGGCAGAGCGTCTTATTAGGAGGCCGAGAGTTGGGAGTGAGTTTACTCGTCATGCCATTACCGAACTACGATATAGTATTAGGTATAGACTGGCTGAGTAGACACCACGCCCGCATTGATTGCCGAGGGGGTAGAGTTTTGTTCGGGGCGCCAGGAGAGCCAAAGTTTGAGTACACCCGGCGACAGACAGAGCAGGACGACGGAGTCTTCTGTGGAGCATCAGTCGAGGAGCAGGTGGCTCCGTATCCCTTGATCACAGAGTTTATGGACGTATTTCCAGAGGATTTGCCAGGGCTTCCACCGGACAGAGATGTAGAGTTCTCGATAGACTTTGTTTCCGACGCAGAACCGATCTCTCAGTATGTCTATCAAGTGAACAACAGTGAACTGGTGGAGCTGAAGAAGCAGGTGGATGAGCTGCAGGACAAGGGCTTCATCCGTTCGAGTTCTTCACCTTGGGGTGCACCGGTACTCTTTGTACCCAAGAAGGATGGGTCGGTACGGATGTGTATCGACTACAGGGCACTTAACAACCTGACGATCATGAACAGATACCCACTGCCGTGGATCGATGATCTCTTTGATCAGTTGAGCGGAGCTCAGATGTTCTCGAAGATTGATTTGAGGTCAGGTTATCACCAGGTGAAGGTGAAGAGGGAGGATATTCCTAAGACCGCTTTCAGGATGCGGTATGGGCAGTTTGAGTTTTTGGTTATGCCGTTTGGGCTAACTATTGCACCAACAGGGTTTATAAATCTAATGAACAAGGTGTTCCACCAGTACTTGGACAAGTTCATGGTGGTGTTCATTGATGATATCTTGGTATATTCCAAGACAGAGGAGGAGCACGAGGAGCATCTGCGGATAGTGCTAGAGACTCTCAGGAGGGAGCAGTTTTATGGGAAACTCTCCAAGTGTGAGTTTTTCTTGGACCGGGTGGACTTCTTGGGGCATGTGGCGACTGGAGATGGTATCTCAGTTGACCCCAAAAAGGTTGTAGCAGTTGAGGCTTGGACAGCGCCGACTTCAGTGGCAGAGATCACGAGTTTCCTGGGGCTGGCATGATACTATAGAAGATTTGTGCAGGATTTCTCCCGAGTTGCAGAGCCATTGACACAGTTGACCCGGAAGGATATTGAGTTTGTTTGGTCAGAGGAGTGTTAGGCAGCTTTTGATGAGTTAAAGAAGTGGCTTACGACAGGTCCGATTCTGACATTGCCTTCAGGATCAGGTTGATTCACTATTTATAGTGATGCTTCAGGGAAGGGGCTGGGTTGTGTCTTGCAGCAGCATGGGAAGGTGATTGCATATGCTTTCAGGCAATTACGTCCCCATGAGAAGAACTACCCTACCCATGACCTGGAGCTGGCGGCGGTAATTTTTGCTTTGAAGTTGTGGAAGCACTATCTGTATGGCGAAAGGGTAGAGATTTTCACAGATCACAAGAGCTTGAAGTATGTGTTTACACATAAAGAGCTCAACATGAGGCAGCGAAGATGGCTAGAGTTGATGAAGGACTTTGACATCTCACTTCAGTATCACCCAGGAAAGGCTAACGTGGTTGCCGATGCCTTAAGTAGGTATCCGACAGCCATGTGTTTGACCATGGATCAGCATTTGCTTGCAGACTTGGAGTGCCTTGGGATTGAGGTGATTGTGCCAGGGGTGCAGATGCAGTTATGGGGCCTTCTGATACAGTCGGACTTGATAGACAAGATCAAGGCGACACAGTTCGAGGATGTGGCTCTGCGGTGTATCGAGAGCAGGTTCGTACAGGGTTGGTGGATGATGAGTTTTCACTTGTAGAGGATGGTGCCCTGAGGCACGGTTCCCAGTTATGTGTGCTAGCGGGGAGCTCAGAGAGCAGATCATGCAGGAGGCTCACAGATCGCAGTACTTTATACATCCTGGTGCCAACAAGATTACAGGGATCTGCGAGAGCATATATGGTGGTACGAGATGAAGCGGGAGGTGTCCCACTTCGTAGCTAGATGCTTGGTCTGTCAGCAGGTCAAGGCAGAGAGGCAGAGGTCCAGAGGATTATTGCAGCCGTTGCCCATTCCAGAATGGAAGTGGAAACATATTACCATGGATTTTGTATCGGGTTTGCTGCGTACACCAGGAGAAAAAGACACGATTTGGGTCATCGTTGACAGGTTGAGCAAATCGGTCCACTTCTTGCCATTCAAGGTGGGTACGTCTACAGAGAGGCTTGCAGAGTTGTATATGAGACAGATAGTCAGGATTCACGAAGTTCCCGTCAGCATAGTCTCAGATCGGGATAGTCGCTTTACTTTCCATTTCTGGAGGAGTCTGCAGACTAGTTTGGGCACTCAGCTCAAGTTTAGTACTGCATACCACCCCCAGACGGACGGACAGTCAGAGAGGACTATTCAGACACTTGAGGATATGCTGCGGACGTGCGTCCTGGATTTTGGAGGTTCCTGGGAGGATCATCTACATTTGGTGGAGTTTGCTTACAATAACAGTTTTCAGGCCAGCATTAAGATGTCACCGTTTGAGGCTCTGTACGGGCGTAGGTGTCGTACACCCTTATCTTAGGATGATGTTGTAGAGTGAGCTTTACTGGGACCAGAGATGGTTGTTGACGCAGCCGAGAAGGTGAAGCTCATCAGGGACAGACTTTGCGTGGCGCAGGACAGACATCGACACTGGGCCGATAGCCACCGAAGGCTGCTGGAGTTTGAGGTACAGTTTTAAAGATAGGATTAGAAGTAGGTTGTATTTTGTTTTGTTTGATTAATCATGTTGATTTTTAGCAACTTGAAACCTTGCTTGTGATTAGGTTGGAGACATGGTTTTTCTGCGGATATCTCTGACTCGTGGTACGATACGTTTTGGTGGAGGTGGGAAGCTTAGCCCGCGCTTCATCGGCCCTTTCGTTATCAGCGGGAGAGTCGATGACGTGGCATACATGCTAGACTTGCCACCTGCACTAGTGGGAGTTCACAACGTATTCCACGTGTCACAGTTGAGACGGTACGTGGCTGACCCTAGCCATGTGCTCGATCATTCAGAGATTGAGGTTGGGCCTACTCTCAGTTATCCAGAGCAGCCTGTGGAGATTCTGGATCGCCGAGAGAAGGTATTGAGGAACCAGGTGATACCCTTGCTACGTGTCGCATGGAGGCATCATTCTCCAGAAGAGTAGACCTGGGAGCGGGAGGATGAGATGCGCGAGCGGTACCCCTATCTTTTTGGACCTTGAGGTATACTTTCTATCCTTCTCAGCAGTTTAGTTTCGCCTTTAATTTCGAGGACGAAATTATTTTAAGGAGGGTAGATTTGCCACTACCACTTTTCTAGCTTGAGGGTATTTTGGTCATTTTTAAAATTTTGTGAATTATTTGGAATTATTATTAATTATTTAGATTTATTATAATTAATGTGATTTTTAGTGATTTTTAGTATAATTGATTTTGGGCCTATAGTTGACTTTGACTAGTGTTGACTATGAGACTAACCTAGAGATTAACCTAGGTTAAGACCACTTGGTTAGGTTAAGTAACCTTGGTTTGACCTAAGTTAGTGAGGTTTAACTCATTGAAACTTGTTTGGAGAGATTGGGAATTGATTAGGCTAGAATGGCTTATGATTTCATAAGTCATGACTAATGACTTGAGACTTAAAGCCCATAGGCCCACACCATGTAGCTAACCCTAATCCTAATCAGCCCATGGCTGGACATGATGGTCTCCCCCATCCTATTTAATACCCCTCAAAGTTAGGGCTAGCCTCAATTAGGATTTTTGCCAAAGTTTTAGAAAGAGGTAAGCCCCCATCTTCATTAAATCATAGAAAATACATTTTAAATCCTTTTTCCACCAAACCAATTGCATTGGGTTCTAATTTTACTCCTCTTGCTGTTGGTAACAAGTATTCTCAGCTTGGAAGCACATTGGAGGAGTTTGGCCATCAAGAGGAGCACCTCTCTTTGAAGCTTTTTGAGGATTTTGTCACACATAGGTAACTTTCAATTCCCTCCATAGAATCTTGATTTTATTTCAAATTTAGGGAGCCCTAGACCTAACCTAACTGTAGGAATAGGAAGCCCCAAAATTCGTGCCCATTTCGTGTCCTTTTTAGACACGTATCAGTGACACGTACCAAGTGTTTGATGAAATGCCCCAATGGGCATTTCATGTGATTTTTGAGATTGTGTTTGAATAGAAAATTAGGGTTTGATGTCGCTTACACGTTTCTGTTGTTTTTGTGGAGTCTTGGTGTCGTGTCGAGTCCACACGGATACGCGAATACGTGGTCGCGCACGTGCGTGCACAGGCACTGTGCATGCCCTGTTGCTCGGGTGCGATTGCGACACGGACACGCCTCCCCGATACGTGAGACTTGGCATGTGGCATGGGGCCGACACTGACACGGGGCTCCCCAAGTTTCAGAGCCCTACGTGTCATGTCGGACACGCACGAGCGTGTGCATTGATTTGTGTACTGTTTCAGTCGGCTGTCACTTGAGCACTGACACGCGTGTCTTGTGTCGCGTACATGCGACGTGGACACGTGACAGGGTGTCCTATCCCTAGCCTCAGTCTAGGTTGACCCTTGGAAACAACCACGTGGGTTGTGTCGTGTTGTGTCGGGCACACGGACACCGTGAACATGTGTACGCTGCTTACTGTACACTGTGTCCAGTATTTTGCTGTTTTTGGTTTTATTATGATTGGACACGTTTGTGTCCACTTTTGTGGACACAAACACATCGCGTAACACGTGTGTAATGTGTTCTCACATTACCAACCCCTGTTTTGGGATTTTAGCTCGAATTCCATTGTTCATTCTCATTTTTCCTATTTTACTGATATGCTTAGTATCAGCCTATTTTCAGTTCAGTCCAGTTACAAATTTGATTTTTGGCAGTCATTTTAACCCATTAAACACTATTATTTGCATGATATTAAATCTCTAATATGTGTACCTACATGATATCTAATTGTATGAGGAAAATTGGGTTGTTTGGATGTGTGTGTGATTCAAAAACTGAGAATTTCAATTAGGGTCCTGTTTGGACTGTTTAAACTGATGTTGGGTTTAATACTGTAAACTGAGATTGGGGTATTAAAATCTGAGATTATGAGGGGACTACTTTGAACTGTTTTAACTGAGATTAGAGGGGATTTTCCTAGGTGTTAATCTGAGTTTGTATGCAAATCTGAAAATAAAATGGGGGGGGGGGGGAGACTGTTAACTGAGTTTGGGACTGTAATTTGAGTTTTTACACTGTTTCACACATAAACACTCACCAGTTCACTGTTTCATGTATCCTAATCACACACACCCTCTAATCTACCTCACACACACCTATATATTTCCCCTCACTGTTTCTCACTAATTGACACAATCTTTCACACACCCTCACTTCACTCATGATACACACCACACTCATTGACACTAGTACACTCTCATGCCTCACACTCTTCACTCATATCACACACTCTAGCCTAACACTCACACACACACACCTTCATTTTCTTGACACTCATCCTCATGACACACACACACATACACTTGGACACATATTTATGTGTCCCCCTCTCTATACCTATATATATATATATATATATATATATATATATATATATATATATATATATATATATATATATATATGTATTAACACATAATGTTGTATGGTATACACATAAAGCCTATAGGTTTATATATTCTAGTTATATTATATAACATATCAATGTGTGTGTATCAATATATATATATGTATATATATATTGTCATATAATGTATGTATCTAATATGTGATTAGGAGCCTATATATCAATACAGATATCCTATATTAGATTGTGTGGTATGTATATATATGCTTTGTTTTAGATATAGATATTGAATATGGTATTGCCTATTGGCCCATGGCCTAGTCTCTTAGCCTATGGCCTATGGTTGTGCCTGCTTGCCAGTGTAGAGCCTAGATTAGACTTGTTTAGTCTAGTTAGACTTAGAATAGCCTTGTTAGCCTAGTATAGACTAGTTTGACTTAGGTTTGACTTGGTTGACCTAGTTTGACTTCTAGGGTTGACCAGAGTTGACCAAGAGTTGACTTTGGTCTAGATTGACCTAGATTCATGTAGTATGCATCGTAGTACATCTTATTACTATTCTGGACTTGTTGTGACTTGTGCTGTTCTAATAGGAGCCAGACACCACTCCTCGGACAGTACTTTTATCTCGGACATTCAGTTAGCAGGCGAGTACATTCTTTGATCTTTTCATACCTGTCTGGACTATATTCTTTCTCTAGATTACTATACATGATGCTGACACATATCTTCACGGATTAGTACTAT
Organism: Iris pallida; assembly: GCA_029216955.1. Taxonomy (NCBI): domain Eukaryota; kingdom Viridiplantae; phylum Streptophyta; class Magnoliopsida; order Asparagales; family Iridaceae; genus Iris; species Iris pallida. The sequence continues at coordinate 68,260,208 of JANAVB010034417.1, read as the reverse complement.
ATGGATCCTTTCCTGAGATGTTATCCCTCTACGGGTGCATCGGGTATTTTATGTTCATGTACTTTATCATGTGCATCAGGTACTTCTTGTACTCGTACTAGTTCATATTAATACATGTTCTCATGTGCATTCATGTGCTTTATCACGTGCCTCATGTACTACTCATTACATGAGTTCACGTATCTTAGTTGTATTCATGTGCTTATAACGTAACTTGAATGGATCTTTGTGTATTGATTGGGGCGGGGTGAGTAGAATTGGTTATGTGAACACTATCCCCAGTAGCTGTATTCATGTGCCTCCTTATTTGTATTCATGTTCCCCTAAGCCATTTACATAACCATATTGTACTCTAAATCACGTAGTCATTTACAGTCTCTACTATCATGTATTTACTTTCAGTTACAAAATATCTCCTGTTTACTTGTACTTCCATTCAGCACTTCCTGTATTTTACTCTATTGCATGATTTATACTCCTAACCTGCAATGAACTGTTTGAGAGATATGTGCTCGTTCCCGTCCTGACTGGACCTGTTGAAAATTTTACAGAGGACGAGGAGGAGGCATGCTTAGACACTTATTATGGGACAGCCTTAGAGGACACTTACGATCCGGACTTCCAGTCGGATCCCTTAGCAGTAGAGACAGTTGCTCCATAGTTAGCTTATCTTATTTTATAGTATTGGAGTTGAGTTATATATACATTTGGGATCTGTATTATGTCTAGATGTTGTGGTGTTTATTATAGACACTTAGCTCTCTCTCTTTATCTGTATTCTTGTGGATTTGGATCTTGCATCTTATTATCTATCTATCTTCCTTTCATGTTCTACCTTAGCTGTGATTGAGATTTATTCTGTTATGTCACCCCCATTCGGGGAGTATAACTGTTTATAACCTATAACTGTTAGATGTTGTGACCTAGGACAGCGTTCTACCACCGACACTGCGACGTAGGCTGGACGTACCCACGTCTCGTGCCCTTACTTTAGGGTGCGGGTCGTGACATAAAATATTTAAGATAGTGCAGCGGAATCAACTGCAGCATACTCCTCCTGATAAGCAAAGTCTGTCTCTAACACATCTTCCAAGTACGGGTCATAATGCTCAGGACACACGATCTCATTGCCATCACCTAAAATTTGTTTGGTTATCCAGTCAGGATGGAACGAGTACAATTCACTGAATGCAGTTCCAATATATGAAAATGATTATATAACATGGGTTAGCCTTTAGACATATGATTCATAAAAATAAACAGAAAAACAGAAATAAACTAAATATCAAAAACAATAAATGAAATGCAAGAAAATACTCACCGACAGACTGACTGAAATACCTTTGATATGTGATCGGTTTCGGAACAATTATGCGACACTGTCTACACTGTCTAAAGTTACACTATCTATATTGTATAAATTACACTGTCTAAGTTACACTGTCTATATTGTATAAATTACACTGTCTACTTTGCAATAATAAAATACTGTCTACACTGTCTAAGGTCAGATCAGATATCTTTGGCACTTCACCTTCCGACACCACAAGGAACAAAATTAACATAAAAAGTGAAATCACATATCTATCGACTAAACACTGATGTATAGTAAAGATCAATACTGAAAACAAACAATAAACTGTACTCGCCTGGCGTCCCGGGCTGCTGGCACTGGTCAGAGTTCAAGTCGAGATCTAAATACCCTATTTAAAGAATCATAGTGTCAAGACACAATTTGATATAAAAGGCTTGTGTTCTATCTACCAATTTGCTTTATTGGTTTTAATATTGTTTTAATCCCTTTACCCCTCTTGTTCATTTGTTTAGTCAGGTAGGTTGCCTAGTGTAGCTGGTTTAACCCTATTGGTGGACTTACTTTGCATATGCCTATAATTGAGATAGTCTCAACTATCAGGTATGGGCTTCTAAGAGAATTACTTAACAAGTGTTTCAACCTATGGGATAAGTAGGTTTAACAACTTACTCTTCCTACCCACTGATTACATGAAGGAAAAGTGTTCCCATAACTATATTGCTACCCTGTGTTCTATTTAGGAGTCAGAAAGACTCTTGGCCCTTAGTATCAGGTGATCCATAATGCTTGATACCTAGGGTACTAATCAGCCAGTGTGTCAAGTCTGTTACCAGGTTGACCCGAGTGACCCCTAATATTGATTTGGCATACTTCTTGTCTTATTTTGTTATATGGTACCACCTCCTGGAATCCTAGATACCCAATATGGTATCAATGTGATAACACTCCCTGATTTAATTCCATACTGGCCAACACAACCCATATTGAAAAATGCTAAGTGAGCAGGGCACACTCACAAAGTAGAGCCCTATTCTGAGTTCAGGCTTTATGCCAGGAACACTCAGGCATTAAAACCTGTAGGTGCCTAGTCCCTATGGTTTCCTGGGCCTGGAAAGTGCTGTCCTATTGAGCCTGCCCCCTTCTTCTTGTGCCTTGTATTGACATTAGGTGTTCTCCCTGGTGAAGGTCTGTACCCCCAAGTCATGGGCTTCACTACAACCCTCTTGAAATATCCAGTCACCGAGAATACAAGGTTTCCCTTACATTAGCATCCCTTGGTACCAGAGAAATCCATGGGTCAGGATCTCCTGGATACAAAGGCTGTGTGTTAGTCTCAACAGTAGAAGGTACATAATAACAGTGTCCTATCCTAATTCAATGGACAACCATGGGGTTTATGTCCTATTCGATCTAAGGTTTATATGTCAGCACTAATCTAACCTACCTGGGATAACCTACCCTGAGCATCTGTGGCCACAAGAAAGATCTTGTCCTGGTAGTACCTTGGCCTGTAAGGATTATTATTCCTATGGATACCTATGTATTATTCTAAGATATTAATTGTGTGATAACCTGGGAATTGTACTCTGGTACAATCTATTCTAGTCTTAGGTTGTCAGCTCTAACTACTCAAGGGACTACCCTAATGTACAACCTAGCAAAACCTAGGATTTGAGGGTGAGCAGTGTAGCTGTCTATCCCAGAGTTAGCCTAAGATAAGGCTCTGGTACACCCTATTACAAGTAGGTTTTGATGCCCCAGTGGTGTCAACAAGTACCCATTCCTTAAGTCTACAGGTAGTATCCTGTATTAGATCTTAGGTTTGCTTCTATGTCAGGGTCTTGGCTTCCAAGTCAAACCCTGTGTTTGGGTATTCCTGAAGGGTTGATGTCTAGGTCTAGTATAGGCCTGTATCAGTCTACCATTTCCTTGATACACCACTCCTGGTATCCGAGATACACCACTGGGTTGCCTTGCGTGTACTGATACTAGGTCACATTAAGCCCAGTGCCAATTGTATGATTTTCTGAAAAAACCCTTAGTTTCAAGATCCTCTGTGTATTGTGATGGGGCACACAACTTCCTAAAATTTGGACACATGGCATTGGGCTTTCCCTGCCAATTTGTTGGCTGATAACCCTAGTTTAGGGTCTGCTAACACCACCTCTGGAGTGATATACTAACTTAGAAATTTACCAAGTATTCTTCATATCCTGATACCCACCATGGTTACTCAGTAACTCAATACCCCATAACTTCTGATACTTAGTAGTATCCCAGGAAGTGGGGATATCATGTGTGGTGTCCTTACTGTGCAGGGAGGTACATGCCAAGTTTGGCTTGTGAATTTGACATCAGGAATTTGTTAGCAGCATCCATCTGTCACTCATGATATGATCAATTGGCTTCCCTGGTTTTCCTGATGCTCGAGACTTGACCCTGCTATCAGGGTATCATTGATGCTGCCTATGCTTTTATAACAACATCAAAGATACACTTCCCTGTATGCCTAGGGTCACATACTCTTGTGTGGAGATCCCTATAGGTAGTAGTTAGTGTTGGTCATGGTGTAGTTTGGAGTTGTGTTCAAATGATCCTGGATATTCCAGTGTAGTCACAGGTTTCCTATTTTGGTGAGATTTCAGATGGGGATAGTGCAGGGTTTCTCATGGATGAATCACCATGGTGATACAATATACTGCCTAGGTCTCTATGTGTATGGACTTCCTGTCAAACATAGATGGCAAGCCTGACATGATGTCTTATGTGTGGAGGCTCAGGTTCTTGTAGACAATCCTTGTCATCCGACTATCTAGCCTACCCCTGGGTCCATACTAAAGAAATCCTCTTAGACATTACTTCGAATACTATGCATGATCAGATGGACAAGGGAAAGATGAGGAATACCTGTGTTATAACTCTCAGGGATGGGGTGGATCCACAGGACTCCTCTGATGTTACTCCTGAGAGGTGATCGAGAGGTCTACTTAGGGTTTGTAAGGGAAACGTAGGAGGATCATCCTATATATATATGTATATAGGGCATGGATATGATCGAAAGAGTTTAGGGAGATTCAAATTATTTGAATCTGATTTGAGTTTATCTAATGATACTTAAGATCATTCAGTTGTTCGAATGGTATTAGGAGTACAGACCCCTTCGAGCATCAGTAACATTTGAATTCAAACTTTACATTTGAGTCCCTGGCAGTATAGGTTTTTGCAAGAAGCCCTTTTATGAAAGGCTTAATTTTACATATATATATGTTTAGGAAATAAATGTATAGTGTAACATGATAATTAAATAGATAATAATTAAATTAATTTTTTTAATCATGATGGAAATTGATCAAGGGGTTTACAAGTCTACCCCCCTTAGATTAATTTCGTCCTCAAAATTCAGCTGAAATGTGGGGTAGAAAAGTACCTCAGTCCTCAAAGAGGTACGGGTAGCGCTCGCACATCTCGTCTTCTCTCTCCCATGTGGACTCGCCAGGGGAGTGGTGTCTCCACGCGACGCGAACCAAGGGAATCACTTGATTCCTCAGCACCTTCTCCCTGCGGTCCAAGATCTCCACGGGCTACTCCTGGTAACTGAGACTCGGTCCCACCTCGATCTCTGAATAGTCCAAGACATGGCTGGGGTCTGCCATGTATCTTCGCAGCTGGGATACGTGGAACACGTTGTATACTCCTTCCAGTGCAGGCGACAAGGCTAATCGGTATGCTACTGCACCGATTTTTTCGAGGATCTCAAACGGCCCAATGAAATGTGGGCTGAGTTTACCGTCTTTACCGAAACAGATAGTGCCACGTGTCGGAGAAATTTTCAAAAAACCAAGTCGCCAACCTATAACATGCAATTGTCACCATGAATCTACAATTAACACTAAGGGAATTCCATACCTCAAACTCTAACGGTCTACGGTGACTGTCGGCCCAGTGCTTCTGCCTGTCCTGAGCCACACGAAGCCGCTCTCTAATCATCTTGACTTTCTCCACAGCATCTACTACCATCTCTGGTCCCAACAGTACACGCTCTCCCACGTCGTCCCAAGACAGCGGGGTACGACATCTCCGACCATACAACGCTTCGAAATGGGACATCTCAATACTAGCTTGGTAGCTATTGTTATAGGAGAATATTGGAAGCGGTGTGCCTCCTGTATAACTTTTTCTCTAAGCTCACCACTAGGTACACAAAGTCTCATCCCTTTCCTTAATAAACCATCCTCCGCAATAGTGAAATCATCAAGCAAGCATGCTCGTACTTGTGCTATGATGCTCTTCAGCTGCTCATCCTGGTGATGTGCCTCCTGAATCCTGTCCATCAGCCCCGACTGAATCTGCATGCCCATCATCTGTATCTCGGCTCCTGGAATGACGATCTCAATGCCCAAACTCTCCAAATCCGCTAATAAGTGAAGATCTTGAGTCATGCACATTGCTACGGGATGCCTGCTCAAAGCATCCGCAACAACGTTAGCTTTTTCGGATGATACTACAGAGATATGTCATAGTCACTCATCAGCTCAAGCCATCTGTGCTGCCTCATGTTCAACTCCTTTTGCTTGAAAACGTACTTCAAGCTTTTGTGGTCAGTGAAGATTTCCACTCGCTCTCCGTACAAATAATATCTCTACAGCTTCAAGGCGAAGATCATGGCTGCCAACTCTAGATCGTGAGTGGGATAGTTCTTCTCATGCGGTCTCAACTGCCGAGACGCATAGGCTATCACTCTCTTATACTGCTCTAGGACACAACCCAGCCCTTTGCCCGAGGCATCACTATAAATGGTAAAGCCTCCTGATCCTGAAGGCAAGGCTAAGATAGGAGCTGTCGTCAGTCTCTTCTTCAACTCATCGGACACAGCTTGGCAATCCTCCATCCATACAAACTCTATATCCTTCCGAGTGAGCCTAGTGAGTGGCTCTGCAATCCGAACGAAGTCCTGCACGAACTTCCGATAATACCCTGCTAGCCCCAAGAAACTTCGTATCTCCGCCACCATCGTCGGAGTAGACCATGCTTCCACAACTGTCACCTTCTTCGGATCGACGGATATACCGTCGCCAGTCACCACATGACCAAGAAACTCTACTTTGTCTAAGAAGAACTCGCATTTTGAGAGTTTTCCATAGACCTTCTCCTTCCTGAGGGTCTCTAGCACGATCCTCAGATGTTCCTCGTGCTCCTCCGGTATTTTCGAATAAATGAGTATGTCATCGATAAACACCACTATGAACTTGTCAAGGTATGGATGGAATACCTTTTTCATCAAGTTCATGAAGACTGCCGAGGCATTAAACCCGAACGACATCACCATAAACTCGTATTGTCCGTACTTGGTCCGGAAGGCAGTATTCGGTATATCTTCTTTCTTCACTTTCAACTGATGGTAGCCCGACCTCAAATCTATCTTGGAGAATACCCATGTGCCACTCAACTGATCGAAGAGATCGTCTATCCTCGGCAGCGGATACTTGTTCTTGATAGTGTGATTATTCAAGGTTCGGTAGTCGATGCACATTCGTATCGTACCATCTTTTTTCGGCACAAAAAGGACAGGGGATCCCCATGGTGACGAACTCTCTCTGATGAACCCCTTCTCTAGCAATTCGTCTATCTGCCTCTTCAATTCTTCAGCCTCCTTGTTGTTGATCCGATACACCAGTTGCGCCGTTGGTACTGCACCGGGCACCAGATCAATAGCAAACTCGATGTCTCTGTCTGGCGATAATCCCGGCAAGTCCTCCGAAAAAACATCCATGAACTCCGCAATGATGGGATGCGGTGCCTCTTTCTCTTGAATCATAGCTCCACAAAAACCTTCACTCTGCTGCTCTACCGTCCCTCTGGCGAACTTGAATATAGACTCCCCGGGAGGGCTAAATATGACACAGCCTCGGTGGCAGTCTATAATGGCAAAATTCTTACTCAACCAATCCATACCAAGGACGATGTCGAAACTCGGTAGTGACATTACGAGTAAGTTGGCGCGTAACTCCCTACCTTCCAAGGTGATGTGCCACCTCATGCAAATATCCTTGACTAGGATAACGCCTCCGCCTGTCATAATCTTGCAACTACCGCCCAATGATACAGATGCTATGCTATGCTTGAATATAAAAGCTACCGAGATAAAACTATGGGATGCACCAAAATCAAACAAAGTTATAGTGGGGAAAGAATCGAGAAGTATGGAACCTGCTATCACGTCTGGTGTAGGCTCGGGCTCCTCAATAGCCATAGCAAAAGCTCGGCCCTGCTGGGGTGCTCCTCTCTGCTGATGCTGAGCGAACCGCTGCTGTTGGGTGGGTAGCGGTGGACCTCGTGGCTGTGGGGCGGCTGGTCCTCTCTGTGCTGGAGCTGTCTCACGTCCTACTCGGTTGGGAGCCACTATACAATCCTTCAGCTGGTGTGAAGGTGATCCATAATATAAATATGATCCAAGTCTCTGTCTGCAGTCGTCCCAAACATGTCCTGTCCTCCCGTAAAATGTACAATGCAGAGCCTGCTGGAATTGTCTCTGTGTCTGTTGTGTCTGAGCTCTGGCCGGGCCTCGGTGCTGCTGATGTGCTGGGGCTCTACCAGTGGACTGGAATTATTGCTGGTGTTGGAAGGTCCTTGGCTGCACCTGAGGACGCTTTGCCTGTGTTGGTTGATGGCTGCCTCCGCCAAAAGTGTCTCGACTCCTCTTCGGCCTGTAATTCAATTCTTCTTCTACAGCCTGGACGATCTCCAGAATCTTCTCGTAGGTAGTGGCTCGACTGGTGGCGATAGCTAAACGAATCTCGTACGATAATCCCTTCCTGAACTGCCGTACTTTTTCTTTCGGGGTGCTAACTAAGTTCTCCGCAAAGCGACTGAGGCGAGAAAACTCCGATGTGTACTCGTCAACGGTGAGATTGCCTTGCTCCATATGCTCGAACTGGCTCACTAGCCCCTCTTGTGCCACATATGGATAGAACTTATTCTTGAACAGTCGCTTGAACTCCTTCCAAGTTACGTCTGGAGTAAAAAATTGGGGCTCGCCTTGGTACCATATCCGTGCGATGTCGAAAAGCTGTCCACTGACTGACTCGATCTTCAGATCTTCTGGGACTCAGGCCATCTTCAGATACCTCTCCACATTCTCCAGCCATTCATCAGCGTAGATAATCCCCTCTGTCCCATGAAACTCTCTGGGCCTAAAGTCCATAAAGTACTTGGACGTCCCAAGTTGCTGTTGGGGAGCCTCCCTCTGCTGGAGGGCCTCCCGTAAGGTATCGTGAAAGATGTTGGCCTGCTGCTGCAAAATTCCCAGGAGGGTAATATTGTCCAGTACCGGTCGGAGGGTAGAGCAGGTGCCGGGTACATCGCTGGCACGAGATGCATATTAGGTGCTGGGTACATGTAGGGTGTCTGCTGCATCATAGGAGCTGGATACATGGCTGGTGCTGTGTGCATCGCTGGTGGTGGATAAACTGCTGATGCCGGTGGAGGAATGGGTGTTGGTGCTGGCGTCTGCGGAGGGAACTGTGGTGGAGGTGGAATGTCATCCCTCCGGAACCTCGAGTACTGTGGCTGAGCCGGTCCGCCCTGGTGAGTAAGCTGGCCTCCCTGAGTCGGGGAAGTCTCGTAAGTGAAAAACCCGCCAGCTGCTGGTGGCGTGTTCAGTGCGGTATTGTTCCTGTCCTGCGAGTCCATTGGCTGAAAACAAAAAAATTCATTAGGCGATAGAACAATTCAAACAGGATGCATAAAGGTATTTGAAATCGAATATAGAAGTCAATGACGAAATTTTTAACTCACGGAGACAGCCCTTAGGTTCCTATTCCTAGTCCTAGTCACAGGCCTGCAGTAGTACGACTAACTTAGGTACTACTACGGTTTTGCTGGCCTTGCGAAACGTCGATCTGCATGGGCCACCATAAAAACGTGTTACGACCCGGACCCAATATTTGGGCATGAACCGTGTGCACGTCCAGTCTACGCCGTAGAGTCGGCGGTAGAATACTGTAACAATATGATGAACAACCACGCAATAAAATATATCACAAGGGAAATATCAACTCCATATTTCAACTCAGCATCAAATAGATAAAGATAGAATCGTCTCACAATGTATGAAATCTAGAATCAAAAAAATCTCAACTACATGTCTCAAAGTCAACTCAAATATCCAATACAAGGTCTCAGCACTAACTAAAATATCTAAGATAGTGCAGCGGAATCAACTGCAGCATACTCCTCCTGATAAGCAAAGTCTGTTTCTAACACATCTCCCAAGTACGGGCCATAATGCTCAGGACACATGATCTTATCGCCATCACCTAAAATTTGTTTGGTTACCCAGTCAGGATGGAACGAGTACAATTTACTGAATGCAGTTCCAATATATGAAAATGACTATATAATAGGGGTACAACTTGGGCGGGCTAAATCCGAACCCGATCGGATAAACCCGTTAATGGGTTGGGTTAGGGTTAAAGATATTCGGGTTCGGGCTTGGGCTCGGGTTAAAATATTTGAACCCGATCAAAAATCGGGTTGGGCTTGGGTTCATGTGTTGGGTAACCCGAAGAACCCAAAACCCGACACACACACACACACACACACACACACACACACACACACACACACACACACACACACATATATATATATATATATATATATATATATTGTTTCATACTACTTAAATAAAAAGTTTAAACTATAATTTTTTTTTCACCCGAACTCTTCAATTCCTTGTCCTAAATCTCATTTCGGTTTTATTTTGTAATGATTGAGACTTGATTGCTATTTGATTATGCATTTAATATTACTCTTGTTTAAAATTATTTCAAAAATCATATTAGAGTCCGATAAACCCGATAGACCCGACCCAAACCGAGCCCAACCCGATCCTCCGGGATTGGTCTTGGGTTTCATATGTTGAACCCGAAGTCGGGCCGGGCTTGGACTTGGGCTAGGCTTATGATCTATCGGGTTGGGCTCGAGTTGACCTCAAACCCGACCCAACCCGCCCGAGTTGCACCCCTACTATATAACATGGGTTAGCCTTTAGACATATGATTCATAAAAATAAACGAAAAAAACAGAAATAAACTAAATATCGAAAACAGTAAATGAAATACAAGAAAATACTCATCGACAGACTGACTGAAATACCTTTGATATATGATCGATTTCGGGACAATTATGCGATACTGTCTACATTGTCTAAAGTTACACTGTCTACATTGTATAAATTATACTGTCTAAGTTATACTGTCTACATTGTATAAATTACACTGTTTACTTTGCAATAATAAAACATTGTCTATACTGTCTAAGGTCAGATCACATATCTTCGACACTTCACCTCCCGACACCACAAGAAACAAAATTAACATAAAAAGTGAAATCACATATCTATCGACTAAACACTGATGTATAATAAAGATCAATACTGAAAACAAACAATAAACTGTACTCGCCTGGCGTCCCGGGCTGCTGGTACTGGTCAGAGTCCAAGTCGAGATCCAAATACCCTAGTTAAATAATCATAGTGTCAAGACACAATTTGATATAAAAGGCTTGTGTTCTATCTACCAATTTGCTTTATTGGTTTTAATATTGTTTTAACCCCTTTATCCTTCTTGTTCATTTGTTTAGTCAGGTAGGTTGCCTAGTGTAGCTGGTTTAACCCCATTGGTGGACTTACTTTGCATATGCCTATATTTGATATAGTCTCAGCTATCAGGTATGGGCTTCTAAGAGAATTACTTAACAAGTGTTTCAACCTATGGGACAAGTAGGTTTAACAACTTACTCTTCCTACCCACTGATTACATGAAGGCAAAGTGTTCCCATAACTATATTGCTACCCTGTGTTCTATTTAGGAGTCAGAAAGACTCTTGGCCCTTAGTATAAGGTGATCCATAATGCTTGATACCTAGGGTACTAATCAGCCAGTGTGTCAAGTCTGTTACCAGGTTGACCCGAGTGACCCCTAATATTGATTTGGCATACTTTATATCTTATTTTGTCATATGGTACCACCTCCTGGAATCCTAGATACCCAACATGGTATTAATATGATCACACTCCCTGATTTAATTCTATACTGGCCAACACAACCCATATTGAAAAATGCTAAGTGAGCAGGGCACACTCACAGAGTAGAGCCCTGTTCTGAGTTCAGGCTTTATGCCAGGAATACTCAGGCATTAAAACCTGTAGGTGCCTAGTCCCTATGGTTTCCTGGGCCTGGAAAGTGCTGTCCTATTGAGCCTGCCCCTTCTTCTTGTGCCTTGTATTGACAATAGGTGTTCTCCCTGGTGAAGGTCTATACCCCCAAGTCCTGGGCTTCACTACAACCCTCTTGAAATATCCAGTCACCGAGAATATAGGGTTTCCCTTACATTAGCATCCCTTGGTACCAGAGAAATCCATGGGTAAGGATTTTCTGGATACGAAGGCTGTGTGTTAGTCTCAACAGTAGTAGGTACATAATAACAGTGTCCTATCCTAATTCAATGAAAAACCATAGGGTTTATGTCCTATTCGATCTAAGGTTTATATGTCAGCACTAATCTGACCTACCTGGGATAACCTACCCTGAGCATCTGTGGCCACAAGAAAGATCTTGTCATGGCAGTACCTTGGCCTGTAAGGATTATTGTTCCTATGGATACCTGTGTATTATCCTAAGATATTAATTGTGTGATAACCTGGGAATTGTACTATGGTACAATCTATTCTAGTCTTAGGTTGTCAGCTCTAACTACTCAAGGGACTACCCTAATGTACAACCTAGCAAAACCTAGGATTTGAGGGTGAACAGTGTACCTGTCTATCCCAGAGTTAGCCTAAGATAAGGCTCTGTTATACCCTATTACAAGTAGGTTTTGATGCCCCAGTGTTGTCAACAAGTACCCATTCCTTAAGTCTAAAGGTAGTATCCTGTATTAGATCTTAGGTTTGCTTCTATGTCAGGGTCTTGGCTTCTAAGTCAAACCCTGTGTTTGGGTATTCCTGAAGGGTTGATGGCTAGATCTGGTATAGACCTGTACCAGTCTACCATTTCCTTGTTACACCACTCCTGGTATCCGAGATGCACCACAGGGTTGCCTTGCATATACTAATACTAGGTCACATTAAGCCCAGTGCCAATTGTATGATTTCCTGAAAAAACCCTTAGTTTCAGGATCCCATGTGTATTGTGATGGGGCACACAACTTTCTAAAATCTGGACACATGGCATTGGGCCTTCCCTGCCAATTTGTTGGTTGATAACCCTAGTTTAGGGTCTGCTAACACCACCTCTGGAGTAATATACTAACTTAGAAATTTACCAAGTATTCTTTATATCCTGATACCCTCCATGGTTACTCAGTAACTCAATACCCCATAACTTCTGATACTCAGTAGTATCCCAGGAAGTGGGGATATCCTGTGTGGTGTCCTTACTGTGCAGGGAGGTACATGCCAAGTTTGGCTTATGAATTTGACATCAGGAATTTGTTAGCAGCATCTATCTGTCACTCATTATATGATCAATTGGCTTCCCTGGTTTTCTCGATGCTCGAGACGTGACCCTGTTATCAGGGTACCATTGATGCTGTCTATGCTTTTATAACAACATCAAAGATACACTTCTCTTTATGCCTAGGGTCATATACTCTTGTGTGGAGATCCCTATAGGTAGTAGTTAGTGTTGGTCATGGTGTAGTTTGGAGTTGTGTTCAACTGATCCTGGATATTCCAGTGTAGTCACAGGTTTCCTGTTTTGGTGAGATTTCAGTTGGGGATAGTGCAGGGTTTCTCATGGATGAATCACCCTGGTGATACAATGTACTGCCTAGGTCTCTATGTGTATGGGCTTCCTGTCAAACATAGATGGCAAGCCTGACATGATGTCTTATGTGTGGAGGCTCAGGTTCTTGTAGACAATCCTTGTCATCCGACTATCTAGCCTACCCCCGCGTCCATACTAAAGAAATCCTCTTAGACATTACTTCGAATACTATGCATGATCAGATGGACAAGGGAAAGATGAGGAATACCTGTAATGCCTGTAGTTCGTATTACGTATCTTGGAATACGTGTACGTATTTGTTATTGTATTGCATATCTCTTAGCTTGGCCCGATTTATTTTGGGTTGGTTCGGCTAGACTTGGGGTGCCTTGGTTCATCATGAACCAAGGGGAGAACCCCTACCTACCACCACCATCATCCTTTATTAACCCATTCCTTTAATTCTCTCTCTTCATTTACTTCTTCTTCTCCCACCATTACTTCTTCAACCACCAGGAGAGTGAGAGAGATAGAGCTTAGACAAGTGTATCTTGCTTCATGGAGGAACATAAATTTTATTGTTCTATTCTCTTCTTCACAGCATTCTAAGATACTTTAGTGCTTGGCATTTTCAATTTCTATGGCTAAATTCTTCTAGATCTAAGATTATAGTATTTTCGGATTTCTTGGGTTTTGATCTATTTAACTTTATTATTTCTAAGTTTTGATGGTTCCATGTTGTATAGAATTTCGTTCTACCCCATTTTGACCTATGGAAGTCCAAATTTAGGCTTACGATGAAGGTTTTATGGAGCTTGGAAGCTATGGGTTCCATGGCCATCCTTCTCAGATTTTATGAGAAGATGGGTACCCACTTATCCTGCCGCATGAGATTTACTTGCTCAGCCGCATGGGTACCCACTTACTTAGCCGCATAGATGGGTACCCACTTACCCAGCCGCATGAGATTTACTTGCTCAGCCGCATGGGTACCCACTTACTCAGCCGTATAAATGGGTACCCACTTACCCAGCCGCATGAGATTTATTGACTTAGCCGCATGGGTACCCACTTACTCAGCCGCATAGATGAGTACCCATCTACTCAGCCGAATAGATGAGTACCCATCTACTCAGACGCATAGATGAGTACCCATCTACTGCCGTATGAGCCCCCAATTCACCCTTGGTCGTATAGTGTTTAATTTGGTTGTTTTTCTTGCCCTATTTGGCTGATTTATGGCCCAAATTTTTCCCAACTCCCAACATGAAAATTGTAGATCTTTTTCTTGGCTTCCAGAATATGTTATTAACAATTTATGCAACTTTTCTCATTTATAATGTTGTAAGGATAGAACACGATAGTGGCCGTCATGGCGCACTCTTAATAAGTAACCCTGACATGATACACCTCGATATGCTGTTACGACAGCTAGCACGGCATGACAAGTATGAAAGACCTGGATACCGTGGGCGATTGTGTTTGTACAAATAAATTGATACTGTCTTGTATCATGTCTAGGATGGGGATCCCTGAGTACCACGGTCAGGGGTGCCTACTGAAATTGACTAAGGCTAATTAACTAGAATGATTCATTAGTCATGAAGAGATTTTCAGCTACAGACAATCCCGTTATCTGGGCGCATTAAGTGTAATTGTAGCCTACCGATGAGTAGGGTACATTTCCAGCACACAGTCATGTGGTGCACCCTTTATAAACAGACATTCGACTCGGATAACCGGATGGTCTGCAGGGCTTGTGGCTGTTGGGATAATCTCATTGCATCTTGCTAGTAACTAGGCTGTGATAACCCTAGTTAGTTAAAAGTATCAAGCCGTACTCTTGATTGGCCGTGATTGATTGGATGAAGTTTATTCCAGCTTAGTCTTATCCTGATCCTGTGTAAGATTGGGACATGACATGATTATTGATGCTTGCCTTAACAATAACGATCAGGGGTCCAGTTCTGTTCAGGCGAAGGGTTACAACCCCGGTCCTTATTTGGTTTAAGGGTTGTAACCTGGCTCCCGGAGCAGTTCTGTGTCCTCTCTTCGTTTATTGTCTTATTGCAACCCCATGCCATGCTCGTCATGTTCTTTTACCTTATTTCAATACCATGATTATTTATACTGGCCTTAGCAATAAAGATCAGGGGTCCAGTTCTGTTCAGGCGAAGGGTTACAACCCCGGTCCTTGTTTGGTTTAAGGGTTGTAACCTGGCTCCCGGAGCAGTTCTGTGTCCTCTCTTCGTTTATTGTCTCCACTATACCGATAGTATTTGAGACGAGTTTCTATTCAGGTGAAGGGTTACAACCCCGGTCCTTGTTTGGTTTAAGGGTTGTGACCTGGCTACTTGAATGGTTTCTTCGTACTCAGCTTACTGTTGTTATCTCTATTATTATCAGTTCTTTATTTATTATCTTTAATATTCTATTATGATATGCTGGTTTTAGTTCCTAAGTGAAGCCTCCTTTGTGGTACTTGCTCTTTCTGGGGTTTGACCCAGCTGGTTTTGTGTGGCCAGATATCGGAGTAGCACCAGAGGATCCACCTGTCTTCCAGCCAGATGGTGACCACCAGGCGTAACCCTGACAACGAGTGGGTTTCTTTTTGTTCTCCCACTTTATTGTAAAATTATTCTTTTGAGGCGTTTAGCCGACGAGCACGTGTTAGCTCGTATTGCACCTTTAATTACTTTCTGCCTACGGGCTATAACGTGATTGACAAATCCTAGGGTTGATCATGTATGACTGAAACTGTTGCTAGTCCTGACATTTTGTACGACTAGCTTCATGATCATCCGAATATGTAATGTATGGGACGCCTTGCTATTATATATTTGGTGCTCTGATATCTTGTATACTGTTACTACTTGCTTGGGATTGAGACAATAGGTTTGTTCATGACCATAGGAGACTGTTGGCTTGTAGTTAAACCCTCATATATCTAGACAGCCGTGATCGTATAGCGAGGTGGGTGGCACTTCAATATACGTAGCTGGCTATGTACGCCCCCGCTCTCCAGTATTTTGGTTCTGGGGCGTGACATGGTTAAAGTGGTGGCCCATGCAGGTCTTGTAAATCAAGATATGTGAGGGTTTATCGAATAGATGTCTCAATCAGTATTCGTCCTTGATCTCTGCTCGTATCTTCTGAATCCCTGGATTCTTGTCCTGATCACATGCTTGTATCGTTGATCTGTCATGGTCCTTCCTTATTGTTCCCTATGTCATCTTCTTCAGCGATATTGTTCCTGGACCTGCCGATCAGCAAGGCGGTGCACCTCCAGCGGACCAGCAGCAACCCGGAGATCAAGTCCAGCATTCAGGAGTAGCCTCCAGAGTCATGCCTACCGGAGGAGAGCCACCAGTCCAGCCAGTTTAGCCTGCCGAGCCTGATGATGGCACTTTGGTGGGTCTCATCAGGACCCTATTAGCTTCCCAGGATCGTCGTGGAGATGCCTTACACCAGGCGGTGGCAGATGCTTTGACCAGAGGCGGTCATCAGGGTAATAGCGCGGCCAACAGCTTCAAGTGCTTGAACCCTCCCTTCTTCGATGGTAGTGAAGATGCGATCGCTGAAGATGCATGGCTTCAGGACACAGAGGTGATTCTAGAAGCAGCCATGACTCCAGAGAACGAGAAGGTGGCCATGGTACGCCTGCAGTTACTAGATCTTGCCCGTAGCTGGTGGGCAGCACAGGCCGAAGGATTAGTGGCCCCTATTTCATGGGCAGTATTCAGAGAGAGATTCCAGACCAAGTATTTTGATGCTGTAGCTCGATATGATCTACAGACGAGGTTCACCAATCTGAAGCAGATGGGCAGGACAGTCGATGGATATACGGCCGAGTTTTTCAGACTCAGTCGGTTTGCTCCCACCTTGGTGGCAACCGAGTATGATAGAGCCCAGCGATTCCAGCAAGGGCTTCACCTGGATATTCTATTGGCAGTTGAACAGTTTGAGCATCAGACTTTTGATGCAGTCTTGAGAGCAGCTAGGAGGCATGAGTACACCTCCTAGAGGATCGTGGATAGGACCGGTGGTCGGAAGCGATCTCACGGTCAGATGAATCAGTCTTCAGCACCAGCCCCGGCAGCCAGGGCTTTGACCATTGGAGCTCCGAGGCGGGCAGTCTCAGTGACGTTGGTTCAACATTCAACCCCGACGTACCCTCAGAAGCAGAAGTAGTCTTCTACAGTAGGATGTTCACACTGCGGTAAGCCAGGGCATGTGGTGTCCGAGTGTCGCAGAGCACAGGGTTTGTGCTTGGCTTGTGGTACCCCAGACCACAGGATTGGGAACTGCCCGAACATGGGGAGTTCATCCTCAGCCCTCACTAGTCCTTCAGTTAGAGGACCAGTACCAGTCCAGCAGCAGCAGCAGCAGCTGCAGTACCCGTTCTCGAGGCCGTTGTCGACGCAGGCCCAGGCATTCCAGCAGCAGAGACCACAGCAGTATGCCCAAGCCCAAGCCCTGATCCAGAGTAGGCAGAGGAATTTTCAGCAGAGGGGACCCGCACCCAGAGGACATGGTCAAGTGCTGGCTTTGACCATGGGAGAGGAAGGAATAGCACCAGGTGAGGTGGTGGCAGGTACTATTCTCGTCAACACCTTTCCAGCTTCAGTATTATTTGATTCTGGTGCCTCGCATTTATTTATGTCTGCACGATTCGCGACACGGGTAGGACTGGAGCCCGAGTCATTATCAGTAAGGCTCAATATACTTACTGGTAACGGACTTGTGGGAGTAGATAGCGTGTTTTCCTCGTGTCGGATCGTAGTTAGCGGTAGAGAATTCCTCGCTAGATTAATAGAGTTTCCGATGGCCGATTATGATGTGGTCTTAGGGATGGATTGGTTGAGGAACCAGTATGCTAGGATAGACTGCCACATTGGCAGGGTTGTTTTTAGCATTCCAGGCGAGCCCGAGTTTTTCTTCTCCCGAGGCGAAGTTGAACCTTCTACTCCAGTATTGCGGATGGCAGTAGCAGCAGTACAGTTGCCCAGGATAGTGGATGAGTTCCCAGATGTTTTCCCAGAAGAGCTTCCAGGTATGCCTCCAGAGCGGGAGATCGAGTTCACCATAGACTTGATTTCCGGAACAGCCCCAGTGTCAGAGAGAGTCTACAGGATGGCGCCGTCAGAGCTAGAGATATTGTACAAGATGATTGAAGAACTCAGAACCAAGGGATTCATTCGTGCTAGTGGATCGCCTTGGGGAGCCCCGATGCTTCTTGTGAAAAAGAAGGATGGTACGTCCAGGTTATGTGTAAATTATCGTACCTTGAACTCAGTGACAATCAAGAACAGATACCCTCTTCCGAGGATAGATGACTTGTTTGATCAACTCCAAGGGGCAGCAGTGTTCTCGAAGATCGACTTACGATCAGGATACCACCAGATCAGAGTCAGAGAGCAGAACATCCCGAAGACAGCGTTCAGATCGAGATATGGGCATTGGGAGTTCCTTGTGATGCCATTTGGAGCAACCAATGCGCCGGCAGTATTCATGGACCTCATGAATCGTATCTTCATGCCTTACTTGGATCAGTTTGTGATCATGTTCTTGGATGACATCCTGGTCTATAGCAAGAGTGAAGCGGAGCATGAGCAGCATCTCAGAATTGTTCTTCAGATCCTCAGAGAGCACCAGCTGTATGCCAAGTTTAGTAAATGCGAGTTCTGGCTCGATCGCATTTCGTACTTGGGTCATATTATCACCCGAGGAGGAGTAGAAGTAGATCCCCAGAAGATCGTGGCCATTGAAACGTGGCCGGTACCTAGCACAGTTGCAGAAGTTTGCAGTTTTCTTGGATTGGCCGGTTACTACCGACGATTTGTTTCAGACTTTGCTCGGATCTCAGCGCCATTGACCCAGTTGACCCGTAAGGATGTGCAGTTTGCTTGGACAGCAGAGTGCCAGGATTCTTTTGAGAAGTTGAAGCGAGGCTTGATGACGGCTCCTATTCTCACGCTTCCAGATAGAACCGGAGGATTCTCAGTGTATTGTGATGCTTCAGGCAGAGGCTTAGGATGTATTCTAATGTAGCATGGGAAGATAATAGCTTATGCGTCACGACAACTTCGTAATCATGAGAGGAATTACCCAACCATGACTTAGAGCTGGCAGCTGTAGTGTTTGCACTTAAGTTGTAGAGGCACTACCTGTATGGAGATAGGATGGAGATTTTCACCGACCACAAGAGCCTGAAGTATGTTTTCACCCAGAAGGATCTCAATATGCGTCAGAGAAGATGGCTAGAGCTGCTAGTGGATTATGATGTCAACCTGCAGTATCACCCAGGAAAGGCTAACGTTGTTGCAGATGCATTGAGCAGGAGAGCCGGAGTTTATTTCCTAACAGCACAACCAGAGCTGTTAGCCGATCTTCAGAAGATGGGAATAGAAGTTGTCCTCCCTTCCAGTATGGCATTGATGGCCAGCATGCAAGTTCAGTCTACTATAGTCGAGAGGATCCAGATGGCGCAGTCAGCAGATTCAAAGCTTCAGCGACTCAGAGCAGAGTGCGAGGCAGGACGAAGACCAGAGTTATGTATCCATGAAGACGGTACCCTTCGACATGGAAAGCGTCTTTGTATACCCAGTGGAGATATCAGACAGGAGATCATGACAGAGGCTCACAGTTCGCAGTATTCCATCCATCCCGGTGGCACGAAGATGTACCGTGATATCCGCCAGCACTTTTGGTGGAATGGCATGAAGAGGGAGATAGCTCGGTTTGTCTCTCGGTGTTTGGTTTGCCAACAAGTTAAAGCTGAACATCAGAGGCCGGCTGGACTTCTTCAGCCCTTGCCGATCCCAAAATGGAAGTGGGAGCATGTGACCATGGATTTTGTGACCGGATTGCCTAGATCCCCAGCTGGTAGAGATGCTATCTGGGTTATAGTTGATCGGCTCACGAAGGTGGCTCACTTTCTTCCGTTCAGAATAGGTCAGTCGACGGCTCAGCTAGCGGAGATGTATCTTCGGCAGATTATCAGATTGCACGGAGTACCAGTCAGTATTACCTCGGACCGAGATTCAAGATTCACGTCGCACTTTTGGCGTAGCTTACAAGAGAGTTTGGGGACTCATCTCCAGTTCAGTTCAGCGTATCATCCGCAGACAGATGGCCAGTCGGAACGCACGATCCAGACTCTTGAAGACATGTTGCAGTCCTGTACACTTGACTTCGGTGGTTCATGGGAAGATCACTTACACCTGGTAGAATTCTCGTACAATAACAGTTTCCAGGCCAGTATCCAGATGGCACCGTTCGAGGTACTGTATGGTAGGAAGTGCAGATCACCGCTAGCCTGGGATGATGTTGGAGAGAGACAGATGCTCGATCCAGAAATAATTGCCCAGACAGTTGAAGTGGTCAGGAGAGTCCGAGATCATCTTCGAGTTGCACAAGATCGCCAGCGTCATTGGGCCGATTCTCATCGGTGACCCCTTGAATTTTCTGTCGGCGACCATGTATTCCTTAGGATCTCGCCTACCCGTGGCGTCATTCGTTTCGGCGTACGGGGCAAGCTTAGTCCTAGGTATATAGGACCGTTTGACATTCTGGAGCGAGTAGGAGATGTATCCTATCGTCTCGCTCTTCCGTCGTCGCTAAGCGAGGTGCATGACGTGTTCCATGTATCCCAATTACGACGGTATATCCCGGACCCGAGCCACATTCTGGATCATTCGGAATTGGTTGTTGGTACCAACCTTTCGTATGAGGAGAGGCCCGTGTCTATATTAGACCGAAGAGAGAAGACACTCAAGAACAAGACTATCAAGTTAGTCCAAGTTGCTTGGGGTCATCACTCTTTGGGTGAGTCAACGTGGGAGCGTGAGGATGACATCTGATCGCGATATCCCGACCTGTTTGACTCATGAGGTATAATGTCTTTCTTATGCCTCATGCCATCGATTCCTTGCTTGCATGATTGATTGTTTGTCTAGTTATAACTTGCTTGTGATTAGTATAGCTTGTTCTTGCCACTTTAGCCTCTTGATTAAATTCCGAGGACAGAATTCTTTTAAGGTGGGTAGAGTTGTAATGCCTGTAGTTCGTATTACGTATCTTGGAATACGTGTACGTATTTGTTCTTGTATTGCATATCTCTTAGCTTGGCCCGGTTTATTTTGGGTTAGTTCGGCTAGACTTGGGTTGCCTTGGTTCATCATGAACTAAGGGGATAACCCCTACCTACCACCACCATCATCCTTTATTAACCCATTCCTTTAATTCTCTCTCTTCATTTACTTCTTCTTCTCCCACCATTACTTCTTCAACCACCAGGAGAGTGAGAGAGATAGAGCTTAGGCAAGTGCAACTTGCTTCATGGAGGAACATAAATTTTATTGTTCTATTCTCTTCTTCACAGCATTCTAAAACACTTTAGTGCTTGGCATTTTCAATTTCCATGGCTAAATTCTTCTAGATCTAAGATTATAGTATTTTCGGATTTTTTGGGTTTTGATCTATTTAACTTTATTATTTCTAAGTTTTGATGGTTCCATGTTGTAGAGAATTTCGTTCTACCCCATTTTGACCTATGGAAGTCCAAATTTAGGCTTACGATGAAGGTTTTATGGAGCTTGGAAGCTATGGGTTCCATGGCCATCCTTCTCAGATTTTCTGAGAAGATGGGTACCCACTTACCCAGCCGCATGAGATTTACTTGCTCAGCCGCATGGGTACCCACTTACTTAGCCGCATAGATGGGTACCCACTTACCCAGCCGCATGAGATTTACTTGCTCAGCCGCATGGGTACCCACTTACTCAGCCGCATAGATGGGTACCCACTTACCCAGTCGCATGAGATTTATTGACTTAGCCGCATGGGTACCCACTTACTCAGCCGTATAGATGAGTACCCATCTACTCAGCCGAATAGATGAGTACCCATCTACTCAGACGCATAGATGAGTACCCATCTACTACCGCATGAGCCCCCAATTCACCCTTGGTCATATAGTGTTTAATTTGGTTGTTTTTCTTGCCCTATTTGGCTGATTTATGGCCCAAATTTTTCCCAACTCCCAACATGAAAATTGTAGATCTTTTCCTTGGCTTCCAGAATATATTATTAACTATTTATGCAACTTTTCTCATTTATAATGTTGTAAGGATAGAACACGATAGTGGCCGTCATGGCGCACTCTTGATAAGTAACCCTGACATGATACACCTCGATATGCTGTTACGACAGCTAGCACGGCATGACAAGTATGAAAGACCTGGACACCGTGGGCGATTGTGTTTGTACAAATAAATTGATACTGTCTTGCATCATGTCTAGGATGGGGATCCCTGAGTACCACGGTCAGGGGTGCCTACTGAAATTGACTAAGGCTAATTAACTAGAATGATTCATTAGTCATGAAGAGATTTCCAGCTACAGGCAATCCCGTTATCTGCGCGCATTAAGTGGAATTGTAGCCTACCGATGAGTAGGGCACATTTTCAGCACACAGTCATGTGGTGCACCCTTTATAAACAGACATTCGACTCGGATAACCGGATGGTCTGCAGGGCTTGTGGCTGTTGGGATAATCTCATTGCATCTTGCTAGTAACTAGGCTGTGATAACCCTAGTTAGTTAAAAGTATCAAGCCGTACTCTTGATTGGCCGTGATTGATTGGATGAAGTTTATTCCAGCTTAGTCTTATCCTGATCCTGTGTAAGATTGGGACATGACATGATTATTGATGCTTGCCTTAACAATAACAATCAGGGGTCCAGTTCTGTTCAGGCGAAGGGTTACAACCCCGGTCCTTATTTGGTTTAAGGGTTGTAACCTGGCTTCCGGAGCAGTTCTGTGTCCTCTCTTCGTTTATTGTCTTATTGCAACCCCATGCCATGCTCGTCATGTTCTTTTACCTTATTTCAATACCATGATTATTTATACTGGCCTTAGCAATAAAGATCAGGGGTCCAGTTCTGTTCAGGCGAAGGGTTACAACCCCGGTCCTTGTTTGGTTTAAGGGTTGTAACCTGGCTCCCGGAGCAGTTCTGTGTCCTCTCTTCGTTTATTGTCCCCACTATACCGATAGTATTTGAGACGAGTTTCTATTCAGGTGAAGGGTTACAACCCCGGTCCTTATTTGGTTTAAGGGTTGTGACCTGGCTACTTGAATGGTTTCTTCGTACTCAGTTTACTGTTGTTATCTCTATTATTATCAGTTCTTTATTTACTATCTTTAATATTCTATTGTGATATGCTGGTTTTAGTTCCTAAGTGAAGCCTCCTTTGTGGTACTTGCTCTTTCTGGGGTTTGACCCAGCTGGTTCTGTGTGGCCAGATATCGGAGTAGCACCAGAGGATCCACCTGTCTTCCAGCCAGATGGTGACCACCAGGCGTAACCCTGGCAACGAGTGGGTTTCTTTTTGTTCTCCCACTTTATTGTAAAATTATTCTTTTGAGGCATTTAGCCGGCGAGCACGTGTTAGCTCGTATTGCACCTTTAATTACTTTCTGCATACGGGCTGTAACATGATTGACAAATCCTAGGGTTGATCATGTATGACTGAAACTCTTGCTAGTCCTGACATTTTGTACGACTAGCTTCATGATCATCCGAATATGTAATGTATGGGACGCCTTGCTATTATATATTTGGTGCTCTGATATCTTGTATATTGTTACTACTTGCTTAGGATTGAGACAATAGGCTTGTTCATGACCATAGAAGACTGTTGGCTTGTAGTTAAACCCTCATATATCTAGACAGCCATGATCGTATAGCGAGGTGGGTGGCACTTCAATATACGTAG
Organism: Iris pallida; assembly: GCA_029216955.1. NCBI lineage: Eukaryota > Viridiplantae > Streptophyta > Magnoliopsida > Asparagales > Iridaceae > Iris > Iris pallida. The sequence goes on along the minus strand of JANAVB010034417.1, from coordinate 68,236,345 downwards.
CTGGCTATGTACGCCCCCGCTCTCCAGTATTCTGGTTCTGGGGCGTGACAATACCTGTGTTACAACTCTCAGGGATGGGGTGGATCCACAGGCCTCCTCTGATGTTGCTCCTGAGAGGTGATCGAGAGGTCTACTTAGGGTTTGTAAGGGAAACGTAGGAGGATCATCCTATATATATATGTATATAGGGCATGGATGTGATCGAAAGAGTTTAGGGAGATTCAAATTGTTTGAATCTGATTTGAGTTTATCTATTGATGCTTAAGATCATTCAGTTGTTCGAATGGTATTAGGAGTACAGATGTAGTGACCCACTCCGCCCTAGCGGAACGCCGATTCAAACGGCAAGTACAACGACTCAAACGAGCCGTCGACCCGAAGAGTTGGCATCGACCTGATGAAGAATCGATGCAAGGCCTACATTGGCCCGTCAAGATGAATCCAGACTTAGACTTTTAAAAGGCGCACTCGGAGTATCGCTCGGCCGATGCGAACATCGCTAAGGTGGGTGGCTCCGATGAACCCGTCTTTGCTTAGCCTAGACACATAATAATACAGACACTATCACTGAAATCGCTAGGCGATAACACCGTGCATGCTAATAAATGACCCAACGCACGTAGCTAAGGGATTAATCCCATCTTGCATGCTTGTATAGAATATGGAAAGAAACATGGAAAATATGAGAACTCTCGTACCGCGCTCCACGCTCGTGCTACGGCACAAGCTTATGTTCAAGTCCCTTACGCGTTCAACAATGAAACAATGAATGGTTTACAACAATGAAATGGGAAGACTATCAACATAGTCGTTCCGAGTAGAGTTTAGCAACATTGAAAGGCTATGGGATCGATAGGTCGCCAAGGCGACTCCCATACTGGGAGTTGCATAATGCGTGAATGAATGAATCAACGAATGAATGAACGAATGAATGAATACGTGAAAATGAATGAACGAACGAACAAGTGAAAGAAAGAAATAAAAAAAAATACATGAAAGATAAGACATGGAAGACGTTAGCGACAGGTATGACGGGCACGTGCAACGGGGCTCGCTACCCGCGCTGCACGGACGCCAACCTGGTCGATAACGCATTATGGCTAAGGGTTAGCCTACGGCTCGGAGACAGCCGTTATGTTAAATGACAAATAAAATACGAAATGGTCGTGGACAAATGGCACGGGCGATGGGGGGAATACCGTGGCCGTGGTAGTGGAAGGATTCTGCGGCACGGGCGTTGTGTGGAGTATACCGTGGCCGGCCTAGGCGGAATCAAAAGTCGGGGCTTACGGGCTGCCTGGTGCGGGCTTGGGCACCAGGAGACGTAAGTGCAAGGTATTTCAAGAGACTTAACGGGGTGTACCAGCCATCACCCTACGCTAAGTTGAGAAATACCAAGGAGAAATGTCCAAAATGGCTTGTCATGCCAGCGACCAGTGCATATAGATTAAGTGGGCTTTGCTGGTGGCTATCCACATGCAAGTCCTTGCATTGAAATCAAAGTAGTCTAAGTTAAATGAACAAGTGCGTACTGAACGGTTTGAAATGTATCACACCAAATGACAAAGAGTACTTCATGCAAACGAGATAAAAGAACACACGCCTACGACGTGCTAGAATCTGAGACAGGAACACCCCCTTTACAGTGAATGCTTACGTGTATCATGTTAAGTTAAAATATATGAACTGTTGTCTAACTTGGTTTACTTTGGACAGGGAAGGCCGGACGGTAAGTATGGGTAAGTCGTGTATGTATTTCCATGCGACACTTGAATTTGGCGACACGGGATAGGTTATGACATATGCCATAAAATTGATCCTAAGGCAAGATTAGAAAGACAATGAATGATAGAGATTCACAAAAGTAAATGGAACGTGTTTAGTAATGATGGCGTTGTGGGCGAGCTAGCCTTCCCACCAGTGCATAACAATGTACTGATAACCCCACAGTCTGCTTGCAGGAAGTAGGAAACGTCGGCGGGTGCGGAGCTTTCCTCGAACGTGCTAAGGCGCGGAGCTATCTCTCGAGCCTTGGAGCATTGCAAGGAGCTGGAGCACCATATACAGGACATAATGTATTGGAACATCGCCATGTATCATTCTATCTTGTAAGCCACTTGGCACGCCTTTTATGTTTCAGAGAGAGAGCTTGAGCAATTTGTAATATCGGCCTAGCGCCGCTTGTAACCTTCTTGAATATCAATAAAGAGTTCAAATTCGCTTCTACTTGTGTTTATTTACTTTCCGCTGCAATGGGGACACTCTGTGCGACTCTGTGGCCTAGCTCAAATCGGCCGTTTCTAGACTTGGCCTTGTACGGGCGCAACCTAGGCCCGTGCGGCATCACGCCTTAGCGAGGACGATCGCTTCTACGGGAGCGGGGTGTGACATATTGGTATCAGAGCACGGCTTTACGTCCTTGGACTTCATTCAATTTTCTCAGTTTTGAAAGCTCGGTTGGAAACAAAAGATGGGTACGCTCTCTCTCGTTATGCCTTGGGATGTTCCATACAATAAGTCTAATATTTTTAAAAGCTCGTACAAGTACTCGGTTGAATGGGATCGATAGGCGACGGCCTTTGTGCCAAACGTTGCAAACTTGACTCGATAGAGAACACATGCTAAGTTAATATGTCGCGTGCGTACCTGACTAGTCTTGTGTCGACCTAGCAAGTGAGCGTACAAACTCGAATATAGTCCGCACGGGATGGTTATGCGGTACAACTTAGTCCGCGTGTCGTGCACCTCGACTTCTGGTGCAATCGAGTTACGAGCGATATCAAGTGCCGCTCGGTCGAGAACGGAAATACACTTAGAGTGTATATCGATAGGAACGCTATCAAACTAACGCTTAGGTGTGCACGGAAGATTTATTGGATTTTTGAGGATTTGCATGAACGACTTAGTACGTCGAGGTGACGTGAGCGATTACGCTAGAGATTCGTCAAACGAATCTGAAGGATGTCTTAGCGCATGACGCGAACGTGATTGAGGACTAGATCGTATGACTTGAATCCGAGTGGTGTATGTGATAGGTTCAGAGAAGAATAAGAATGAGTGTCGACGACTAGTCGAGTGGCTCGAACCCTGAGTGGTGTATGGACATTAAAGGAATTGTTCGAGCGAGACTAAGGGATTTACGGATAGAACGAGTATGTCGGCGAGGCGATGCGATCACGCAGAGCCTTAGAATATGTCATGCTTGGTTGGCTGTGACTTCAAAAGTCCCGAACGAGATGTCACTGGACAACTTGTCAATGGGCGACGCGAGTTAGAAAATGGTTCGGAACGATGAATGAAAATGAATGGACTTGATCGAGGAAACTTAGAGGATCGTACGTACGATTTCGGATCGATTCAAATGAATTGTGACTTGAGTTAAAACAACGATCTTGTTGAAACTAGCTTGAGGGATAGTAGTTGAACTTGATCTTGAATATTAGATGAAATTGTGGAATATCCAACTCGGACAACAGCATCAACGCACGACTCGAAATCTGTTGCAAAGGAAGATTGTCAGGTTACGCATATCGTCGATGGTATTGAGGCGTATCAAGGATCGATATACGATAACTCGGGGGCACTCTGACTCAGCGAATGACGATCGTACAAATGTCATTGTTCCATTGGATGCTATACTTGAGATGTTAACAATGTGTCGAGGAAAAGATAGACTTAGCTTGAGGATTTTCTAGTTGAACGCATGACGGTCGGACTATCGAGTAGAGATCTCGGCTTGGATGAAAATGAAATGTTTGGATTGCTTCGACGATAACCCCAACGTCGACATTCTTGTCTTATGCGAGCGCAACTCCAGCCTCGTACATGCGTCGCGCCGATAGGGCGATCACTCCGTGTGAGCGCTGGTATGGTGATTCATACAGCGGGGGTGATTGAACTAGCATGGCGTGGCAATTTGTGTGCTTCGACTTGTGGTTTGATGCGAAGGTGACTTGAGAATGATTCGGTGTGCTTGATGATTAAGCTTGAGGATTTCGTAGGTCCAATCCGCGTATCGAAAATGAATTAGTCTGGACCCAAACAAGAGTTACTCCCCGATAAGAATGATTATTCCACGGAAGCGTTGCATGGTGATTCATGAACCACCATGGATAATCGGACTCGCGTAAGATTGGGGCGCAACATATTGTCAAAGTTAGATGAACTCGTGATCGAATACGTGAATTGGTTAGAATGGATATGTGAAGTATGTCAATTTAGTGATTTGAATGGATTTGAATTCGTTGCGGTGTGCGACGAATACATTGATGCGAATAGGTGATCGTACTCGATGTTTAGAAATCTGAGTGACGCGAGCTTGGGTAGAAACCCCGTACTACCGACTTTGGTTTGACCCTAGGATTGGGGTCAGTATTGGCATTATTATTGGGGAACTATGATTCCAATCCTGACATTGACTTAGCCTCGAAAAGAAATAGCCTAGCGGTTAGGCGAGACGTCCTGTTTCAAGTGTTCGCAATCGAAAAGATTGATCTTGAGGATTGGCATGGATGGATAGCGTGAATCACGAATATAGGAAACCCTGCTCACGAGACTCGGCTGACATGCATATATTTTAGGGACGCCTGAGTATGTGTACGATACGATTCGAGTGAGAATGGCGAGTTCTCTATCATGCGGCTTGGCTAAATGCATGTATTTTGGGGACGCTTAGAATGCATGCACGATCCAGCCAAGTGATACGTTGAATTCCAAACGAGACTTGAGGAATGGAAAGTATCGGGGATTGAGATCGTGTTGAAAGAAAGGATTAATACTAGTACAAGCGTGGTTCGGAATCAAGAAAGGTGTGAGCGGAGTGTGCGTGAACGACAACGAGATTGACCCTAAACAAGTGAATGAAATGGAATCGATATCGTGCAAGTTAAAGTTGGTATAACGAATTGAACCATTGATAGAAAAATATACTCGATGATAGTACAATACGTAGTCTTGAATTGGACGAAAATTTCTTAGACTTGGTCGACCCGCTAAGAAGAAATCATACTGATTTCGTTGACACAAATGCTTGAGAAGCGAATCGGGTCATCTCGATGACCGAGATAAATGAAAGTGAGTTTGCCTCAACCTACGACCCTCGTATTTGACGAATTACAATGTGCCTCGTGAAACCATTTCCGTCCCAATAACACAGAGAAATAGCAACCGAGATGAAGAAACACTTGAATTGAATAAATACCACCAACTCTAAAATGAATGAATGAAAGGCAATTCAATAAAATCGACCAAACGCGTGCGACAGAAAGATATCAAGTATGGTTCGATGCCATCGAACGATAGAGCCATTCGATGAAATTGTCAAGGAAACACGACGACACGAGTTAAGGGAACGGTAGGATGACCTGCACTCAGGAAGTCTCGAGGACGAGACTTGTTTTGAGTGGTGTATTATTGTAGTGACCCGCTCCGCCCTAGCGGAACGTCGATTCAAACGGCAAGTACAACGACTCAAACGAGCCGTCGACCTGAAGAGTTGGCATCGACCTGATGAAGAATCGATGCAAGGCCTACATTGGCCCGTCAAGATGAATCCAGACTTAGACTTTCAAAAGGCGCGCTCGGAGTATCGCTCGGCCGATACGAACATCGCTAAGGTGGGTGGCTCCGATGAACCCGTCTTTGCTTAGCCTAGACACATAATAATACGGACACTATCACTGAAATCGCTAGGCGATAACACCGCGCATGCTAATAAATGACCCAACGCACCTAGCTAAGTGATTAATCCCATCTTGCATGCTTGTATAGAATATGGAAAGAAACATGGAAAATATGAGAACTCTCGTACCGTGCTCCACGCTCGTGCTACGACACAAGCTTATGTTCAAGTCCTTTACGCGTTCAACAATAAAACAATGAATGGTTTACAACAATAAAATGGGAAGACTATCAACATAGTCGTTCCGAGTAGAGTTTAGCAACATTGAAAGGCTATGGGACCGATGGGTCGCCAAGACGACTCCCGCACTGGGAGTTGCGTAATGCGTGAATGAATGAATCAACGAATGAATGAACGAATGAATGAATACGTGAAAATGAATGAACGAACGAACAAGTGAAAGAAAGAAATGAAAGAAAGAATACATGAAAGATAAGACATGAAAGACGTTAGCGACAGGTATGACGGGCACGTGCAACGGGGCTCGCTACCCGCGCTGCACGGACGCCAACCTGGTCGATAACGTATTATGGCTAAGGGTTAGCCTACGGCTCGGAGACAGCCGTTATGTTAAATGACAAGTAAAATATTAAATGGTCGTGGACAAATGGCACGGGCGATGGGGGGGAATACCGTGGCCGTGGTAGTGGAAGGATTCTGCGGCACGGGCGTTGTGTGGAGTATACCGTGGCCGGCCTAGGCGGAATCAAAAGTCGGGGCTTACGGGCTACCTGGTGCGGGCTTGGGCACCGGGAGACGTAAGTGCAGGGTATTTCAAGAGACTTAACGGGGTGTACCAGCCATCACCCTACGCTAAGTTAAGAAATACCAAGAGGAAATATCCAAAATGGCTTGTCATGCCAGCGACCGGTGCATATAGATTAAGTGGGCTTTGCTGGTGGCTATCCACATACAAGTCCTTGTATTGAAATCAAAGTAGTCTAAGTTAAATGAACAAGTGCCTACTGAACGGTTTGAAATGTATCACACCAAATGACAAAGAGTACTTCATGCAAACGAGATAAAAGAACACACGCCTACGACGCGCTAGAATCTGAGGCAGGAACACCCCCTTTACAGTGAATGCTTACGTGTATCATGTTAAGTTAAAATATGTGAACTGTTGTCTAACTTGGTTTACTTTGGACAGGGAAGGCCGGACGATAAGTATGGGTAAGTCGTGTATGTATTTCCATGCGACACTTGAATTTGGCGACACGGGATAGGTTATGACATATGCCATAAAATTGATCCTAAGGCAAGATTAGAAAGACAATGAATGATAGAGCTGCACAAAAGTAAATGGAACATGTTTGGTAATGATGGCGTTGTGGGCGAGCTAGCCTCCCCACCAGTGCATAACAATGTACTGATAACCCCACAGTCTGCTTGCAGGAAGCAGGAAACGTCGACGGGTGCAGAGCTTTCCTCGAACGTGCTAAGGCGCGGAGCTATCTCTCGAGCCTTGGAGCGTTGCAAGGAGCTGGAGCACCATATACAGGACATAATGTATTGGAACATCGCCATGTATCATTCCATCTTGTAAGCCACTTGGCACGCCTTTTATGTTTCAGAGAGAGAGCTTGAGCGATTTGTAATATCGGCCTAGCACCGCTTGTAACCTTCTTGAATATCAATAAAGAGTTCAAATTCGCTTCTACTTGTGTTTATTTACTTTCCGCTGCAATGGGGACACTCTGTACGACTCTGTGGCCTAGCTCAAATCGACCGTTTCTGGACTTGGCCTTGCACGGGCGCAACCTAGGCCCGTGCGGCATCACGTTTTAGCGAGGACGATCGCTCCTACGAGGGCGGGGCGTGACAACAGACCCCTTCGAGCATTAGTAATATTTGAATTCAAACTTTACATTTGAGTCCCTGGCAGTATAGGTTTTTGCAAGAAGCCCTTTTATGAAAGGTTTAATTTTACATATATATATATGTTTAGGAAATAAATGTCTAGTGTAACATGATAATTAAATAGATAATAATTAAATAAATTTTTTTAATCATAATAGAAATTGATCAAGGGGTTTACAAGGACCGTTGAGCACCTCTAGAGGAGGGTGAATAGAGTGTGTGCGTGTGCAGCTGAACAAATATCACAATTAAAAATTAGAACTATAGCAAGTGAGGGCAAATGATATAACTGTAAATAAATTGCAGTAAAGTAAGAGTTAAGAAGATTTAAACTCAGTGACACAACAATATATACTAGTTTTCCTCGTGGAGGACTAATCTACTCTCGAGTACTCTTGCTCGATGTTAATTCACTATGGCCCAAGCTTTAACTGAGTGCTTGCAACTCTTACAGCACCATGTCTGGGGACAAGTGCACGACCGACTTCACAACACCGTGCTTGGCGACGAGTGAATGACCGACTATAGAAGGCGATTGAAAAGTGGAACATTTTCTGATATTTAGCCTCAGATACAACTCTTCAAAACCAAACTCTAGATTAAACAAAAAACTGTACTGGCTTGGCTAAGAGTAGTATAGGATAGATTTAAAAATGTAGCTCGTAGAAAAATACATAAGAGGAATAGAGAAGAGAATGAATGAGTGATTTGAAAATATGAAAGTTCCTCTTTATTTATAGTATTTTTTTGACCGAATTCGGGCAGAGTTTGGATACAGAAATCTCGCATTCGAACGTTGGATGCAGATATCAAGGGGATTCAAAAATCTATTGAAACTGTCCTGACCGAACTCGGGTCGAATTCGGGCCAAGTTCTGACCGAGTTCTGCCTGAGTTCTGACATAACTGCTTTGGGCCAACTTAATGGGTTTTGGGCTATTTTTTATTGTGGACTTTTGGACATAAATTTGTAGATAGACAGGCTATATTTTTTTTAGACTGAGATTAGATAAGCCAGTACTGATCCTGATCAATCTTACATATTTTTTATAGACTCAAATAAAATAAAATTACAAAAGAAATATGAAAGATTCTTGATTTGATTCTATCGCTTTTGGTTCTTAATGACGACGAGATGTTTGTAGGTCGTAGCAGTAGAAGGTGTAGACTTGAATCTGGTAAACCTGTACTTGTATGTATATTTTACGTATCGAGCAAAGTTGATGTTGATTATCAAAATTAGGTATGATCATGACCAGTGGGCCAATAATCTCTTTCATTTTGATAATTGACAAAATTTGAGTCTATACCAAAATATAATTATAAAACTTTAAAATTATACCTGACTTGTCTGAATTTTTTTTACTTTGGTATGTGGCTCATTCTTCCCCTTTGTTAGTACTCAAAATCTGGCTCCCCCGTAATTTATGAGCCAAATAACAACAAAGAAAGATAGAGTGATACCAAATATGATATGAAATAACAAGTTAACAACTCAAGTAGTATTATACTAGAACATCAGCAATAGCAGTAATAGATGAAAACTAACAGCTCACATATAAGATGAAAGTGTCACTACAACTGAAAAAGTCCAAAATGCATAAAAATGTGTTGCTACATATCAGATCATCATCATCAGACAGATCAAAAAATACTAAGTCCAAAACATCAAATCAACTATCAGCACCACCAGGGGCATCAGCATGCGGAGCATCAGTAGGTGGCTCGGTCGGATCAAAATATGTAGTCATCATATCGAAGAAGACAAAGGTCGGATCATCCTCAAGTCTCGGTCCGTCAAAAGCAGTGTGACGGATGATAGTCGTCGGTGCAGTAGGATGATGAGCCATCATCTACTGAATGTCGGCCATAGCATTTCTCAAGACCTGAACCTGAGAAATGTGACAGAACTCATGCACTAAGGCATGCCTCAATAGAGTATTCAATGTTCTATGATTCGTGCAATGAGGCACTTGTCGATACGGTGAGTCAATAATCTATGGCTCATGCATTGAGATACTCGTCGATGTATTGATTCGATGTTTTACTTCGACTTGTGTACTTGATGCGTATTTTGATTTAGTTGTTCAATGTCTAGGGTCAATGTTCTAATCAACGTTTAATGTTCTATCTTAGTGTTCAACACACATTACGACTTCAACTCATCCAAACCACACACATGCAAATCCATGATGTTTCAAGCATACAAGGGCATATTTTGTTAAGGCATGACAGAGTAGGAAAGAAGGGTCAGCCCTCCCACCTTTGTCGATTCTCTTTATTATTTTGCCAAGCCGATGCAGCTCGATTTCTTAACTTCGTTGTAGGTCAACTCATCTAACTTAACCATCCAAGCACTTCGTGCTCCGTTGAACTACCCGACTGATTTGGCCTACCGTGCCCATGCCTCAGCTCGTTGTAACGCAAAACTTTAGTTTCTGCGGACTCTGTTACAAATGAGGCAAAATGTCAACCTCTGTAGCGTAAAAGCTAGCCTACACATGAAACCAACTAAAATCAATATTTGTTCGAATCAAACTGATCGTCTCTTCGGGTCAACTTAGTACTTGCATCGATACTTCTTTAGGTCAACTTAACTCTTCGAGTCAACGACTCCGCGTAATGCATCGTACGGTACGGGATATTACACATAATACTTGCCAGCTTCATGATCACGGATTCGCTCCAAAGCCTTGGGTGGAGCTTAGAAAATCTGATCCAGATCAGTTCAGGAGTATGTTAATCACTCTCGTATTTTGAATCTGACATCCATATGTGCATTATGATGAGACGCCTGAAGGACCAAGGACCCCATTGAAGAATATGATCGAGATCATTCTTGTTTTTTAACCTGACCAGAAATAGCTATTCTTCCGAGCATAGATATCTAGGTGACCCTTTGGCTTCCATACCCTATTGATGTAGGCTCTGAACGTCCCATAGAAAGGTCAATCACCCAAGACATATAGCATGAGGGTGTGTTTCCATGCATCTTCTGTGGATGTCAGGTCCTCCTGAGATACGACTACCCTCTTTCGATTCTCTACCAGTTTAGGGCAACAAATTTGGGCAGTATTGTACGTTGGTCGTGGGGAATCTGCATATGTCAGCCCCTTAGACTAGGCCATCCTTCTAGAGATCGACCCTTCCCCCTTGGCTGGGATCCGCCTTGACCCTTCCCCCTTGGCTGGGATTCGTCTTGACCCTTCCCCGGCGGTTGGGGAACCCCTTCTTGGAAATATGACCAACAACACTCTTCTCCCTGGGTGCCAGCCGATCTAAGTAATTTCACCTCTCCTTTGGCCCTATGGCTTCTATGCCCCATCGTAGTGCAACTTCTAGCCCCTTTGCTCCCCGCTAGAGGCCTAGATAAATACGCTATTGATATGAACTAATTAATATCTAATATAATTGACATATACAAAAGCCAC
>JANAVB010034417.1:68217875-68220375 GCA_029216955.1 Iris pallida | reverse complement strand
TTGATAGTGTAGTTTACCAGGCTTGTTCACATTATAGCCTACCGGAGTGTCCTTACCTGCATCATGACCCAGTTGTACCGTGTCGTCACCTGTATCTTGACTGGGTTGTGTCCACAAGTATGTATAATTGAACTGCTATTCCTGTATCGTTTCCACAACCTGCGAGTCCATAATCGGGGCGAGGGTTGACCGTTTGCAACCTGTAAGTCCACATTCGGGGCGAGGGTGTTTGTCTTGACCGTTTGCACTTACGAGTCCACATTCGGGCGAGGGTGTTTGTCTTGATCTGTTTGCACCGGGTCCACACTCGGAGCCGAGGGGTTTGTCGTGAACTAACCTGCGAGTCCACACTCGGGACGAGGATTAGTGATTAGTTCAAACCTACGAGTCTACACTCAGGGCGAGAGTTTGGTATTCCATTGATGTCTTGTTTACTTGTTCTTCTTGCAGTTCATTTATGCATAGTTGATCCCGTATCCGTGTTCATAGTTACCTGTCAGTAGCTACTTGAGTTTTCGTCTCGTTTCATGTTTATTGCCTGTTTATACTCTTATGCAGATTAAACTGTTAGATAGGCATGTTTTTATGTATCTTGCTATGTCCCCTGAGGACCTGATGATCTCTTCAGGTAGCTGATTGCGTGGAGTTAGTTAGCGAATCATGATGGTAGTGATTACACCTGCAGGGATCATGTATTTGCTTGTGATATTTCCTATTATCCTTTCGTACTTATATTCCATACCAGGATATATTCTGCTTATTTTATAGACTCATATCGTTCTTGGAGTCTAATCGAACAAATGCTAATGGGCTGCAGACCATGACCCACAATTGTTCATTCATGTTTTATATTCTTATTGTGGATTGAGATATAGTGAGCCTTGCCATGATTGACAGTATACCATAGCCGTGACATCGTTTATGTATTCGGGTTGGGCTGGAGTCCGCTCGATCGTAGCTGGCTTGCTCATGAGCTCGCGCCCAAAAAGTGGGTACGGGTCGTGATAAATGGTGATGGGGATGTTGCTGAGAGTGATGGAGAGAAATTTAGGGAGAGAGTGAACGTGGGGAGAGAGTGAGACGTTGGGAGAGAGTGAAGGAGGTTTGAGTCACAACTATTGGTTTTTAGTTTTTTTTCTTTTTCTATTAGAAATGGGTTTGGGTCTGGGGAGAAATGGGTTTGGGTTTTACAACCTTCCTCCGTAGAAAATTTTGTCCTCAAAATTTAAGGATAAAGATAGGGTTCAGTCAAGTCTCAACAAGAAAGGGCATTACTCTCTAACTGCCTCAAATGAAACTATGTTAGCTGCCTCATGGCTAACCTATAATGGAAAATATCTTTATCAATTCACATCTCTTTAAAATAACATTCTTTCCTCCTTAAAAACACAGTCACTATCCATAGTTGTGGATTTCCGCTTCTATTTTTGAATTATCAATTATCGAAGGAATTGTGCAAAATTAGTCATTTTTTTATTGCTTACCAAGCATACATAATATTCTCGCAATAATTGTGTACTTCCTTCAGCTTGCTAATCAACTAGATATATGTCCAAAATTGACTAAATCCAATTTTCGTCAAGCCATCACATGTAGTTCATTTGCCAATGTCACTTTATTTCTAGTTTCGAGTATTTCCCTCGAATCAGACTATTCTATGACATCAAATTCAATTCTCAACAACATCCAAACTTGAAAAACTTGACTACATCAATGTCGTCATCACCTTTGTGATCAACATCTAATTTAGTACCCTCAAAAATTTTCTATCAAGTCGATCCATGATCAATATTTCAAGAATGTCTCAATCCCAGGAATTAATCGATCAAGTTTGAATCACTTAATTCAATTTGACTCTCTCACTATGTACTATCAATGTCGTTAAAATCTCATTTTGGTATAAATCATTCTCACCAACATGAAGCTATTTTACGGATTAAAATTTGAACTCCCAACGTTTGATAATCTTCAACAAAATTTTAACCCACCCAATTGTTCTTCTACCCTAACCATTATCCAGCTAGCTTTCTTCGCATTCTAAGAGTTGCATGCTAATGCTCTTGTCTCAGCTCCTCACTACTAATTCGATACAACCATCCCTTTTTGCTCGTGTAATAATCCTTCTATTGGTTATTCTGTCCTTTCTATATATCATATCATCTAATCTAAAAAAATATAAATTCTTGAGTGTTCTTAACTTGATCCTCATATTCTCTAGTTTATAGTTCCAATCTGCCTCACTTGTGGGAAACCTATCAAATTCTAGACGTCCCTTACTATGGTTTCCTCCACCTTCCCTTATAAATTTTGTCCTTACTTTAAATATAGAAATTCAAAATTGTCATGTTCTTTTATCTGTTCGTAATCTGATACCTAGCACTAGTAAGTACCACTAAGGGTTCTATCATCTTCTCCTAAAAAAGTCACAAACTTTAAAGTCTATAACTCTCTCCAAAACTTATTACCAAAACCTGCCTACCCTAGGTTTTATTCTACTATC
>JANAVB010034417.1:68209880-68217862 GCA_029216955.1 Iris pallida | reverse complement strand
GCGACGAATACATTGATGCGAATAGGTGATCGTACTCGATGTTAGAAATCTGAGTGACGCGAGCTTGGTAGAAACCCCGTACTACCGACTTTGGTTTGACCATAGGATTGGGGGGTCAGTATTGGCATATTATTGGGGAACTGATTCCAATCCTGACATTGACTTAGCTCGAAAAGAAATAGCCTAGCGGTTAGGCGAGACGTCCTGTTTCAAGTGTTCGCAATCGAAAAGATTGATCTTGAGGATTGGGAGGATGGATAGCGTGAATCACGAATATAGGAAACCCGGCTCACGAGACTCGGCTACATGATATATTTAGGGACGAGTATGTGTACGATACGATTCGAGTGAGAATGGCGAGTTCTCTATCATGCTTGGCTAAATGCATGTATTTTGGGGACGCTTAGAATGCATGCACGATCCAGCAAGTGATACGTTGAATTCCAAACGAGACTTGAGGAATGGAAAGTATCGGGGATGAGATCGTTGTTGAAAGAAAGGATTAATACTAGTACAAGCGTGGTTCGGAAATCAAGAAAGGTGTGAGCGGAGTGTGCGTGAACGACAACGAGATTGACCCTAAACAAGTGAATGAAATGGAACGATATCGGCAAGTTAAAGTTGGTATAACGAATTGAACCATTGATAGAAAAATACTCGATGATAGTACATACGTAGTCTTGAATTGGACGAAAATTTCTTAGACTTGGTCGACCCCGCTAAGAAGAAATCATACTGATTTCGTTGACACAAATGCTTGAGAAGCGAATCGGGTCATCTCGATGACCGAGATAAATGAAAGTGAGTTTGCCTCAACCTACGACCCTCGTATTTGACGAATTACAATGTGCCTCGTGAAACCATTTCCGTCCCAATAACACAGAGAAATAGCAACCGAGATGAAGAAACACTTGAATTGAATAAATACCACCAACTCTAAAATGAATGAATGAAAGGCAATTCAATAAAATCGACCAAACGCGTGCGACAGAAAGATATCAAGTATGGTTCGATGCCATCGAACGATAGAGCCATTCGATGAAATTGTCAAGGAAACACGACGACACGAGTTAAGGGAACGGTAGGATGACCTGCACTCAGGAAGTCTCGAGGACGAGACTTGTTTTGAGTGGTGTATTATTGTAGTGACCCGCTCCGCCCTAGCGGAACGTCGATTCAAACGGCAAGTACAACGACTCAAACGAGCCGTCGACCTGAAGAGTTGGCATCGACCTGATGAAGAATCGATGCAAGGCCTACATTGGCCCGTCAAGATGAATCCAGACTTAGACTTTCAAAAGGCGCGCTCGGAGTATCGCTCGGCCGATACGAACATCGCTAAGGTGGGTGGCTCCGATGAACCCGTCTTTGCTTAGCCTAGACACATAATAATACGGACACTATCACTGAAATCGCTAGGCGATAACACCGCGCATGCTAATAAATGACCCAACGCACCTAGCTAAGTGATTAATCCCATCTTGCATGCTTGTATAGAATATGGAAAGAAACATGGAAAATATGAGAACTCTCGTACCGTGCTCCACGCTCGTGCTACGACACAAGCTTATGTTCAAGTCCTTTACGCGTTCAACAATAAAACAATGAATGGTTTACAACAATAAATGGGAAGACTATCAACATAGTCGTTCCGAGTAGAGTTTAGCAACATTGAAAGGCTATGGGACCGATGGGTCGCCAAGACGACTCCCGCACTGGGAGTTGCGTAATGCGTGAATGAATGAATCAACGAATGAATGAACGAATGAATGAATACGTGAAAATGAATGAACGAACGAACAAGTGAAAGAAAGAAATGAAAGAAAGAATACATGAAAGATAAGACATGAAGACGTTAGCGACAGGTATGACGGGCACGTGCAACGGGGCTCGCTACCCGCGCTGCACGGACGCCAACCTGGTCGATAACGTATTATGGCTAAGGGTTAGCCTACGGCTCGGAGACAGCCGTTATGTTAAATGACAAGTAAAATATTAAATGGTCGTGGACAAATGGCACGGGCGATGGGGGGAATACCGTGGCCGTGGTAGTGGAAGGATTCTGCGGCACGGGCGTTGTGTGGAGTATACCGTGGCCGGCCTAGGCGGAATCAAAAGTCGGGGCTTACGGGCTACCTGGTGCGGGCTTGGGCACCGGGAGACGTAAGTGCAGGGTATTTCAAGAGACTTAACGGGGTGTACCAGCCATCACCCTACGCTAAGTTAAGAAATACCAAGAGGAAATATCCAAAATGGCTTGTCATGCCAGCGACCGGTGCATATAGATTAAGTGGGCTTTGCTGGTGGCTATCCACATACAAGTCCTTGTATTGAAATCAAAGTAGTCTAAGTTAAATGAACAAGTGCCTACTGAACGGTTTGAAATGTATCACACCAAATGACAAAGAGTACTTCATGCAAACGAGATAAAAGAACACACGCCTACGACGCGCTAGAATCTGAGGCAGGAACACCCCCTTTACAGTGAATGCTTACGTGTATCATGTTAAGTTAAAATATGTGAACTGTTGTCTAACTTGGTTTACTTTGGACAGGGAAGGCCGGACGATAAGTATGGGTAAGTCGTGTATGTATTTCCATGCGACACTTGAATTTGGCGACACGGGATAGGTTATGACATATGCCATAAAATTGATCCTAAGGCAAGATTAGAAAGACAATGAATGATAGAGCTGCACAAAAGTAAATGGAACATGTTTGGTAATGATGGCGTTGTGGGCGAGCTAGCCTCCCCACCAGTGCATAACAATGTACTGATAACCCCACAGTCTGCTTGCAGGAAGCAGGAAACGTCGACGGGTGCAGAGCTTTCCTCGAACGTGCTAAGGCGCGGAGCTATCTCTCGAGCCTTGGAGCGTTGCAAGGAGCTGGAGCACCATATACAGGACATAATGTATTGGAACATCGCCATGTATCATTCCATCTTGTAAGCCACTTGGCACGCCTTTTATGTTTCAGAGAGAGAGCTTGAGCGATTTGTAATATCGGCCTAGCACCGCTTGTAACCTTCTTGAATATCAATAAAGAGTTCAAATTCGCTTCTACTTGTGTTTATTTACTTTCCGCTGCAATGGGGACACTCTGTACGACTCTGTGGCCTAGCTCAAATCGACCGTTTCTGGACTTGGCCTTGCACGGGCGCAACCTAGGCCCGTGCGGCATCACGTTTTAGCGAGGACGATCGCTCCTACGAGGGCGGGGCGTGACAACAGACCCCTTCGAGCATTAGTAATATTTGAATTCAAACTTTACATTTGAGTCCCTGGCAGTATAGGTTTTTGCAAGAAGCCCTTTTATGAAAGGTTTAATTTTACATATATATATATGTTAGGAAATAAATGTCTAGTGTAACATGATAATTAAATAGATAATAATTAAATAAATTTTTTTAATCATAATAGAAATTGATCAAGGGGTTTACAAGGACCGTTGAGCACCTCTAGAGGAGGGTGAATAGAGTGTGTGCGTGTGCAGCTGAACAAATATCACAATTAAAAATTAGAACTATAGCAAGTGAGGGCAAATGATATAACTGTAAATAAATTGCAGTAAAGTAAGAGTTAAGAAGATTTAAACTCAGTGACACAACAATATATACTAGTTTTCCTCGTGGAGGACTAATCTACTCTCGAGTACTCTTGCTCGATGTTAATTCACTATGGCCCAAGCTTTAACTGAGTGCTTGCAACTCTTACAGCACCATGTCTGGGGACAAGTGCACGACCGACTTCACAACACCGTGCTTGGCGACGAGTGAATGACCGACTATAGAAGGCGATTGAAAAGTGGAACATTTTCTGATATTTAGCCTCAGATACAACTCTTCAAAACCAAACTCTAGATTAAACAAAAAACTGTACTGGCTTGGCTAAGAGTAGTATAGGATAGATTTAAAAATGTAGCTCGTAGAAAAATACATAAGAGGAATAGAGAAGAGAATGAATGAGTGATTTGAAAATATGAAAGTTCCTCTTTATTTATAGTATTTTTTTGACCGAATTCGGGCAGAGTTTGGATACAGAAATCTCGCATTCGAACGTTGGATGCAGATATCAAGGGGATTCAAAATCTATTGAAACTGTCCTGACCGAACTCGGGTCGAATTCGGGCCAAGTTCTGACCGAGTTCTGCCTGAGTTCTGACATAACTGCTTTGGGCCAACTTAATGGGTTTTGGGCTATTTTTTATTGTGGACTTTTGGACATAAATTTGTAGATAGACAGGCTATATTTTTTTTAGACTGAGATTAGATAAGCCAGTACTGATCCTGATCAATCTTACATATTTTTTATAGACTCAAATAAAATAAAATTACAAAAGAAATATGAAAGATTCTTGATTTGATTCTATCGCTTTTGGTTCTTAATGACGACGAGATGTTTGTAGGTCGTAGCAGTAGAAGGTGTAGACTTGAATCTGGTAAACCTGTACTTGTATGTATATTTTACGTATCGAGCAAAGTTGATGTTGATTATCAAAATTAGGTATGATCATGACCAGTGGGCCAATAATCTCTTCATTTTGATAATTGACAAAATTTGAGTCTATACCAAAATATAATTATAAACTTTAAAATTATACCTGACTTGTCTGAATTTTTTTTACTTTGGTATGTGGCTCATTCTTCCCCTTTGTTAGTACTCAAAATCTGGCTCCCCCGTAATTTATGAGCCAAATAACAACAAAGAAAGATAGAGTGATACCAAATATGATATGAAATAACAAGTTAACAACTCAAGTAGTATTATACTAGAACATCAGCAATAGCAGTAATAGATGAAAACTAACAGCTCACATATAAGATGAAAGTGTCACTACAACTGAAAAAGTCCAAAATGCATAAAAATGTGTTGCTACATATCAGATCATCATCATCAGACAGATCAAAAATACTAAGTCCAAAACATCAAATCAACTATCAGCACCACCAGGGGCATCAGCATGCGGAGCATCAGTAGGTGGCTCGGTCGGATCAAAATATGTAGTCATCATATCGAAGAAGACAAAGGTCGGATCATCCTCAAGTCTCGGTCCGTCAAAAGCAGTGTGACGGATGATAGTCGTCGGTGCAGTAGGATGATGAGCCATCATCTACTGAATGTCGGCCATAGCATTTCTCAAGACCTGAACCTGAGAAATGTGACAGAACTCATGCACTAAGGCATGCCTCAATAGAGTATTCAATGTTCTATGATTCGTGCAATGAGGCACTTGTCGATACGGTGAGTCAATAATCTATGGCTCATGCACTTGAGACAATCGTCGATGTATTGATTCGATGTTTTACTCGACTTGTGTACTTGATGCGTATTTTGATTTAGTTGTTCAATGTCTAGGGTCAATGTTCTACGATCAACGTTAATGTTCTATCTTAGTGTTCAACACACATTACGACTTCAACTCATCCAAACCACACACATGCAAATCCATGATGTTTCAAGCATACAAGGGCATATTTTGTTAAGGCATGACAGAGTAGGAAAGAAGGGTCAGAGCCCTCCCACCTTTGTCGATTCTCTTTATTATTTTGCCAAGCCGATGCAGCTCGATTCTTAACTTCGTTGTAGGTCAACTCATCTAACTTAACCATCCAAGCACTTCGTGCTCCGTTGAACTACCCGACTGATTTGGCCTACCGTGCCCATGCCTCAGCTCGTTGTAACGCAAAACTTTAGTTTCTGCGGACTCTGTTACAAATGAGGCAAAATGTCAACCTCTGTAGCGTAAAAGCCTAGCCTACACATGAAACCAACTAAAATCAATATTTGTTCGAATCAAACTGATCGTCTCTTCGGGTCAACTTAGTACTTGCATCGATACTTCTTTAGGTCAACTTAACTCTTCGAGTCAACGACTCCGCGTAATGCATCGTACGGTACGGGATATTACACATAATACTTGCCAGCTTCATGATCACGGATTCGCTCCAAAGCCTTGGGTGGAGCTTAGAAAATCTGATCCAGATCAGTTCAGGAGTATGTTAATCACTCTCGTATTTTGAATCTGACATCCATATGTGCATTATGATGAGACGCCTGAAGGACCAAGGACCCCATTGAAGAATATGATCGAGATCATTCTTGTTTTTTAACCTGACCAGAAATAGCTATTCTTCCGAGCATAGATATCTAGGTGACCCTTTGGCTTCCATACCCTATTGATGTAGGCTCTGAACGTCCCATAGAAAGGTCAATCACCCAAGACATATAGCATGAGGGTGTGTTTCCATGCATCTTCTGTGGATGTCAGGTCCTCCTGAGATACGACTACCCTCTTTCGATTCTCTACCAGTTTAGGGCAACAAATTTGGGCAGTATTGTACGTTGGTCGTGGGGAATCTGCATATGTCAGCCCCTTAGACTAGGCCATCCTTCTAGAGAATCATCAGACCCTTCCCCCTTGGCTGGGATCCGCCTTGACCCTTCCCCCTTGGCTGGGATTCGTCTTGACCCTTCCCCGGCGGTTGGGGAACCCCTTCTTGGAAATATGACCAACAACACTCTTCTCCCTGGGTGCCAGCCGATCTAAGTAATTTCACCTCTCCTTTGGCCCTATGGCTTCTATGCCCCATCGTAGTGCAACTTCTAGCCCCTTTGCTCCCCGCTAGAGGCCTAGATAAATACGCTATTGATATGAACTAATTAATATCTAATATAATTGACATATACAAAAGCCACTCTAACTTAACAGAATATATATATATATATATATATATATATATATATATATATATATAAGCCAAAGTCAGACCAAGTTTTTACAGAATTAATTTCGGAAGCCACAGAATACCCAAGTCTAAAATCGGACTACAGAACCAATTTCTAACCGAACAACCAATCTAGCCTAATCCAAACTTCACTGAGCTAAATCCCAAACACAGCCTCACAAAAATCACCAAGCAACTTCACAAAATAACCCAATTCTGAAATCGGACCATAGAACCCATTCATAACAGAAGAAATGTTCTGAACACAAAATCGTAACAACGATCTAAGGATCGTTCCACGTATCCACAGGTGCAATGTCAAAATTCGAATCCCGTAACGGGATCGAGACCGCATCATCATAGGCTATGACTGCGGAAAGGGACGAACTACTCTGTTAGAAATTATACCGAAAGCTTGATGACCGAATCCGAAGGGTGGCCTCAGACTCGGATCGACTCCGCGGAGCGACATCCCCGGTTCGAAGGTCTCAGGAGCGCGTCTTGACAGCGGTGAATGGCAGCGATGCAAGGACGGTCGTACGGAGGGCGCTGGCAATGGGCCACGAGGACGGCCAGAAGGGCACGCAGACAGGGGTCGGCGGCTAGGGCGATCGCGGTCAGAGAGTCGCACGGACAGGAGGCACGTGGGCTGCCGAGGCTTGCCGCGGAGGGGCCGACCGAAGATCGATAGTGGAGGCACGCAGTTGTAGGCCGCGGGATTGGCCGCGGTCGGCGGCTAGGGCACCGGAGGCGGTCGGGTCCGGGTCAGCGCCGGTGAGGAGTGGCGCAGCGAGGGTGATGGCCGTGCGGGGTATGCGTTGGCGGTCAGCCGTAGTGGGGAGAGGGAGGTCTGGAATGGGTTGTAGAGAGGGAAAGAGTATGAGAGGAGATTGAGCTGGTGTGTGTGTGTGTGTGTTTCTTTTCTTTTCTTTTGTATAGATGCTTTGGTGGCTCATGCAGGTCAGAGCATATCATATCGGTTACGTAACTGTACTGATACGAGCCTGTGACCATGACTAAACCTTAGAAATCTCAATTCACACTGCCTTGAAAATTCTCTACGAAATTCTCTACCGTCTTTGAAACTTCGTACTCGTTCTCGATTATTCTCCCTTGCCTTCTTGTACCATTAATTCTCGTCCTTTTCTATTCTGGGGTGACGGATGATCGTGCTGTCTAGAATTTATCAGAAATTCTTAAGTTATAGTATAATATTGTCTGATTATTGAATTTTTGGTTGTTTATAGCTATGAGG
>JANAVB010034417.1:68124880-68204880 GCA_029216955.1 Iris pallida | reverse complement strand
AGATAGGGTTCAGTCAAGTCTCAACAAGAAAGGGCATTACTCTCTTAACTGCCTCAAATGAAACTATGTTAGCTGCCTCATGGCTAACCTATAATGGAAAATATCTTTATCAATTCATGCATCTCTTTAAAATAACATTCTTTCCTCCTTAAAAACACAGTCACTATCCATAGTTGTGGATTTCCGCTTCTATTTTTGAATTATCAATTATCGAAGGAATTGTGCAAAATTAGTCATTTTTTTATTGCTTACCAAGCATACATAATATTCTCGCAATAAATTGTGTACTTCCTTCAGCTTGCTAATCAACTAGATATATGTCCAAAATTGACTAAATCCAATTTTCGTCAAGCCATCACATGTAGTTCATTTGCCAATGTCACTTTATTTCTAGTTTCGAGTATTTCCCTCGAATCAGACTATTTCTATGACATCAAATTCAATTCTCAACCAACATCCAAACTTGAAAAACTTGACTACATCAATGTCGTCATCACCTTTGTGATCAACATCTAATTTAGTACCCTCAAAATTTTCTATCAAGTCGATCCATGATCAATATTTCAAGAATGTCTCAATCCCAGGAATTAATCGATCAAGTTTGAATCACTTAATTCAATTTGACTCTCTCACTATGTACCTATCAATGTCGTTAAAATCTCATTTTGGTATAAAATCATTCTCACCAACATGAAGCTATTTTACGGATTAAAATTTGAACTCCCAACGTTTGATAATCCTTCAACAAAATTTTAACCCACCCAATTGTTCTTCTACCCTAACCATTATCCAGCTAGCTTTCTTTCGCATTCTAAGAGTTGCATGCTAATGCTCTTGTCTCAGCTCCTCACTACTAATTCGATACAACCATCCCTTTTTGCTCGTGTAATAATCCTTCTATTGGTTATTCTGTCCTTTCTATATATCATAATCATCTAATCTAAAAAAAATATAAATTCCTTGAGTGTTCCTTAACTTGATCCTCATATTCTCTCGTTTATAGTTCCAAATCTGCCTCACTTGTGGGAGAACCTATCAAATTCTAGACGTCCCTTACTGATGGTTTCCTCCACCTTCCCTTATAAATTTTGTCCTTACTTTAAATATAGAAATTCAAAATTGTCATGTTCTTTTATCTGTTCGAATCTGATACCTAGCACTAGTAAGTACCACTAAGGGTTCTATCATCTTTCTCCTAAAAAAGTCACAAACTTTAAAGTCTATAACTCTCTCCAAACTTATTACCAAAACCTGCCTACCCATAGTTTTATTCTACTATCTTTCTCTCTTTAGCTATCTAACATTCTTAAAAATATTGATCCCAATGTCCTTACTATAAATAAGATAGGTAACAATCTCTGTTTCCCCCGCATATAGCTATCAACTACATATTTATATATAGTCATCCACAAGATGTATATCAACTATTTAATATATAACACTATCCACAACTATCTATAGCTTCCAAGATATGCAACTATCAGAAAAATATATGCAACATACTAAAGTTGGACTAGGAAAGAGATTGAGCCAATAGAGATTGTTATGGTCCTAATAAGTTATAGAAAAATTAAGTAGAATTTCATAGGAATCTATTCTTTCTGGCTGTGATAAGAGATTTCTGAAAATGGAGACAACCGCTAGAAATGCAAATCCTCTAATCGGGCAAAAGTCAGAATAATTTGATAGTGCTAAAAAGAAAATTATGGTATGGATATAGTCTTAATAATATTCGAAAACCAAATATATTCGAAGTCACTGGCCTCAAATTTATGCCTCACCAGAGTGCACCTGACTGCAATGAATTTTTGGCTCCATAACTTGAATAATGATAGGTTACCGAGTAGTCTATCAACTTTATCCATTTTTTGGCTAAATAATATAGGAGACAATATGATGCATTTAGGACAGTCTCAATAATATCCGAAAACTTATGAACACCTGGAATCACTTCAACTTAGAGTCTATGCCTCGCCAGTGCGCAACTGGCTGCAGTAATCAATATTGGAATTATCAATCAATATTGGAATTATTTTGGAAATCACTTCAACTTAGGAAATATCAATCAATATTGGTTTTATTTTTGGAAAATAATTCCTTTGGAAGATTCGTGAACCAGCTAAGTTGAACCAATTCTTTGGTAACAATTAACCTTGGGACTTTATGGTTCTAGAAGAATTCGGTTCGGGATTGGTTCCGAGAAAGTCAATTGAAAATAAGGTCAAGACAAATGGTTGGATACACTAGTCGTAGAAATATTTTGGGTAGATAAGAGTTTATTAGGTTTGCTAAAAGAGAATTTGGAACTCTAAATAGTGAATGGATCTAGATTCCAAATAAAGATAGAGAAGTAAGATTTGATGAAACTAATAGAGGAATTGGAAATAGGTTTACTGAAGAATAAGATTGAAAAATCTAATATTAATCCATAAAGAGCGAAAGAGTATAGATCCTAAGGGATGCTAGAATCTGATAAAGATATCGAGGAAAATAACCCCCGAAAGCCATGAGACACTAAAAGATACATAAAATCTAGAAAATAATATAGGCAGTAAAATATACCATCATACAATCGGCCTAATCTGGATAAGGTTTAGGTACAAACATAATCAAGTTAATCTACAAAACTATAAGCAGGAAAAAATAGATTTTATATAAATAAGATAAATTCGGCCCTATGTTATGACAGGGTGAAAATAATCTAAGTGTTCTAATTTTGTTCTAGAATATGTTTTCCTAAAGTCATACCTAGACCTAAGTCAGATTGCAGGACTACATGTTGGTCTAGACTAAGTTGACTAGACCAATTTATAGAACTGGACCTTGTATGGGCCACCACTACAAACATGTCACGACCCGATCCCAATATACTGGGTCCAGCCGGATCATGCACAGCCTGCACCATTGTGAGACGGCAGCAGTAAACTATGTCAATCAGTAGCAATACAGGTACAAATATTCTAAATACGAAATAAAACTTTATTAAACCTTTGAAATGAACTATAGTCTAATTAAAAACCATCAAAAACATAACAAACATCCAGTTGTTACAACTTGTTCATTTATTACAACTTGAAGATAAAGAAAGAAAACTAAACAGAAGGGTGTAACTAGGACTCGTGGTTCCTCTTGTCATGTCCCGTTCTTGTAGGAGCGATCGTCCTCGCTAAGGCGTGATGCCGCACGAGCCTAGATTGCGCTCGTGTAAGGCGGATTCCATAACGACCGATTACAACAGCTACGACAGGGTCGTTGCACAGAAGTCCGAAGCAGGGACATTGAATAATAGCAGCAGAAATATGAAGCAGAACACAAGTCATTGCAAAATACTCTTTATTGATATTGAAACAAAGATTACATGGGGGCACAACGCCAAGATTACAATCACTCAAGCTCACTCTTCTCATATTACAAGTCACTCAGCTCTCTCTCTCTCATCTCTCAATACAAGTCTTGAGCCAACGGATGCTTCGGATAGGCGATGTCCATACATTATGTCCCGTATATATCCTGACTCCACGCGGTCGTACGCCTCGAATCGCCAAGGTACTCCGTGCCTCGATGCATCCAAGCGAGCTCCGTACCATGAGATTCTACCTGTGCCTGCACATAAATACTGTGTGGGTGTCAGTACTCAACTATACTGGTGGTGTGAGCTCCTCCCCCACCCATACAAAACCGACACGTTAATTTACTTTGTGCAACATAGTCCCTTTGTATTATCTTTCTACTCTTGCCTTAGAATCAGTTTAGGGACATAGACTCTCGATCTATTTAGTGTCTCTAGACCGTCACCGTGCTTGCAACAACAACGTCAAATCATACTTTGCCTCCAGACACTTATCATACCGATAACGTTAACCTATCAAGTCGTGCTTGCCTTTCGGCCCATAATCAGAGATACAACTACGCAATAGTACCCAATTTCTATGTGACTGTGATTAGGTCCATAATGCTAACATCGTAACCAAGAGACCGTGTTTGTGTGTCCATAATGAGGCCGTGCCTCGCAACTTAGTATGACTTAACCATATCGCCGCCTCGCGGCCCTTACTGCTTTAATCACCAACTGACCCAATCAAGACTTATGAACTTAGTGTCACTCAACCGACTTTGCCTTGCGACGTTTCCTAACTTAAACTCAAAATCGACTCAAATCTAACTTATGCAACTTATGTGCCAACAACTTAAGACTCGACGCCACATCTCGTGCCTTAGCACGCCGCCTTCGTTGTAGCCAAATCTTAGACCCAAACTTTGTGTTCTAACTGAACACACATTCAACTAGACTCAATCCCAAGGTACACACGCGGATTGCTGCCATGCTGACTCATCTATATGAGGTCACTGGCATTAACTAGCCATCATGGACATAGACTAGTAAACGGGATCCTTGCACCGCAAGTAGCGAACTCCGATGCAAATCACCAAACTATCGGTTGTTTCATACCCAGCTTGGCTATAATCTGTTCTTCCTAGGCCAGATCGGTCCCTGGCCCAAGGTTGCCGATCCAAAGAACCATCGCCCTTGTCGACAAGTTGTCCATAACCACGCACCTATGAGACTTCTAGACTCAACGTAAATGCATGGCTTAATCATCATAACTTAGTTCCTTTGCTTTACTTCTTCTACTTTTTATACTTCTTTTTACAGAGCCCAAACCAGGGTTGCCTCGGCGACTGACCTACAGTCCCGTCACATTTCTTCTCGGCGACTGACCATCGTTCGAACTTAATATTGCGACTAACCATCGCTTAGACCTAACTTTTTTTGAAATTAGGAAACGGCTACGGCATAGCCTTCCCACTTAACTTGAACATAACGTGTTCCTTAAGTGCCAATAGACCGTAGCTAACTTTCCTCCGAACCGACCATGGTTCGTGCCTTAAATTGACTTACGTTCTACGCGACGCTATCGACCAAGTCATACTTTATATGACGGGCCTTGAGGTCGTGAGACTAAGTAACTTGACAACCACAGAAAGAGCGAGACAGTGCTTGCTATGACTTTGATAGACCAACATTACTTTGCCAAACTTAATCGAGCCTACAACTTAACCCGTTGGACGAGCAAAGGCTATGCCAAGCCTTGTATCGCGGAAGTGTGCATGCTTTATCGAGCATTTACGCGCACGCGGGCGACGCCTATGACTTAGGCTAATTCATAGTTTTGTGTCGAAGACCAACTTTCCTTCTTTCAAGCCACGAGATGAAGGACCGAGTGTCATTTTCAAAGCACGCCGTACACCAACTCTAAGCCGAACGTTGGACCTTTTCCATATTCTAACTCAATTCAACCCGACTTGGGATTATTCCCTTAGCTATGTGGATTCGTCTTTTTTATTATCAAGCCTACTTGTGCATTTGAAAACTTTCGTTTTATTAGTATGAAGGCCAAGCTGAGACAAGTTCACCGAAGCCACCCACCTAAGCGAGGAATATCCTCGACCGAGCAGGCCTTCGAGACGCCATTGCAAGGCTAAGTTTGAATGTCGTCGGCATTTCGATTCCTCCGATTGACTGAGCGGGACGGGGCACTACATCAAACACCACTCAGAAAAAGTTTCGTCCTCAAAACTAACTTAGTACACTTATCGACTTATAACTTGATTCAATATCCTACGTTTCTCGCGCATATTTTTCTATACATTTCTCAAATCCGAGCCACTCTCGTGCTACCCACAATCTTTTTTTCAAAACTCACGATCTTAAAATTCTTGACACTTTCTCGTTCCTCAAGTCTCACTTGATTAAACGTATCACTTAGTTGGATCGTACACATATTCCAGGCATCCCTAAAATATATGCATTTCAGCCAAGCCTCGTGATAGAGAATCTGCCATCGCCACTTGAGTCGAATCATGCACATATTCAGGCGTCCCTGATATACATGCATATCAACCGAGCCTCAAGAGTGGTGCTTCCATAATTCCTATGCCTTTGTGCTGGGACGTCTGTCTAACCGCTAGGCTATGTCTTTAGGCTAAAGTCATCCATCAGTATTAGAATCATAGTTTCCAAACAACAATTATCAACACTGGCCCCATCCTAAGGTCAAACCAAAGTTGATAGTATGGGGTTTTTTACCTAAATCTCGCATCACTTCGATTTTTAAACTTCGAGCATAGATTTCCTACACACGTCCCGACATTCGTCGCATAGGATCTGAGTCATTCAGTAAAGCCATCCTATGATAACTCACGTTCAACAAATCCTCGACATCTTAATATCGCTCGTCCAACTAGCAATTCACGTAGCTTATCTATTCGAACACGTTCGATATAATCCACCTATCAATCCCTTCCAAGTCAAGCACGCTACGACACGACTTGTCGTTAAACCATAATTCTCGTTCCATACTCCCTAAATTATTTATCCCAATTCACGTAATCGATCACAAGGTCGTCTGACTTAAAAATATGTTGCGCCTCAATCTCACGCGAGTCCGATTATCTACGGTGGACATGAATCACCATACAACGCTCCCGCGAAATAATTATTCTCATCGGAGCGTAACTCTTGTTTGAGTCTAGACTAATTTATTCTCGATACGCAGATCGGAACTACTCAATCCTCAAGTTTACTTAGTCATCAAACACAATTTTGAGCCATCCTCGAATTCATCTTCGTCTCAAACCACAAGTCAAAGCAATCCAATTTGCCACGTTCTGATTTTCTGGTTTCGATCGTTCCTGTGACATGAATCACCATGTCAGCGCTCACGCGGAACGATCGCCCCAAATCCGACGTGACACATGTGCGAGGCTGGAGTTGTGCTCGTAAGACAAGAATGTCGACGCTGTGGTTATTAGCGTAACCATCAAGACACTATCATTTTTATCCTCCTAAGTATAGCATCCATCGGAACGGTTACGCTTGTATGATCGTCATTCCTCGGATCCGAGTACCCCCGAGTTATCGTATATTGATCTTTGATTTGCCTCAATACCATCGACGATATACGTAACCTGACGATCTTCATTTGTAACAAATTCTGAGTCGTGCAACTGATGCTATCGTCCGATTGGATAATCTCCTCGACATTCAAGATCAAATTCGATCATTATCCCTCGAATCATTTACATCATAAATTTTCTCAAACCAAATTCACGTATTGTTCATCCATCTATCTTAAGTCATCGACCAACGTATTTCATCAATTCGTATCATTCCTTGCTAACTCAAATCATCGAGCATCATTCATTCCAATCTTTAGTATCATTTTTTTAACTTCAAAATCAAACCTTTTATGCATGCTATCTTCCCATCGTGCTAACTTTTCGTATACGATCCGTATCAATTTCCTCGATCAAGTCATAAATTCGTACACCCTAACTTTTTTCTCAATTCGATTTCACCTACTCAATCATTTTGTATTTCATACTCGCGCAATCACTATCCCGTGCGCGTCATCTCTAATTTGTTTGAATCGACTCATCCAAATCTTCAAGACTACAATTTATTCAACGATACTAATTCTACGGCTTTGCATACATACGACGCTTGCTGATAGACTCATTGACACCCTGTATCCTCAATCGATCGACATACCTGAAGCTATCGCATACACCACTCAGGGATGAAGTCATTCGATAAATCCTCAAAACTATCATTTGAATAAAATCAACTTCTTTAAATTTTTTGTTCGAACCATTCCTCAAATTCTCAAGCACGCTCATTTATTTTGCATCAACGTTATCATTGCTCGATAGCACCCATATCGATAGTCATCCCACTTACTTAATCGAGTTCAATACGACACTATTCAATTCCCGCACTCGACTTTTGCTAAGGTTGACCCAATTTTGGTGTGTATGCCCAGCCCGACTTAGCCAACCATGCTTATGCGAACCATATTTTGTTTTGTCAAAAACTGTTCTCCTATGTTTTGCAAATTAGATAGACTTATTTTATAGACATCCCGTGGGATATTTGAGAGAGAGCACACCAACGATATCAACTTGCGGAAGTAACACTTTGGAGTTTGCAGAAACATCGGAGTTAAAGAATTCAATCGATGGTCCAAGGACGTAAAGCCGTGCTCTGATACCATTATGTCACGCCCCGCTCCCGTAGGAGCGATCGTCCTTCCTAAGGTGTGATGCCGCACGAGCCTAGATTGTGATCGTAAAAGATGGGTTCCATAACGGCCGATTACAGCGGCTGCGACGGGGTCGTCGCACAGAAGTCCCAAACAGGGATATTGAACAATAGCAGCAAAAATTTAAAGCAGAACACAAGTCATTGCAAAATACTCTTTATTGATATTGAAACAAAGATTACAAGGGGGCGCAAGGCCAAGATTACAATCACTCAAGCTCACTCTTCTCATATTACAAGTCACTCAGCTCTATCTCATCTCTCAATACAAGTCTTGAGCCAGCGGATGCTTCGGATAGGCAATGTCCATACATTATGTCCCGTATATGTCCTGACTCCATGTGGTCGTACGCCTCGAATCGCCAAGGTACTTCGTGCCTCGATGCATCCAAGCGAGCTCTACGCCACGAGCTTCTACATGTGCCTGCATATAAATATTGTATGGGTGTCAGTACTTAATTGTACTGGTGGTGTGAGCCAATCGCCCACCCATACAAACTGACACGTTAATTTACTTTGTGCAACATAGTCCCTTTGTATTGTCTTTCGACTCTTGCCTTAGAATCAGTTTAGGGACATATTCTCGACTTATTTAGTGTCTCTAGACCGTCACCATGCTTGCAACAATAACGTCAACTCATACTTTGCCTCCAGACACTTATTGTACAGACAACGTTAACCAATCAAGTCGTGCTTGCCTTTCGATCCATTATCAGAGACGCAACTATGCGATAGTACCCAATTTCCATGTGACTGTGCTTAGGTCCATAGTGCTAACATCGTAACCAGGAGACCCGGTTTGTGTGTCCATAATAAGGCAGTGCCTCGCAACTTAGTATGACTTAACCATATCGCCGTCTCGCGACCCTTACTGCTTTAATCACCAACTGACCCAATCAAGATTTGTGAACTTAGTGTCACTCAACCGACTTTGCCTTGCAGCATTTTCTAACTTAAACTCGAAATCGAATCAAATCTAACTTATGCAACTTATGTGCCAACAACTTAAGACTCGACACCACATCTCGTGCCTTAGCACGCTGCCTTCGTTGTAGCCAAATCTTAGGCCCAAACTTTTTGTTCTAACTGCACACACATTTAACTAGACTCAATTCCAAGGCACACACGCGGATTGCCACCATGACGACTCATCTATATGAGGTCACTGGCATTAACTAGCCATCGTGGACATAGCCTGGTAAACGGGATCCTTGTACCGCATGAAGCAAACTCTGATACAAGTCCTCGAACTACCAGTTGCTTCATACTCAGCTCGACTATAATCTGTTCTTCCTAGGCCGGATCGGTCCCTGGACTAAGGTTGCCGATCCGAAGAACCATCGCCCTTGTCGACAAGTTGTCTATGACCACACACCTACGAGACTTCTAGACTCAACGTAAATGCATGGCCTAATCATCACAACTTAGTTTCTTTGCTTTACTTCTTATACTTTTCATACTTCTTTTTGCAGAGCCCAAACCAGGGTTGCCTCGATGAATGACCTACATTTCCGTCATATTTCTTCTTGTCGATTGACCATTGCTCGAACTTAACATTGCGACTAACCATTGCTTAGACCTAACATTCTTTGAATTCTATGAAGGGCTACGGCATAGCCATCCCACTTAACTTGAACATAACGTATTCCATAAGTGCCAATAGACCGTGGCTAACTTTTCTCCGAACCGACCGTAGTTCGTGTCTTAAATCGACTTACGTTCTACGCGACGCTATTGCCCAAGTCATACTTTATATGACGGGCCTTGAGGTTGTGGGACTAAGTAACTTGATAACTACATAAAGAGCGGGACAGTGCTTGCTATGTCTTCGATAGTCCAGTATTACTTTGCCTAACTTAATCGAGCCTACACCTTAACCCGTGGGACGAGCAAAGGCTATGCCAAGCCTTGCATCGTGGAAGCGTGCATGCTTTATCGAGCATTTATGCGGGCGACGCCTATGACTTAGGCTAATTCATAGTTTTGTGTCGAAGACCAACTTTTCTTCTCTCAAGCCACGAGATGAAGGACCGAGTGTCATTTTCAAAGCATGTCGTGCACCAACTCTAAGCCGACCGTTGGACCTTTTCCATGTTCTAACTCAATTCAACCCGACATAGGATTATTCCCTTAGCTATGTGGATTCGTCTCTTTTATTATCAATCCTACTTGTGCTTTTGAAACCTTTTGTTTTATTAGTGCGAAGGCTAAGCTGAGGCAAGTTTACCGAAGCCACCCACCTGAGCGAGGAGTCGTCTCGACTGATAGGGCCTTCGAGTCTCCGTTGCAAGGCTAAGTCTGAACGCCATCAGCATTTCAATTCCTCCGATTGACCGAGCGGGACGGGGCACTACATCATACACCACTCAAAAAAAGTTTCGTCCTCGAAACTAACTTAGTACACTTATCGACTTATAACTTGATTCAACATCCTACGTTTCTCGCACATATTTCTTCCATGTATTTCTCAAATCCGAGCCACGCTCGTGCTACCCACAATTTTTTCTTCAAAACTCACGATCTCAAAATCCTCGACACTTTTTCGTTACTCAAGTCCCACTAGATTCGACGTATCACTTAGTTGGATCGTGCACATATCCAGGCATCCCCAAAATACATGCATTTCGGCTAAGCCTCGTGATAGAGAATCCTCCATCACCACTCGAGTCGGATCGTGCACATATTTAGGCGTCCTTGATATACATGTATGTCAACCGAGCCTCATGAGTGGTGCCTCCACAATTCCCATGTCTTCGTGCCGGGACGTCTGCCTAACCGCTAGGCTATGTCTTTAGGCTAAAGTCATCCTTCAGTATTGGAATTATAGTTCCCAAACAACAATTATCAACACTGACCCCATCCTAAGGTCAAACCAAAGTTGATAGTTCGGGGTTTTCTACCTAAATCTCGTATCACTCCGATTTTTAAACTTCGAGCAAAGATTTCCTACACACGTCCCGACATTCGTCGTACAGGATCTGAGTCATTTATCGAAGCCATCCTATGATAACTCACGTTCAACCAATCCTCGACATCTTAATATCACTCGTCCAACTAGTATTTCACATAGCCTATCTCTTCGAACACGTTCGATATAATCCACCAATCAACCCTTCCAAGTCAAGCATGCTACGACACGACTTGTCGTTAAACCAAAATTCTCTTTCCATACTCCCTAAATTATTTATCCCAATTTACGTAATCGATCACAAGGTCATCTGACTTAACAATATATTGTGCCTCAATTTCACGCGAGTCCGATTATCCATGGTGGGCATGAATCACCATGCAACGCTCCCGCAAAATAATCATTCTCATCGGGGCGTAACTCTTGTTTGAGTCTAGACTAATTTATTCTCGATACGCAAATCGGACCTACTCAATCCTCAAGTTTACTTAGTCATCAAACAAAATTTTGAACAATCCTCGAATTCACCTTCGTCCCAAACCACAAGTCGAAGTAATCCAAATTGCCACGTTTCGATTTTTCGGGTTCGATCATTCCCGTGACATGAATCACCATGTCAGCGTTCACGCGGAACGATCGCCCTAAATCTGATGTGACGTATGTGCGAGGCTGGAGTTGCGCTCGCACAAGACAAGAATGTCGACGCTGTGGTTATTAGTGTAACCATCAAGACACTATCATTTTCATACTTTTAAGTATAGCATCCATCGGAATGGTAACACTTGCATGATCGTCATTCCTCGGATCCGAGTACCCCCGAGTTATCGTATATTGATCTTTGATACGCCTCAATACCATTGACGATATACGTAACCTGACGATCTTCATTTGCAACAAATTCTGAGTCGTGCGACTGATGCTATCGTCCGACTGGATAATCTCCTCGACATTAAAGATTAAGTTCGATCATTATCCCTCGAATCATTTACATCATCAATTTCCTCAAACCAAATTCACGTATTGTTCATCCGTCTATCTTAAGTCATCGACCAATGTATTTTCTCAATTCACTTCATTCCTTGCTAACTCAAATCATCGAGCAACATTCATTCTAATCCTTAGTGTCATTTTTGTAACTTCAAAATCAAACCTTTCATGTACGCTATCTTTTTGTCGTGCTAACTTTTTGTATACGATCCGCATCAATTTTCTCGATCAAGTCATCCATTCGTACACCCTAGGGATGGAGGCAGTAAGTGTTCTAGTGAACACGGTCCGGCTTCAGCCCAGTGGGTTGGGCTTCCGCTATTCACAGTGATTCAGTAAGGGGGCTTTGACCACAGGTGTCAACGCTACTCCCCAACCCCAAGTCAATGATTTAGTCAAGCAGTCAGTATGATCTGAGAGGGATCCCGTCAGTCAGGTGTCGATTCCGTAGTTCTACTATGCAATGAAATTAATTAATAACTAAAATACAAGTTTGGGTAAGTACGAACTTGCCTTGGTGTTCCCGGTGCTGTAGGTGACGACAGAAAATATCAGACTAAGTCCCGAGACTGAAAACTTACATTAACGAAATGTAACTTAGTTGCCAACCTATGATTGCTACAATCCTAATTAACATAGTAATGACAACAACGTCTAGGCTCTAAAATATTGCTAGGTTTAATAAGGCAAATATTTAATTATAAAAAATATTTTAGAGAACTCTGAGTTAATAATATAAAAAAATTATGGTTTTCATAAATAAAATAGTAAAACTTATTATTTCTTGTAAATAGTGCTAGAAATATTATACTTAATTTATCAGCAGATAATAAACGGTTTTTCGTAAACTAATATTATAATAGAATTACTTATATAAAATACTTGGAAATCCTTTGAAATTAAATGGTATTTATTTACATAAACTATACAAAATATTTTAATAGATATTTTTAAATAATAAGAAAACCATTTTAATAGTAAAATTATGAAAATCATTTATTTAGTAAAATTTAAGGATTTCAGAAACATACTTAAGATTTTTATTAAAATATCGTGAAAACTTTATTTTTTTAATAAGATAAAAGCTTACTAAGATAATTTAACGATTTTATTAAGAAAAATACTTTTTATTAATTATTGATAAGAAATTATTTAATTATACAAAATCTTAAGAATTTTTATACGGAGAAATAACTAGAGTCTATTACTTATAAATTTTTTTTTTGTCTATATTATAAATAAGCTATTGATATGAACTAATTAATATCTAATATGACTGACATATACAAAATCTGCTCTAAATTAACAGAATAATATATATATATATATATAGACAAATGCAAGACTTCAACGACTTCATATTCAACGCTCATCTCACTCCTCTCCAGTTCATTGGCAGCAAATTCACCTGGTGTAATATGCAGGATGGCGATCGCCGCCAATACTCCCGTCTGGACAGAGCACTCACCAACGCGCGATGGCACGACATGAGGATCAGCTCCACCCTATCCCACCTTAACTCCACAGAATTCGACCACGCCCCTATTATGGTGGAAACTAAAAACACCACCCACCTTCCCAAAAAGAACTTCCAATTCCTCGACTTTTGGACCGACCATCCGCAGTTCTCGAGCATCGTTGCTGAAGCTTGGAACAGCCAGGACTCCCCAAACCCTCTCATTCGGGTTAGCAACAAGCTCAAAGCCACCAGGAAAGCCCTTTCCAATTGGAGCAAACAAGCCTTTGGGGACATTTTCCAAGCGATCCGCGTCGCTGAGGACGACGTCGCCCGTGCAGAAGCCATATTCCAAACCGACCGATCCCCAGCGGCCAGGAGAGCCCTGAACCTTACCAAGGCCACGCTCAAATTCAGACTTAAAATAGAGACCGATTTCTGGAAACAGAAAGCCAGACTGAAATGGGACAGCGAAGGGGACAAAAACTCCAAATACTTCTACGCCTGCGTCAACGGCAAAAGAAACAAACTATCGATCCATCATATATCAGACGAGCACGGCACGATCAGAACTGACCAAAAGGGTATCCAAGAGGCAGCCACCGATTACTATGCCAATTTATTCTCCAAGGAAACGGTCCATAAAGACCATTCTTTCCTCAACCAAATTCCTCCCATCATCAACGACTCTGACAATGCGTTGTTAGAGCGCCCTCTGTCCGAACAGGAAGTGAAAAATGCGGTGTGGGCATTGAACGAGCATAGTGCCCCCGGACCAGACGAATTTACTGGCGTATTCTTCCGTTCCTGCTGGAAGATCGTCAAGCGGGACATCACCGACGCGGCGATTGCTTTCCTTGAAGGAGCTCATTACCCCAAAGCCATCTCCAGAGCCAACCTCATCCTCATCCCGAAAAAAGACAACCCCAACTCCTTCCGTGACTTCCGACCGATCAGTCTTTGCACCTTCACCAACAAAATCATATCCAAAATCATTGCTACCAGAATGACAGACATTCTCCCCAAAATTATCTCGGAGGAGCAAAGCGGTTTCGTTCGAGGTAGGAACATCCAGGACAACATCATGATGGCCCAGGAACTCATCAACTGCATGAAGTTTCCCGCTCGTGGGGAAAACATCGCCATCAAAATGACATGGAGAAAGCCTACGACAGACTCGATTGGCAGTTTATGATCTGGGTCTTCAGAGCCTTCGGATTCTCGGAGAATTGGACCAACACCGTGTGGAGATCCGTCAGCAACTCATGGTTCTCCACAGTCATCAACGGCCAATCCGAGGGCTTTTTCAAATCTAGCCGTGGTGTCAGACAATGCGATCCTCTATCATCCACTATCTTCATCATCGCAGCCGACGCCCTGAGCAGAAACCTCAACAACATGGCCAACACCCTGAATTTCCAGTAATATCACACCGCCAGCGGATGCCCCATCATCACCCACCTGGCCTTTGCTGACGATTTACTTATCTTCTCGTCTGGGGACGTCGAATCCATGGAGGTGGTTCACAACACACTGAACCGGTACTCCAGATGCTCTGGTCAGAAAATCAACCATTCCAAGAGCATTATCTACGCCCACCACAGCATCAAAATTGAGAATGCTACCAGTCTAACCAACCTTACCTCCTTCTCAGTGGCTCACCCTCCCTTCAACTACCTTGGCTGCCCCCTGGTGTACGGGAGATCCAACGCCAGCATCTTCGAGAACCTCACCACCAAAATCAGGAATAAAATCGAAGGTTGGTATAACGCCACCCTATCCCCGGGCGGCAAAATAATCCTCATCAAACATGTACTCAACTCCATCCCTATCCACACCTTTGCGGCTTGCTCCCCTACCAAGAAGGTCCTCGCGTCGATCGAGCAGATCTTTTGCAGGTTCTTCTGGGGTCAGAATGAGGGCCAAGACAAACACCACTGGGCCAGCTGGGATACCATGGCTACCCCGATCGCAACCGGCGGGCTGGGATTCACCAAACTCAATCACATCGTCAAAGCCTTCTCTATGAAACTATGGTAGAAATTATGCACGAGCGAAAACCTATGGACCAGGTTCATGAAGGCCAGATACTTCAAACACAGACACCCAGCGATGGCCAGAGCTAATAGCAGATCCTCTGCGGCTTGGCGCCGTATTTTACGGGGACGCGATTTGGCAGAGCCGGCGATCAGGCTCCATCTGGGCGACGGCAGAGCCAATCTCTTCCTGGAAAGATGGACCGGGGACAGCCTCATCCCGAACATTTCTGGAGCTCCTAGCAACAGCAGGATCAAAGACCTATGGAACCCCACCAATAACGTATAGAACTGGAACCAGATTCGCGCCTGGTCCGACAACGAAACAGCCGACAACATTCGTCAGCAAGGCCTTACCATTGGACCCGACGCGGACGAGCTGAGTTGGTCGCTGAAAGCTTCCGGTGTTTTCTCTGTGCGATCGACTAGGGCCGCGATCCACGAGAACGGCCAAGAGCACTTCACTGCACGATATTGGCAATCGTGCATCCCCAAGAAATGGTCCTTCCTCCTGTGGAGAGTCACGAGAAAGAGATTGCCAACCGATGAGATCCTTGCCACCATCGGCTTCAGCCTGGCGTCTGCTTGTAATTGTTGCGATGATAGGCAGACGGAGACTATCGACCACATCTTCTGGAAGGGATGCCTCCCCGGACAAATATGGAGCCACCTCAACCGCACCTACAACATCACTACAGGAGACGGGTGCTTTAACGATCTCCTGGCCCTCTGGAGAGTTGTGTCCCACGGCCACCAGATCGTCGCAGCGGCCGCCACCTGGGTAATTTGGAAGAATCGCAACAAAGCGAGATACGAGGGTCACCAATATTCCGCCGAGCAGCTTATTTGGGAAATCCACTGGCAATGTCGCAAAATGAGCTCACTGTGCTCCCACAGCCCTCCAGAGTTCTGGCAAACTTTCTACAGTTAGATCTGGCAGGCGCGGTTGTCCCCTGCCTTTTTGGTGGCTTTTAGCTTTTTGCCTTGTACTCCCTTCAGGCTTCGACATTTTGAGCCTTGATTAATAAAGAGAGCAGGTTTTATATATATATATATATATATATATATATATATATATAGATATATATATATAAGCCAAAATCGGACCAAGTTTTCATAGAATTAATTCCGGAAGCCACAGAATACCCAAGTCTAAAATCGGACTACAGAACCAATTTCTAACCAAACAACCAATCTGGCCAAAACCAAACTTCACCGAGCTAAATCCCAAACACAGCCTCACAAAAATCACCACACAACTTCACAGAATAACCCAATTCCAAAATCGGACTATAGAACCCATTTATTATAGAACAAATGTTTCGAACACGAAACAGTAACAACGATCCAAGGATCGTTCCACGTATCCATACGTGCAATGTCAAAATTTGAATCCCGTAACGGGATTAAGACCGCATCATCATAGGGACGAACTACTCTGTTAGAAATTTTACCGAAAGCTTGATGACGGAATCCGAAGGGTGGCCTCGGACTCGGATCGACTCCGCGGAGCATCATCACCGGCTCGAAGGCCTCGGGAGCGCGTCTGTACAGCGGCGAATGGCTGCGATACAAGGACGGTCGCACGGAGGGCGCTGGCAAGAGATTACGAGGACGACCAGAAGGGCACACAGACAGGGGTCGACGGCTAGGGCGGCCGCGGTCAGAGAGTCGCATGGATAGGAGGCACACGGGCTGCTGAGGGTTGCCGCGGAGGGGCCGGCCGAAGATCGATAGCGTAGGCACGCGGAGGTCAGTCACGGGGTTGGTCACGGTCGGCGGTTAGGGCACCGGAGGCGGTTGGGTCAGGGTCAGTGCCGGTGAGGAATGACACGACGAGGGTGTTGGCCGTGCGGGGTATGCGCCGCCATTCGGCCGTGGTGGCGAGAGGGGGGGGTCTGGAATGGGTTGGAGAGAGGGAAAGAGTATGAGAGAAGAATGCGCTGGTGTGTGTGTGTGTGTGTTTGTTTGTTTTTTTTCTTTTTCTTTTCTCTTCTATAAATTGTGATGGGGATGGTGCTGTGAGTGATGGAGAGAAATTTTAGGAAGAGAGTTAGACGTGGGGAGAGAGTGAGGGGGGGTTTGAGTCATAGCTGTTGGTTTTTAGTTTTTTTTCTTTTTCTTTTAAAAATGGGTTTGGTCTGCGGAGAAATGGGTTTAGGTTTTTGTAGGGCTCGAGCGCGCGCGCGGGTGCGGTACCGAGCGATCAGGATGAGGCCGTGGAAGTTGGCTTGTGGGGGTTTCTGTGAGAAGAACACTGGAAGAGAAGATGTAGTTGACCATGAAGGAGTAAGGATGAAGAAAAATAAAAAAATAAGGCTAAATGATAAGTTGATACCCTCAGCTATTTAGAATTTTCAACTTTATACTCTCAACTTTGTATATATGAACTTGATACCCTAAAATTAAATAAGGGCCAAACTATCCCGTCCTCGTCTCCCTCTCTCTTTCCCACTCCTCACCCCTCTCCCCACCGGGTGCACCACCCTCGCGCCCACCCCCTACTGCACCACCATCGCACCCCCTCTCTCTCTTCGCCCACGACGGCGACAGCACCAGCTCCTGGCATAGAGGGGGTTGGGGGTACAACGCGGGAGGGGAGAGGGCGCAAGGATGGTGCAGATGGGAGGGGCAGCCGCGGGAGCAAGGATGGACTGCAGGTTGAGCGGTCGAACGTTGTGCAACCGATGGGCAGCGGAGAGAAAGAGAGGGGGCGGTTGTGGGTGTGACAAGGGAGGTGGTACGGGAGTGGTGCAGCGGGGGAGGGGCAACTGTGGGAGAAGGGGCCGGCTGAGGGGCTAGAGGTAGTTCAGTTGGTGTAGGGTGATGGAAGGAAACTGAGGGGGGTAGTTTGATCATTTTTTTTAATTTAGGGTATCAAGGTGATACCTATAAAAGTTGAGGATATAAAGATTAAGGAGTAGGGATGGAGCTCGATACCGGAGTTAGGGTTAATGGTGGTGAAAAGTATTTTATGTCAAAATGCGGTAGCCTGGGCTTGGTGCTGAGCGCGACGGTTGGGCAAGTCACTGGCGGGATCGTCGACGACGAGTGGAGAAACGGCGGTGCGCTCGGTTTGCTGCTTGGGGCACGTGCGCACACGGGTGGGTGCAGTGTCGACCGGTCACGATGAGGCTATGGGAGTTGTCTTGCAGGGGTTTCTGTGAGAAGAATACTAGAAGAGAAGATGTAGGTGACGATGAAGGAGGAGGGACGAAGAAAATAAAAACAAAGGCAATAGTCACTGCACATGTTACATAGGACATTCCAAAATTTTTATTTACAAGTTTGCCACCTAAAAAATTTGTTCGGGATTGTCCAATTTTTATAGGACTATCAAATTTTTTGGCACTTTTTTTAATAGGTAGAACTATCAATTTTTTTGGATGTTCTTTCAATAGGTAAGGCTGCCAAATTTTAACAGTCCAAAGTTAGGACTATCAATTTTTTTGACAATCCTTCTGTCCTTCCTACGACGAAGACACCATTTTGACGGCGACATTGATGAACCCGTGGTCCTTCCACCCTGCGGAGGCGAACTGGAAGAAGAGGGCTACACGGAGCTTGGTACAGTAATGGGAGTTAAGGTACGGTCCGAGGAGGTATCCAGTGGATGCGGGCGAGGGGAGGCTGACCTGCGAGAAGAAGTCGCAGAGCTTTGGGTAGGAGAGGAGGGAGAGTGCGACGACGAGGCGGGCAGAAAAGCCTACGACCTTGCAGAGGGCGGCGAATGGACGTTGGTGTCGACGACAAAGAGAGGGGCAACATCAATGCTGGGGACGACGTGGTTGGCGATTGTGAGCTGGAGGAGGAGGAGGTGAGAGGGCCAGAGAGGAGAAGGCCGGAGAGGAGGGAGCCGAAGGAGATGGTGGACAACTCCTAGTACATTTTGGACTATCTTGAATTAAAGTTTCTCCAAACTGAGTTGCACCAATACTGGACTACCCTGAGTAAGAAGTGTAGTGCCTTTAGAAATTTCCAAAATGAAAAGGGGTTTAAAATGATTGGCAAAATATGAATAGGTATTATAAAATTAGAGAGATAATAGATTTTACTTGATTTTAATTTATTATTGTTATTATTTATTGTTTAGTTTGAAAGTGGAGGAAGTGAAATCAAAAATTTTCGTGTGATTTGCATACACGTCTTTTGCGTACACATATTTCTTTCGTTTAGATGTGCGGAAGAAGTGGAGGTTGGAAGTAAAAAATTTATAGTTTTTTTTTGTTTGTATTTGTTGTTGAAGTGAACTTGAAAGTGTAATTTTTTTAGTTCCTACGTTTGGTTGTTTATGAAGTAGTAGAAAAAAAAGTGATATGATTTTCTACTTTTAAAACGGATGAGCTTAGAGCATCCATAGTGAGAGTGATTTGAAGTGCTGTATTTTTGTTTTAGTCAAAATTTGTAGCATTTGGGGCCTGCATTGGGCTCTTGATCATAGTTGAAAAATGCTAGCAAGCTAAGGGCATCAATAGTGGGAGAGGTTTCAAGTATTATATTTTGACTTTACTCAAATTTTATAGCACTTGAAAGCCGCTTTAGGCACTTGTCCATACTTATTGCTAGAAAACTAAGAGGCACTCCAGATTTGGAGCGTGCTCTAGCTCATCTACATTAATTCTTGGGCCCATAAAAATTAATCATTTTTACCAAACATGAAAGAAAAATAAAGAGAAAAAAGAGGGAAAAAATTCTTACCCAATATATAAGGAAAATACAGAAGGAAAATAGGGAAAGAAAAGTGTTAGTCCCGGGGCTTGATCAAAGATGGTAGAACTAGATGTCGAGATCAGAGGTTAAAACAAACGTTCCCCTTCTGATTATTCTCGAGATCCACGAGGAACACTATAATATAAATTTGATTACAAAAGCAACAATAATCAGAAAATAAATATCACGTTCTTCCTGCAATCGCAGTTGCAGACAGACAGAATCGAGTTACAACTTAGAGAAAAGAGAAGAAAGAAGAAGAAAAAAGGTTCTTGCTGGTGTAATTAAGATCACCGTTGCTCAAAGCAAGATTCGCCCCACTTCGATCTGCTTCCAGGAACCAGCAAGTTCACGAAGAACTTCTGGAATGCTCGTAAGTCAATATCTGAGACTTGAACGAGCTTCTTGGACTTTACGGACTCCCTCAACTCTCTTCTTGGTGCCTCTTCCAAAGGAGGCCAAGGGGCTCTATTTATAGAGTGGAGTGAGACTTCACCTTTTCTCCTATCCGATGTGGAACTAAAATACCAATACTAAAAAATAGAGTTTGATATTTTAGATCAATCCACAGTCAGCAGAGTAGTGTGCCAGTCCACGCCTACCCCCTGAACACTCCCGTGCATGCACGAGACAACCTGGAGTCCGTGTCCGAGTCCGAGTCCGCACAACAAAAATTAAATTGCATCATTGTTGGAATTAATCCTTTTTTCTTCTAGGAAAATACTCTTACATGGCACACACTTGTGCCCTACCACTCCTCGTGTGCACACCTCAACAGAAGCAATGCATTATATTGAGATACTCACCATCTGGTGTAGCCGATGTGGGACTATCTTCCCTAGTCTAAAGGCAAAAACACCAACAATCCCCCCATTTATCTCAATATATGGTTTGAGCGTTCCTCACAGTGACTGCCCATCATGCATTAGGAGAGATGTCGCTGACGACTTGAATCTTCCCGCATGGATCAAATAATAGTATGATAAAAGAATGGACTAAGCCTTGAATTCTGCACCATGACTACAATTTTTCCCACTCATATAATGACATCAGCTGTGCTTCCGGTTGCACATTAAAGGCCCTGTCCATGCCTGGTTTCGGTGTATGTATCTTGGTCGTTTATAAGTTTACCCTCAAGAGACGGCCTGAATCTCTTTCCATACATTCTAGGTGAGTTCTTTTAAAGAGTCCTTTGGCATGAAGCCTTGCGCTTCCTTGTGGTTGTCACGACCCACAACCAGTGTAGGGGCACGAGAAGTGCGTACGTCCAGCCTACGTCGCAGTATCGGCGGTAGAACGCTGTCCTAGGTCACATACATCTAACAGTTATAAGGTACATTGCACAGTTATACTCTCCGAATGAAGGAATAATATAAGTACAAATCTCAATCACAGCTAAGGAAGATATACGATAAGATAGATAAGAATATCAACAGAAACTACAGATGAAAAATGATAAAAAAAGAATCCAAAGTGTCTAAGATAAACATCTAACAAGATCCACAAATCCACATCATCACAATCTTTAATACAAATATCCAGATGAGATACAACTGAAATAAGAAACTAAACTAAGGGAGTGTCGTCAGCAGGTAATGGATCCTGCTGGAAGTCCAAGTCACATGTGTCCTCTAATGCTGCCCCGTAGTAGGTGGTACAGCATGCCTCATTCTCGTCCACTGTAATATTTTTAACAGGTCCAGTCAGGACAGGAGCGAGCATAGTATATCTCACGCAGTTCATAATATGACATAATATATAAATATGCTATAGAGTAAGATACATGAAACGCTAGGAAATATATGAAATAAAGGAGATGACTCTAAAGAAATATCTACTATAAGTAAAGAACTAACAGTGAACTAGTGATTTAGAGTACAAGATAAACATGTGAACGGCTTGAATTTGCACATGAGTAATCTAAGAGTTTGCACATGAGTATACTACTTTGGAATTGTTCACATGACCATTTATACTTCCCCGTACTCCAATCAATATACAAGGATCTAGACAGGTCATGTTATTGCACATGATATCACATGAAGGCCCATAAAGGGTGTACATGATTGTATACATGGGGCCGGGCTGTGTGAACATGTGAGTACATGAATCACAAGAGTGCACATGAATGTTGAAAGCACCGGAGTACATGATAAAAGTGAAACACACATGATATACTGTAATCCGATGCTCCCGAGGGGGATAACATATTATGAAGGGATCCATATAGTACCAATCTGTGTTAACAATATGACAGCATCAAGTAAAGTAATCTAGAGCGTAAATGTAAATCCTATCAAGTATGAAATGGTCAGAGAATGTACTCACCTGATATCCTGAGTATTTGAAGTGAATATACTGTCTAAAGAGGGTGTCTGACTCAACAGCACAAGTCACAACATGTCCAAAATGGTAAAATAGAACACTACAATGCATCCTACATGATGTTTGGGTCAATCTAGGCTAAAGTAAACCTATGGTCAACTCTAGTCAACTATACTAATCAAACTAGGTCAACTAGGTCAAGTCCTAACCCAGACAAGTCTTACTAAGCCTAACCATGTCTATCCTAGCATTCACATACCATCACAATGCTATACAAGCTATCAAATATACAATTTCCTATATATATACATATATATTCAATACACATACTGCATACACTGGTATAGGCAATCATTCATAGGCACACTCATATAGGTTATCATGTATAGGCATTGTCAAGTTTAAATAGTTTCAGTCACATGGGTTTACATATTATCATGCATGATTATATATATACATATGATATATATATATATATATATATATAGAGGGGTAGAGTGACAGTGGCATGTGTGTGTGTTTACAATGTGGGTGTGTGTATATAGTGGTGTGTGTAGATAGCAGTTGAATGTGGTAACAGTACATAGGGTTCTCAGGTTTTTAGAGTGCGTGTGAGTGTTTCAATGTGTGCTTCCAGTTTAAAATATTGTAATGTGTTCCAGTTTCCAGTTCAATGTGAGTGTGTACATACAGATTACAATCCTAGGTTTTGAGCATTTGTGTGTGTGAAGTAGCTATACACATAGGGTGTTCTCAGGTTTTACAGTTCAATGTGTGTGAGTGTAATTCATAGGGTGTGTCTCAGGTTTGACTGTGTGTATAGCAGTAGTAGGGTGTTCTCAGTTTTAGAGGGTGTGTGAGTGTGTATATTAGAAATCAGTGTAGCAGTAGAGTGTATATACAATGTTCCCAGGCTTGACATCCATTTGTATTTCGAAAGTCCCAATAGCCAACTAACA
Source organism: Iris pallida (assembly GCA_029216955.1). Taxonomy (NCBI): domain Eukaryota; kingdom Viridiplantae; phylum Streptophyta; class Magnoliopsida; order Asparagales; family Iridaceae; genus Iris; species Iris pallida. The sequence continues at coordinate 68,181,398 of JANAVB010034417.1, read as the reverse complement.
TGAATCCCAATAATGTAACTTAAACTCAGACATATATATATATATATATATATATATATATATATATATATATGATCTAACATTGTAATTTAATCTTCTAAAAATCAGTTTAAACATCATTAAAATCTCAGAAATCATTTTACAGAACATGTATCAGATAATTGAAGAAAAATCAATTTTGAATTCAAAACACAGTTAATAATCCAATTAATTGGTTGGTAAACATTATGACATATGTATACGTGTCATGTAGGGTGTCTGTGTCCAACCAAGTGGACACAAACGTGTCCAATATGAAAACAAACACACGAGCCACAGAAACAGTGTACTGTCTCGTGCACAAGTTCACCACGTTCGTGGACACGACACAAGACACCAATGACCTCGTGCTCGTGTCAGAAGGTAGAAGGGGTGTAGTGCTACCTGTCCAGTAGCCTGACACAAGTCCACGATGTGTCCTGTACGGACACGAGATCGGTATCAGAAGTGAGTTTTCGTGTGTGTGTGTTTAGTGTAAAATCGATGTGATAGCTAGAACGTGTCCGACACGACATGATGTAACCTGACACTTGGGCGATGTAGTATCAGTCACGTGTGTAGAGCCTAAAAATCAAGTTGTGCCTTCAATATACTGATCAGCGATCAAGTTGCGCCCCAAAAATTAAGTTGCGCCACTGATATGAAGCAGACTGCACCACCGATCAGATTGCGCCTAATATCAGACTGCACCCAATCTTTTTGTGCCAAAGCCTACGTGGCATCTGACACTTAATGGTCATCATTACCTGACCATACTGACGACTGCCACAATAGAGAACGAGGAAAATCTCTTCAAATCCCGTGAATTGTGCCGCTCAAGGAAAAGTTGGTGGACAGCTGTCTTGTACACTTCGCGAGTTGCGCCCGGGCGCAATCTAAACAAAATTCTTAGTTGTGCCTAGGCGCAACCTGAACGACTTTTGATCAGAAGCTGCCACGTGTGTCGGCGCCGCTCAAATCAAGCGCAGTTTGACTTGTTGACTGAATCTCGCGCAACCTGATAAAGTTCAGACAACTTATATTCTAAACCAGGATGACGTGGCGCACATCCCACTAATCTCTCAAGACCTGTCTACTATCCTGTACATGACCACGCGCATCTCAATCATACGATGCCACGCGTCTAAATACAGTTAGTACACGGTTGACAACTGAATAAAAGTTGGCACAACAGAAGGTTGGCGCAATCCAGTATGGCGCAATCCATCCTCACGCACATCAGAATAACTGCTAAAACAGTTATTTCTTGAACCCTATAAATAGAGTTTCCAATCATCATTAGAGGGGATCAAGAACTCTTGCAAAATTGTTGCTGCATTCTCCAGAGGCTACAGTCTTCAAGTTCACATAGTCCAAGGGATAAAGTGATCGTCTTCTGATCAGATTTCTAAAGTTGTTCTCCCTCAGAATTTATTATACTTTGTACTCTTTTACAAGTTTGGAATAAAACAAATTTATTTTGTTTTTGTAAACAAAATGACGACTCTGCTGGGGACGACTTTTTCCTCCGACGAGAAAGTGACAACTCAATGTGACATTGCGTCGATCGGCAAGACGCAAAAGACTCTGGTTGTTCAAGTCAACCAGACAGCCTACGAGAATATGATCAACACCAAGAGCAACAAGCGCACGGTGGCTATTGCCAAGAACAAGACTGTGTGGACTCCTAAATCCCCCACAGTTGATGTTGTCCAGGCGCAACTTGAGTGCTCAATAATCAAGGCACAATCCGCCTTAGTGGCTCCAGTACAGCCTGTTTCTGTTGCTAGGGCACAATATGCTCACTCTGCTGCCCATGCGCAGTCTACTACTTTTTTTGTTGCCAAAACACAGTCAGTTCAAGCTGCTATTGTTGTATAGTCTACCAAAGTTGCTTCCAAGGCGCTACCAGTAGTCGTAGGACTATGGAACAACCCAAGCAATCTGCTACTCCGGCGCAACTTAAGGGAACTAGTCTTTTGGCTATACCCTCTTCCAATTCTCAATTTCTGAACTGAGAGAATTCATGTCTTAGTGCTAACGCTAGACAAAACAAAGGAAAAAGTCCTATGACATTTTCTCAATTGGCACAATCTATGCCTAAAATGATCACACAACAGAACAAAGGAAAACGCTTCTTAGCTAACCCTGTTCAAAATAAAGGAAAGCACCCTTTGGTCTTTCCTCAAACTTCCCTGGTCTATGACTCAGAGGAAGATGTATCAGATTCCATTCCTGTAAATAGAGGTCCTCGAACCTCTGATACTGGAAATAATATTGATCACAGAGGTATCTTGCCTACTCCTATGGGGTCTGGTCAAGATCTTCCTACCTTACAAATTTTTAGATCCAAACAAGGAAAATTGAAGGTATCACAAACAGAGACACCGGGAGCAGAATTTTCAGATTTACGCGCTTATCTCAATAGGCGTCAACCAATATCAGCTTTGGCAAAACGCAAGAACCCTATGCCAAAGGCCAATCTGCACCAAAAGTCAAAGTTTGAAAAGAAAAACCCTTCTACCTATGCTAATGAGTTGAGTACATACTTGTACACTCAAGGAACCAAACACCTGAAGAATATGAGACATGTTCCTAACATCATTAAGGAATATGTCCTTCTGACTTCTTCTCGTCCTGTGGTTGTAACTGATCTCCGGCAACGTCTTACACAAAGGCGGGAGACTACGAAAATGTTTTTCTCACCTCCAAATCGTACTTCAAATTGCCACTACCTACATGAAGTTGTCATCAACTATTGTTGCCAATCGGCTCGACGATCTGTCTTCGATCGTCTGAACTATGCTTCAACTCCTGAACATATAATAGAATTCGAAGATGAACTATTATATGCTTCTGTTAACATGACTTCTCAAGGTACTGGGGGTAGAAAATGTCCGAGACGTAATGCATCCCGTAATCCTAGTCAGCAATACTTAGAACGGATCTATGCATCCAGTGAAGGTGTCTTTCAATACAGAAGATTAAGAAATCGATATTTGATCCAAGGTGTCTTTAATCAAGAAGATCTCCCTATCACCCATGTGGGAGAGGAATCTCTTTCGGAGTTTGATACAGATAGTGAAAGTTCTGAACAAACTATCTCATCAATAGCTGCAAGAGAAGTGACAGCATATACCATTATAGAAGATCAAGATGCCTCTACATCAACCAGCCAAGAGCAACAAATTATTGCATTAGAAGATAAATTGAAAACCACGACAGAAATGGTTGCAAGCATGCACATCATAATGGTGGCTCAACATACAGTGCCTCTGATTGTAAACCTTGTTACAAATCCGGAGCTTATAGCATCTTCTGTACCTGTTAGTCTGGGGGTACCGGCCTCTTAGGTTGCTTCTATGCCAATTCAAGCTGATCCAAGTCAATCTGGTGCTGGGGGTGATAATTACCATGCTGTTCATCCTCCTAACACTTCTAACCAGTCTACCAATTCTCAAACATCAGGGGATGCAAATAAGGCTGTGAAACTTCTGTGCACTCAGTTTGTGGCTTTCAAGCAGAAGGATGGCCTACAAAGAACCATATCCTACAGAGTGGAAGGAAGTTTCATTTCCTCCTAAGTATAAACTCCCAACCATTATGCTGTTTGATGGTAGCACTTCTCCAAGTCAGTACATCAATTATTTCAAAGTGATGACTGATTAATTACAGCCAAATGATGCTCTCCTTACCAGAGTGTTCATCAGTTGTTTAGCCGGTGCAGCATATGACTGGTATCGTAGCCCGCCTGATGGCTGTATCACTTCTTTTGCTGGTTTCAAGCAAATGTTCTTGGAACGATTTTATGAGGAAGTCAACGACATGACAATGTCTGCCCTCATTAAAATTAAACAGAGACACAATGAATCCACAGAGAGTTTCATTGAAAGATTCCACCGAGAGGCACTCAAAATGCCTTTAGGTACTCCATCTGCTGTAACAATAGACACTTGCAAATCAAACTTGTTGCCTATTATCAGTATGTGGACGGGATCTACACAATTCCATGATTGGCCTTCTTAATTTCATTGTTAATACAAAGGCGGCAGAAGTGAGTGTCAAAAAGTTCAAACAGTTAGGAGTCCAGATGACTCACCCTAACCAAGACGAACATTCTACACCTGGGGGTAGTAATCGCCAGAATAACTGTAAGAATAAAGAAACATTGGCCATCAATCTTAAAGGCAAAGAGTCTGTGGCTGTCAATGTTACTCAGACGGCATCCACCCCATCGGTACCACTGCAAAAGTCAACTCGTCCAAAAGAAGAATAGTCTTTCGATGAAGATGATACGTTAAGCATCTTCGATTGCTTAATCAAAAGCAATAAGCTTCAGCTTCCAGAGGCAAAATGACCAGAAGAAGTTGGTAAAACTGATCACCCTAAATACTGTGTTTATCACAGATTCATAGGGCATCCAACCAGAGCATGTTATGTGCTCAAGGACAAAATTCAGGAGTTGGTCAACTTTGGAGCAATTACTCTATAGCAGGACGAGAAAACAGTGACTGCTAATGTGGTTTCTCTCCAATTTGGTAATTTTCCATCACAACTCGTACAAGATGGAGTTATCCCTATTCCAAGGACTACTCTAGAAATTGTGAATATCCCGCCTCCTCAAAATGAAGGTCTTGTTCCGATGTCAACTGACAGAGGAGAGATCATATGGATTCATCTAGATCTGGTTGCAGAATTTGAAACGCCTTCCTCTTCTAAACAAAAGAAGTATTCCAAGTCTAAATTAAAGAACTATCATATGGTATCCTTTGAACCATTAACAGAAGAAAAAATCCTAATGGGCACTAGATCTGGGAAACCCTATCTTCGGGAGTATTCCGAAAATCAAGAAAACCCTGCTCCACCCTCGGATGTTCTTTCTCCATCATCTTCTCCTGTTGAAGATACATCGTCTACATCTGTGCCAGTGGTCTAACCATCTCCTCATAAACCAACATCAGCAGACAAGGGAAAGCAACCTGTTCGTTTTGATAAAGCATTGAAGAAGTTATCATCTCTTGGACTTAAAAAGCCTTATAATTTTGACATATTAGCTCAATTTGCCAATACTCCAACAAGATTGTCAATCTTTGAACTTTTACGTCTCTCAAAAGAAACTCGTGAGACGTTAAGTGAAGCCTTGATGCAGGATGACGCTTGTTTGACTTTTCTCAAGAAGCCTGAAAAAGAGCCAGTCAGCTGTGCACATTGTCATAGTGTATTTGAATTAATGTCCAATATCACTTTTACACAAGATGACATGCTGTTAGAAGACAATTATCATGATCGTCCTCTCTATTTCATGGGGTATGTAGACACCATCAAAGTCGACCGTATTCTGATTGATCCCGGGTCTGCACTTAGCATCATGCCAAAGTCCTTATTGGACGCTTTAAAAATTCCAGTACATAATCTTTCTACAACTATTACTACCATCCTGGGATTCAATCAATGAAGAAGTGAACCTTTGGAGAAGATACGCCTAAAACTTCAACTTGGCAATCTTCGTACAAAAGTAACTTTCTATGTTATTGACAATCATGGCTCATGCAATACTTTGTTGAGAAGGCCATTCCTCCATGAACACAATATTGTACCCTCTATGCTCCACCAATATTTCAAATATGTAGATGGTAATGGAGAAGTCCAAAAAGAGGTTGCAGATCTGAATCCTTTCAAAGGAGTTGAAGCATATTGCAACGATTCTCGTATGTACAAAGAGGAATTCATGAAGGTGGTACTAGCAATGGACACATATGAAGAACAAAAGAGTATACCTAATAATACTCTGGTGATTCCAGTCAAAGGGTGTACCTCCTGTCCTCAGTCTTCCCAACCACTGATTATTTATCTACCTTCCCATGAGAAGCGACCTAAAGGTGATAGTCAGGAACAAAGGGAGCTCGTCTCTTCTGAACCGCTTATAATCGATCTTCGTCGCAAGAAGCTCCCTCCTCCTTCTTGTTCTTCTTCTCCCCCTCTTGTCATCAATCTAACTAAGCCTGCTAAGGCTAAAGTCTCTGTTGTAAATGATGGTGTAAAGATCAATAAAGCATCTCTTTTGTAGTATACTGATGTCTTTTACTATACTCAGTGTTATTTGGATATGCTAGATAGCTTTAAACCACTTGCAATAGAAGTTGTATCATCTCGACGAAATGTGTTATCACTGGATTTAATACAAGAGTCGTACTTCTTAGTACCGTCTCGAAAGAAAGATGAAAAACCTATATTCTTCAACAAAAGAGAAGAACCAAAAATCATGCTCTATAATGATAATAGAGAGGATACATGAAGGCTATAATTACGACGCTATAGTCCACAATCTAAAGCCATCATCCGTAAAATGGGCTATGATTTCAGAACAGGTCTCAACAATGGTAAAGGAAGGCGAACCCCTCTTCGTATTGCTGTTCCAAGAGGAAAATCACAACAATACCACAGAAATACGAAATGAGGACTAGGTTATATGTCACCACTTCCAACTCCAGAACCTTCTGAATCTGATGAAGAAGAACGCTCAAATTCTTCTGATTCTATCTCGTGGGACTCTGATACCAGCATCGGTCATATTCATAAGGCCATAGTATCTTCTAACACGGTATCCGCCGAATTCTCAGAAGCTGCTGAAATGTATCCTTGGGCACAAAGGGTGGACAATCAGTGGGAACTTTGTTTTGAACAACAAGAACCACCTAGTGAAGATCAACTGGTCCAAATTGATATTGGAGAGAAAGGTGTATCATGACCAATCTTCATCAGCAAGAATCTCCCAGAAGATGATAAACAAGAATTAATTCACCTTATTCGTGAATACATTGACATCTTTGCCTGGAGTTACGAAGATATGCTGGGATTAGATCCTCAAATTGCAACTCACAAGCTTAACATCTTGCCGAATGTCAAACCGGTCAAACAACAACAACGGCGATTCAAGCCTGAAATGATGGATGCAATTGATGATGAAGTCAAAGCTTATATCTTATGGCTTTATCAGAGAAGAACAACATCCTGACTGGGTGGCCAATGTCGTCCTTGTCCTGAAAAAGACCAAAAAAGTTCGAGTTTGCATAGACTTTCGGGATCTCAATGATGCTTTCCCCAAAAACGAATTCCCTCTCCCAATTACTGATGTTATGATCGACAATACATGTGGATTCGAACGAATTTCTTTCATGGATGGGTTTTCTGGATATAATCAAATCCGGATGGATCCTGAAGATGAAAAACATACTTCATTTTGTACTCCTCGGGGTGTGTACTGTTATACGGTCATACCATTTGGTCTTAAGAACGCAGGTGCAACTTACCAGCGGGCTATGAGCACTATCTTTCGAGATCAATTGCGAAAGATTGTCGAATGCTATGTTGACGATATTGCTGTTAAAAGTCGTCTCAAAGAAGATCACATTCAAGATTTAAGAACTATCTTCAATCTAATGCGCCAGCATCAACTCAAAATGAACCCCACCAAGTCTTTCTTGGGTGTCTCTAGTGGTAGGTTTCTCGGCTTCGTCATTACCTCTAAGGGTATACACATTGATCCCGAGAAGATCAAAGCCATTCAAGAGATGCGTCCTCCACGCAACCTAAAAGAGCTACGAGAATTCCAAGGTCGACTTGCGTACATCAGGAGGTTTATTTCAAATTTATCTGGACGTTGCAGACCATTTACTCAATTAATGAAGAAAGGTGTATCTTTCGTTTGGACGAAAGAATGTCAACGAGCATTTGATGACATAAAGCGGTATTTAATGAGTCCACCGGTTCTTGTACCACTGATCTCAGGAATACCCTTTTTAATGTATATCCGAGCAATGGATCATTCATTGGGAGCTTTGCTGGCTCAGAAGAACAAGGAAGGTCATGAACAAGCCATCTACTATCTCAGCCGAACGATGATTGGAGCTGAACATCGTTATAGTCCAGTGGAGAAAGAATGTTTAGCCTTAATGTTTGCTGTTCAGAAGACAAAACATTATATCATAGGCCAAACTATTCATGTCATATCCCGGGTCAATCATCGTCGAGTTTTAATGAAGAAGCCAAGCACACTCAATTCTAGACTTGCTACATGGGCCATATTGCTAGCACAATATGATATGGTTTATGTTCCTCAAAAGTCTGTGAAAGGCCAAGCACTTGCTGACTTCTTAGCAGCTCATCCTGTCCCTGAGACATCTAAACTCTATGATGAGATTCCGGATAAAATATTGGAATCAAATATGATCTCAGAAGAATTTTCTACTTGGAGGTTGTTCTTTGATGGAGCTTCTAGAATTGGACCTGGAGGTACCCTTGTGGCTGGAGTAGGAATTTTTCTTGTTTCACCCGATGGATTAACTATTCAAAGGGCTTATTCTTTAGACTAGTCTTGCTCTAACAATGTAGCAGAATACAACGCCTTGCTCATTGGACTTCAATTAGCCAAACAATTGAATATTGAATATCTCGAAGTATATGGTGACTCTATGCTGATTGTTAATCAGGTTAGAGGCATATATGAAGTCCGACATCAAGATGTGATACCATACCATGAAGCAGCAACTAGAATAACTTCTTTATTCAAAGAATTCTTCATTGAACATGTACGTCGCACATGCAATATAGAAGCTGATGCTTTAGCTAACCTAGCTGCAGTATTGGCAGTTCCAGTCAAAAGACAACAAATGGTGGTTATCTTTAATAGAGAATTATTTTGTGTTGAAAATAACCACAACATTGAATTCAGTAACCTAACTGAAGTCAATGTCATTAGTGAAGACTGGAGGACACCTTTCATTAATTTTGCAGTACATGACATTTTGCCAGAAGATCCTAAAGAAGCTACAAGTATCCGTCGTCGATCACTTCGATTCTATTATAATCATACTACTAAGACATTGTATCGAATAACTTTTGATGGATTACTCTTAAGGTGTCTTGCTGGTGATGAAGCAAAGCAGATATTATATGAAGCTCGTGATGGTGTTTATGGAGCACATCAACCTGGTCCTAAACTACAGGATCGTATCCGACGTATGGGCTACTACTGGCCTTCTATGGTATCATATGCTATTGATTATGCAAGGAAATGTCGTGCATGTCAAATTCATGCAGATTTCATTCACCAACTGTCGAAATTTCTTCATCCAACTGCAGCCTCATGGCCTTTTGAAGCTTGGGGCATAGATATAATTGGCCCTATCAATCCTCCTTCATCTAAAGGACATCGGTTCATCTTAGCCATAACCGATTATTTTTCCAAGTGGGCAGAAGCTATACCTTTGGCTGAAGTAAAAACTAGTAGTGTTATCAACTTCATCAAACATCATGTGATATATAGATTTGGTGTCCCTCGTCGAATCATTCATGATAATGGGCCACAATTTATCAGCCAGAAGTCTCATAGGTTCTGTGATGACAACAGAATCAATAATGTTGCCTCAACAGCCTATAATCCTGCGGCTAACGGGTTGGCTGAAGCATTCAACAAGACCATTATCAAACTCCTCAAAAAGTTTGTCTCTATCAACAAACGTAATTGAAGTGATAAACTTGGAGAATGTCTATGGGCATATCGCACTACTGTTCGTAACCCCACAGGTTGCACACCTTTTTCTCTGGTGTATGGATGTGAAGCGGTACTACCTTTGGAGATTCAAATTCCATCATTGAGAATCGCCATTGCTAATGATCTTACTACAGACAATAATGATCGTCTTTGGCTTCAGGAATTGGAGGCACTCGATGAGAAAAGGTTATTGGCTCAAAAACACATTGAACTTTATCAGGCGCAGATTTTAAAAGCTTTCAATCGCAAAGTCAGAGTGCGAACATTTTAAGAAGGCGAGTTGGTTCTTACAGTCAGACGTCCTATGACTATGACACATATGAGCAAAGGCAAATTCGAGGTAAAATGGGAAGGACCGTATGTGATAAATAAAATCTTCTCTAATAGAGCCTAGCAATTAACAGATATGGACGGCAGAGTTGCAATGATGCCCATCAATGGCAAATTTCTGAAAAAATATTATGTATAAAGACAAAATATACTTTATTTTCAGAGACATGATGTAAATAAAAGTTTATTTTTTTATTCAAAAGCAGAATTAAATTACATAATATTAAGGACGGGGAGGAGGCCCTGATCCTTCATGATTAAATACATAGTTCGCCAAACGTTCAAGCATCTCATTGCCAGAACTCACAAAAAACTTGCAAGCAGCCATCCTCAATGCTTCTTCTTCGGCAGTCTTCCCGGGGTCTACTAACTTGGAGATCAAATCCTATCCTGGCACAGGAGGAACAGTTGAGCCTTCGCCTCTTTCTTTCTGAGAAGGCACAGGAGGCTCAGTAGGGAGTATCTCGGTTTCTTCTTTGATCTTCGGAGCATGTAAATCTTTGGAAGTCATTTGCATACAGAAGGGAAAGAGATTGGCAATATCTATAAAAGTTTTGTTCTATTTGTAGACAAAACAACTAGGTAATCAGCCTCGAGAACTGATGCGACTTTTAGAAAGAAGCACAACTATTCGTTCATTTCTAATGGTTCATTCATAACAGACCATTCATTATCCCTTCTCCGAAACTGACGTGACTATTCACTCATTTATTCTTTTTTTTCGAGAGTCTAAAAGGCCATTCATTCATTCAATATTTCTTCCTAGAAAATCGAAGTGAATAATCACTCATTTATTTATCATAATGAGAATCCATGTCTCTGAATTTCAAATAGCCACGTCAAACAACTTGCCACATTCACATTCTCTCTGCATTCTTCTCTCCATGTCAGCATATCAAAAAAAAATCTTTGAATCATAAAAGGAAGAATAATGAGACAATCATTTCTTTATTTCTTCTTTAAAAACATAGATACATCTTGATGAAAATCTATTACATCTTTGATTTTCATTCTAATGAAGGTCTATTACATCTTTGGATCTTCTCATCAATAATGAAGGTCTATTACATCTTTGGATCTTTTTATTTGTTGGTGGCAATTCCTTGTCGTCTCGACCTAAAGCAACGAGCTCGACAATGGAACTAACTCTGGTCTTCTCTCTCAGAAAGACGGGAGAAGAACCCCAGAGTGCAGCAGCCCAAAGATGAGCTGCTGTCAATACAACTGGTGGAAGGAGACAACCCGCTAGGGGAACTAGAAACGAGATCACCCATGTGATACGATTCCTAATTCTGTCTCTCCACCATCTAACTCTCTTGTGTAAAGTCTCTTCCTACCATCTGAGGAAGACCCTTCTTAACATAAAGAGTCCTGAGGTGTCTGATTTGAGTATCAGAACCATATGAGTTGTCTGATGTGGGTGTCAGAAGAATGTCCTCTGCAACATCCAAATCACCAATACCAGTTCTGAAGAAGCTCGCTAACCAAGTCCCTGCAAATATCAATAAAACAGGAGAAGTTAGCAGAATTTATCAGTCAGCAGTATGTACCTACAAACTGGCACACATCAATATTGCACCTACAAACTGGCGCACATCAGTATGCACCTACAAACTGGCGCACATCAGTATGCGCCTACAAACAGGCGCACATCATCAGTATGTGCATACAAATAGGCGCACATCAGCAATGCGCCTATGAATAAGCGCATATCAGCACTGAACATTGATCAAACAGGCATATGGCAGCAATATGCGCCTCTAATCAGAGCTAAAACATTGGACCATAGTGTGCGCCTATTTTCAGATATAGTTAGCACAGTGAAGCCTTGTGGGAAGATATTTGTTTGAAGAGAGTATGAATAATTCTTTCATTTCTGGATATCCTTTTTAAAGAGGTTAAAGAGGAGTTGGGTGCGTTGTTCTAGGATTCTATTTTGGGAAAGAATTGAAAATAAGCATCTAAAAGCGTTTAACGGCTGCCACGTGTTCCTCAGAAGAAACAGTAAAATGAAGAATCAGCTAAAAAAATATGTCCATGAGCACCATTCGAAGTCACAGCCACACAATATTAGAAATTTTAAAAATTTATTTGCATAAAGATGGGTGGACCCCTACAACCAAGGATATGAGAGCAAAATAACAAAAGTTGTTCTCATTAAGAAAAGAACATTATTTTTTGTCCTTGCCTTCATCAATCTGACGAAGGGAGGCGACCAACTCTTGCATGGTGCAGATCCCCGAATGACACATCAGGTTGAGAAATCCTTCTGAATTGGCGTGCTCCTCAGAGGAAGATCCGCCACTCGAGCGATTGAAGACTGACGGAGTTAAACCGAAACAGTTCAGAAAGTTCACTGCCCTCAAAGCTGGGCCAGCCTCCAACAAAAAAGTTGTAGACGCAATATCTTGTTTCGCTTCAGAAGACTTGGTTGTGGTGTCAGCATTAGTCTCCATCTCTTTCTTCTTGGGGGCCATTGAAGAACAAAAGTGAAGACCAAAGTACGGAGATCAACTACATATATATCAACAAATTGACTCTTCGTATTCCTCATGGGAAACTGAAAGAAATTAATAAAACTCCGGAAGGCGAAGAGAAGATTGAATATTTTCGAGAAAGGTATTTAATCATGATGACTGAGCATGAGACCGGTGCAACCTGACTTAGTCAAACTTTTATAAATTCAAAGTATTCTAAAACTTTGCAATGTCTTTAAGTTTTGAAAACTTTAAAGGGAGTCTTGTAGAGCCTAAAAATCAAGTTGCGCCTTCAATATATTGATCAGCGATCAAGTTGCGCCCCAAAAATCAAGTTGTGCCACTGATATGAAGCAGATTGTGCCACCGATCAGATTGCGCCTGATATCAGACTTCGCCTAATCTTTTTGCGCCAAAGCCTACGTGGCGTCTGACACTTAATGGTCATCATTATCTGACCATACTGACGACTGATACAACAGAGAACGAGGAAAATCTCTTTGAATCCCGTGAATTGTGTCGCTCAAGGAAAAGTTGGTGGACAGCTGTCTTGTACACTTCGTGAGTTACGCCCAGGCGCAATCTAAACAAAATCCTTAGTTGTGCCTAGGCGCAACCTGAACTTTTGATCAGAAGCTGTCACGTGTGTAGATGCCGCTCAAATCAAGCGCAGTTTGACTTGTTGACTGAAGCTCGCGCAACCTGATAAAGTTGAGACAACTTATATATTAAAGCAGGATGACGTGGCGCACATGCCACTAATCTCTCAAGATGTATCTACTATCCTGTACACGACCACGTGCATCTCAATCATACGATGCTACGCGTCTAAATACAGTTAGTACACGATTGACAACTGAATGAAAGTTGGCACAATCCAGTATGGCAAAATCCAGCCTCACGCACATCAGAATAACTGCTAAAACAGTTATTTCCCAAACTCTATAAATAGAGTTTCCAATCATCATTAGAGGGGATCAAGAACTCTTACAAAATTGCTGCTGTATTCTCCAGAGGCTACAGTCTTCAAGTTCACATAGTCCAAGGAATAAAGTGATCGTCGTTTGATCAGATTCCTAAAGTTGTACTTCCCCAGAATTTATTGTACTTTGTACTCTTTTACAAGTTTGGAATAAAACAAATTTATTTTATTTTTGCAAACAACGTGTCCTAGCCATACACCAAGTATCGTGTCCCCAAGTGACACAGATACTTCATACTGCCTCACAGGTAGCAGGACACTGGCCGAACCCTCGTACGGCGTGTTCTGCTACTCGTGGACACAACACAGACACGAAGACACTCTCAATCTGACACGAAATCAAAGTACACCTATAAGTCTATAAAATTGTTCAAATATATTTCGAAAATAGCAAAATAAATTCTTTTGTGGCATTCTAATAAACACTTACAAATAGAAAATGATATGTGTCCGATACGGACATGAAACCAATACAAAACTTCACCAAACACACGCCACAGCTAGGGGACACTTAGATCTAGGCTATCATGTAAAGAAATCAGGATTAAATGATAGTTTGACGTGTTTACCTATAGAGTATCAAACTCAAAGAAAAACCCCAAATAGGAAGATTTCTCTTGCAAGTAAAAAGCTCCAAATTGTACCAAACTGAGATTTCTCTCCATGAACAGCAAATAGAGTAGGATTAGGTTCTAATGCAAGAGACTAGAGTCAAAAATAAATTAAAATAGAAGAGTTATGGATTGAAGAAGAAGGATCAATACCTCTTTCTTTCCAAAAGTTGTTATGATGCAAAAGAGGCAAGAACTAGGAAGAGAGCTTAAATAGGAGGATTCCCTAGGCCGGCCATATAAGGAAGGAATTAGGGTTAGGGTTATGACTAATGGGCTTGGGCCAAGTTTCAATCCTAATTGAAATCAATCCATAAGTCAAAAGTCCATGCATTAAATCACTTATTCTCTATATGAAACTTGATTCAAAATAACTCAACTTGGCTTGACTTAAGTTAGGCTAGGGTCCCACCATGCTAATCAAGTCACCAAAGCTAAAGTCAACATCTAGGTTAGTCTCCAAAGTCTCAACTAGCAAAGGTCAAAAATAACAACCATCACTCCAATAATTCAAAATAAATCTAAAATTCTCAAAATGACCAAAATGCCCTCAAGCTAAAATATGGTAGTGACAGCGGTGCTACCCCGCTATGACATGGCCCAAAGCCAAGGCTACACCTCATCGTGGTGTTACGCCACTGTAGCATGAGGTCCCAGCCTCTTTGTAGTGCCAAACTACCCAGCATGAAGCCTTGCGCTTTCTTGCAGTGTTACGCCTCTATGACATGGATCACGTAGCCAAGGCTTTACCCACTCTAGGTACCTCTTGGTGGTGTCACACCACTGTAACATGAGGTTATCGGCCTATTTTTAGTGCTGACTACCACTCTTCATTCTACAACATTAGGCTACCTGCCAATATGCGGTGCTACGCCGCTGTGACATGGCTCGCAAAGCCGAGGCATTACCCTTACCGAGGAACCTCTTGGTAATATTACCCCACTGTAGCATGGAGACCTTATACTCCTTTGTAGTGTTGTGCTACCGTGCTTCCTGTAGAGCACACCAGACATTCGAAATGCCTGAGAACTTATTAAGGCGTGTAAGCCATCCTCCCACAGGACTTATTCTTTTAAGAGAATAGATAGTAGACAACAGTGGTTATGGGTCCGTAACCCCTCAGTGTCTCAAAGGACTATCCACTGTTCCATATATTCTCTCCGTCAGTGGTCCTTCTTTGAACCAAAATTTAGATGCCTAGTAGATTTCTCTTTAAACTAATAGCATAAAACTTTATGGTATAATTACAAAGACAGAATATCACATCGTCTTCAAGCCTATCATAATTGTTGTGTCTTCGACCAGCTGGCGCTTGAGATCTTTGGTGAATGGATTGGCCAGATTTTTTGACTCCGAACATCAATCACGGTAATGACTCCAGTCTTTATCAGATCATTCACCGCCCTATACCTCAATCGCACAGTTCTTTTCTTACCATTAAAGAGATTATTTGATGCCACCTCTGTAGCTGCCTGGTTGTCACAGTATATCGGTACCGTCAGAATCTGTGCACCAACCACTGGAAGATCATATATGAGCTCCCGAAGCCATTCTGCTTCTTCTACTGCAGCAGCCAGTACAAAGAACTCAGATTCCATTGAGGAATGAGAGAGCATTGTCTGCTTCTTTGACTTCCATGATATAGCAGCTCCATCCATGGAGAAGATGTATCCTTCTGTGGACCTTTCGCTCTCTGCTTCTGAACACCAGCTTGCATCACTGAAGCCTTCCACTACTATCGGATATCCGCTGTAGTATAGTGCATACTTCTGAGTCCTCTTGAGATATATCATAACTCTTTTCATGGCCTTCTAGTGCTCCAGACTTGGGTTGCTCGTGAATCGACTCAGTATCCCCATAGTTAAAGCTATGTCAGGCCTTGTGGCAGTAGTTGCATACATCAAACTCCTAATGACACTTGAATACTCCAGCTGCCTGATGCTTTTCCTAGGATTTGGCTTCAGCTTCTTGTCACACATGTAAAGAGTATCGATCCCTGAAGATCCTGATATCCATAGTATGTGAGCATATTTTCAATATAATAAGATTATGACAGTGCCACTCCAGTGTCTGTCTGGATGATCTTTATCCCTAGGACAACATCAGCTTCCCCTAAGTCCTTCATACTGAACTTAGATGAGAGGAACTTCTTTGTCTCAGTGACACATGCTAGGTCCATACCCAGGATCAGCATGTCATCCACGTATAGACAAACAATAACTCCTCTTCCATCAGCAAACTTTGCGTAAACACATTTATCCATCTTACTGACCATGTAGCCGTTTGATCTAATGACTTTGTCAATCTTCTCATGCCACATCTTGGAAGCTTGCTTCAGATTGTATAGAGATCTCACCAACCTACAGACTTTGTCTTCAAGGCCCTTGATGATGAATCCTTCTGGCTGTTGTATGTAGATCTATTCGGTCAACTCTCCATTCAGGAATGTTTTTTTCACATCTATCTGATGTATGACGAGCTTGTGAAATGCACTCAGAGCAATCAACATCCTGATGGTTGTCATCTGCGCTACTAGAGCATATGTATCGAAGTAGTCGATTCCCTGTTTCTGAAAAAACCTTTTGGCTACCAGCCTTGCTTTGAACTTGTCAATAGTTCCATCGGCCTTCATCTTCTTCTTGAAGGTCCACTTGATCCGATTGGTTTAGCTCCTTCAGGCAGATTGACCAACACCCACGTATTATTGGAGGTTATAGAGTCATACTCATCATTGATAGCCTCCTTCCAAAAGATAGCGTCTCTGGTCTTTATCGCCTCATCATAGGTAAGCGGATCAGCTTCCACATGATAGATGACGAACTCATCTCCGAAGTCCTTCTGTCTCCTCACCCGCTTAGATCTGGGTTCTGCGAGTTCTGGTTTAACAATTGTCTCTGGTATGACAATTTCTTTTTCTTGGACTGTATCTTCTTTGGAAGTGATAGCCGCATGTGCACTCACATTATTCTTCAGAATGTCCACGATAATAATATTTTTGTGCTTCGTAAATTTATCTGCAAAGAATTTGGCATCGTGAGATTCAATAATTTGATTGGTTTCAACATCAAGAAACCTCCGAGCATTACTTTTCTCAGCATACCCCAAGAAGATCGTCTTTGTCGTCCTTGTCCCAAGCTTCTGAACCTTCAAGTCCGGAAGCTTCATACTCGATGATGTTCAAGTTGGGTCTGACTTTGAACCAGAGTTCATGAGGAGTGACTTCGAAACCTGTGTACGACACTCTGTTCAGAATGAACGTAGCCGTTAATGCAGCTTCTCCCCAGAAGCAGTTTGGAAGACCTGTAGTCAATAACATTGAGTTCATCATCTCTGTCAACGTCCTATTCTTTCTTTCAGCTAATCCATTTGATTGAAGAGAATATAAATCAGTTGTCTCATTGACAATTCTATATTCTTTGCAGAACGATGCGAATTCAATATACCTGTACTCTCCGTCTCGATCACTTCTGAGTCTCTTGAGTTGTTGTCCAGTTTGACATTCAGCCTCAGCCCTGAACTCCTTGAACTTCTCGAATGCTTCGTCTTTAGACTTGAACAGATAGACGAATGCGTACTTCGAGTAGTCATCGATGACTGTAATAAAATACTTCATCTTGGCCTTTGTGGAGAACTGTCTAAAGTCACAGATATCTGAGTGTACCAACTCCAGAGGATCTGTACTTCGATTCACCCGTTTGAACGGTTTTCTTCTGATCTTTGTCTGTGCACAAACCTCACACTTCTCCATCCCCTTACCCCCATATTTGGAGATAAGTCCTAGACTAGACATTTTGTTTGTTCTTTTATAATGAACAAGTCCTAGTCTATTGTGCCATAACTCAAGAGAATAACCAGAAGAAAAAACTGCATTAATCATTTTTTCAGGAGTTACAAGTTGAAGTTTGAACATCCCTTTGGTACAATAAGCTTTTCTGAAGTATGTTCCTTTGTAGGACATCACTATCTATCCAGCATTGACGTCCATCCTCGAGCCTACGTTACATAGCAGACTTCCAGAGACCGGGTTCTTGGCTATCACCGGTACATGCTTCCCATCTTGAAGCGTCAGTGACCTTCCTGAAGTCAGGTTCAGTACCGCCGTTTTTGTCCCCAGTACTTCAGCTTGTGTCTGGTCCGCCACCATAACCTTCCCAGATGTAGGCTTGTATGTGGTGAACAACTTCTTATTAGAGCAAACATGGCAGGATGCACCCATGTCCACCCACCAGTCGGTGTCAACACCAGCCGTGGCAACCTGAACAATCATGGCAACCTTGTTTGGCTCGCCTTGCTCTATCTGTTTGGACTTTGATTTATAGTCTCTACGATAGTGGCCCTTCTTTCCACAGTTGAAGCAAGTCACATCTGACTTGGGCTTTGGCTTTGACTTGAACGAAGTCGACTTCACCTTCAGATGGTTGAAGTCCTTCTTCTTCTGGTTGTGAGAAACCTTATGCTTCCCCTTGGACTCCCCCACATGCATTATAGCACCCACTTTTCTAAAATAAGGGTAATTTTGAAATTTTGTATTTTTAATCATTTAATAATATTATTTAAATCAGGATATGATTTTTGGTGATTTTTTAATCATTTTTAAAACTAATTAAAACTATGACTTGTGATTTTGATGTGCTGCTAGTGAAACCCTAGAGACTACTTGACCTAGAGCCTAAGCATGTGATTAGGATGTGTTAATTATCATTTTTGGCCTAGGGGTATTTTGGTCATTTTGGTTTCTTAGAATTATTTGTTAATTATTTGATTGATGGTTGTTATTTTTGACTTTTGCTAGTTGTGACTTTAGAGACTAACCTAGAGTTGACTTTGACTTTGGTGACTTAGTTAGCAAGGTGTGGGACCCAAATCTAACTTAAGTTGGTCTTAGTTGACTTGAGTGTGACTAGGGTTCATGAGAGGATTAAGGGAGTTTAGTGCATTGGACTTTTTGGCTAAGGAGTTGAGCTAGCTAGTTACAATCTTCGCCCAAAGCCCACCATAAGAAACCCTAACTCTAGCCCTTTATTTGGTCAGCTATCACAGCCACTTATGACCTAATTCTTCTTCTATAAAGTTTCTTTTTATGACCACTTGCCTCTTTTAGAACACCCCCTTGTAGGAAACCCTAATTTTTTCCCTAAATTGTCAAATCTTCCCATTCCTCCACCAAATTGATCCCAATCTTTGGCATTTGATTCCAAATCTGGAGTAGAAGAAGAAGGAGACTAGCTTGCAAGGAGGGGAGCTCATTGGGACATTGCTTGAGGAAGGATACTTCACTATTTAGGGCTTTTTCTTGGAGATTGGCTCTCTATAGGTAATCTTTCAAATCACCTTAAAATCTTGATTTCTTTCCATAGATGCATCCATCTAGGTGTCCCCTAGCTATATGTGAAGTTTGGTAGAAATTTGTGTCCATTAGGTATGCGTGTCAGATACGTATCAGTGTGTGTATCAATGTGTTTGATGAAATGCCTAAACCACTATTTTATTCACTATTTTTAAAACTAATTTCATGATTGTGTAGCCCTATATGTGTGCTCTGAATCCCTTAAGAAATGAACATGAATTTGTGTCATTTTTTTGTCAAAAATGGCCGCAGACACGCTGCAAGATGCGCGTGTGCGCTGTCCTGCTACCCGACGCTTATTGCGGATACGACACAGCTCGAGACACCACAAAACTTGGTGGACACGAGGGGGCAGTGTCTGCAAATGTGCCCCCCAAGTTTTGTGGACTCATGTGTCGTGTCGGACACGAAAACCTACCCACACTGGATTTGCACTGTACGCGCACAGACTGGATTCGGGTTCTGATACGGCACTCGTATCACGACACGACACGTCGTGGTCCAGTGTAAGGCCCCTAGACATGAAGCCCAATACCTGGCGAACACCTAGACACGAGCATGAGGTTTGATGTGTCGTATGTCATGTCATAGGGCACTCTGTACCTCCGCACGAGACTGCTCTGTGCAGTATTTGTGTCTGTAGGTGTTTTCGTTGTTTGGACACCCCGTGTCCTATTGTATGGACACGAAAAAACTCGTGGGACACAATTACATGTGCACGACTCTATACCAACCACTATTTTTCTATTTAATTTGGATTCGAATGATAAATTAGGGTTTTGCACATGAACTCTGATACGTGTTCTGTTTTTTGGTTTTATGAGTATTTAAATATGTTTAAATTGATAATTCATGATTATTTGTTAACATTTAACATATATACAATGTCTGAGTTATAGGGTTGCATAGCTAGGTTCATATGATGTTCAGTTTTGGTTGTAATTGGGTTTTCGACCATGTTCGATACTTGTATACAAATGTCTGATACATAGGTTAAACTGAATGTAGGTTTACTTAAATTTGTTCATTTCCTGAGAATTGAATTCATATGCATGCTGTATAGAGTGTGTTCTCTGTTAGCTGAAATATGATGTTAATAAGTATATTCCTGAGATTAGTTGTATTGCTGAGGTTTAGTTAGGGTTGCTTGTTGTGTATTGATTAGGTTGTGGATTGTGTGTTGTTGTCATGTAACCTTTTCACACTTAAACTGAAACCTGAGAATAGGATAACTGAGAACAGCCCCCTTCACATTCCAGTTTCCCCCCTCACTTCACGTTGACACCCTATCCCACTACCTATATGTATTTGCATTACCTATTGCTATGTACACATACATACACTCTATTTACCATGCTCACACACACTATTCTCCCCCTCTCGTATGCTAACACACACACATGTTAACCCCCTCACATTTTTCCCTCTCTTTATCTATATAAACATATATGTTTACATATATATACAATAATTGAATGTATGAATGAATGGATGCAATGCATGAACTGAATTTTACTCTTCCTCACTTTTTACTCATTTGCATTTTCATCTCACACATACACATTGGACTGAAACACACACACATACACCCCTCACCATATCACTCCTTGTCTATACTGTAAGCCCCTGATTTTCAAATTCATTTTTTATTAGTGTTAATTAAATTTTAATGTCATTTATAGCCTTAAATAATTGTTAAGAATTTTCAGGAATTTTTCTAGAATTTTTAAAAGATTTTAAATGAGTTTTAAAATACAAAAATATTGATTTGTAATTTATTTAAATGTTTTAATATCAATTTGCAATTATTAGAATTGTTTTAATACTGTTTTGTAATTATTAGATTTGTTAATATATTGGTTTGCAATTTCTCAATTGTTAAGTGCAAATTTCTTTTGCACATAAACACTGCGGGGACCTTTATGCAATTTCCTAAACTCTAGGGTTTGTTTTGCAAATCCTAAACCTACCCCCCTGCCCGACGACCGACGGCTGACCGGCGACTGCCCCCGCCATTTTCGGCCAGCGCACAGCTCCTCGACCGCCCTAAACCCCTATAAATAAACCCCTCTCTCTCCCCAGTCAAAACCCTAGACTCCTCGACCATCCACCGCCGACCACAGCCTCGTTCTTCCCCGAAAACCCTAGCCGAAACCCTAACCCCGACGAACTCCTCGTCCAGCCCCCACGCCGAGTGCCACCACCCCTAACCACCGCCGACGAGTTCGCCCCGACGAGACGCGTCGATCGCCACCGGAGCGCCACCGTCCCGACCACTTCTCCGCCGTCCAGACCCTTCGACAGCCCCCCGATCGACTGGACACGTGAGTAGCAGTGTCCTTACGAGTCGTGCGTGTCTCGTGTTGTGTCCATATTGTTCGCCGTGTCTTGGCGAACGTGAGCGTGGAACTGGACACGTGAGACTCGTGTCGTACGTGTCAAAATCAACCCGGACACTTAGACTCCTGTGTCCCTAACTGTCAGGACACAGGGCCGATATTTATATTTTTATTTATTGTTAATCTAACCTAAACCTAATAAAACTAACCTAAACTCTAACCCTAACACTGAGCTCGGGCTGACCCCCTGGCCAGCCCGACCCGTTTAAACACCCCCCCTTCCTGAGGACAGGGTTCGAGCCCCCTCCTTTCTGTCTTCTTTTTCTTTTCTGTTTCTTTTCTTTTTCTTTTTCTTTTTCAGTTATATATATATATATATATATATATATATATATATATATATATATATATATATATATATATTAGTATATATATATATGTGTATATACTGCTTTCGACAGTATTTTATATATATGTATATATTTTATAATTAGTAAAATTTTATATAAATATGTTTGTATTTATATATATATATTCATATATGTATGTATTATGTATATATGTATATATTTTCATGTATATATATATTAATATATATATACACACTTTATTGTTAAGTATTTTCCTATATATGTATATATATTTATACATATATATATATACCTTATAAATTAAGTATTTTCCCTTACATATATATATATGTACTTTTAAAACATAGGTAGGTATATTTTCTATATGCATAACTTTACCTTATTAAAATAATAATATTTATTTTGTCTATTACCAAATTATATTTTTATTGTATTTAAATTACTGCAACCATTTGGTGTCCAAGCCTAGCATGGGTATTTGGGCTCAAATGTGTTTTCACACATTCAAGACCTGTACAAGTCATATTGGACTTGATTCATGGCCTTGGGTCCTGTATTTGAACTTTGGTTCAAATTATATACATGGACAAAATACGCAGATAATTAATTATTGTGTGCATTGCTGTTTTTAATTTTTCTAAAAATACTTAAACTATTGCTAAAATTATGGAAAAATAGTTTTTAGATACTATGTTAAGTTGGCAAATTTAGTATAATTTTTGTAGTATTTAATTTACTGTTTTGCCACTAGTTTGGCATATAAAACCAAAACTCATTTTCTGTATACTTAGGAAAACTGATTTTTATAAAATATTTGTACTGGTTAATAAATTCCAGAAAAATTATAATAAATTTCTAGGATTAACAAAGATCACTTTGATACTTTGCTTTAAGAAAAACTAGGCTTTTTGCCTATCTCTAAAATTGTTAGAACACAATGATCTTTTGATTTATTTATTAATTAATTACGACTTGTGGCTTTTTGTGTTATTTGGAGTTTTAGTCGTGTTGAACCCCATCCCTCACTAGTGTAAAGACCCTAGAAAGTTAGTTAACATAGTGTGTCACCCTACATTGGTCTCCTATGCCAAGTCATCATTTTGGCTAGGTGCCCAGTCACAAGTCGTGTTTCACCAATTAGTGTCCTAGTGTTTTAGCTTAGTGTAAAAACTAAGTTGTTGTATTTACTTCTACAGCGACGAGTTACTGGACACCCATAGCATTGTTATCGCAGCTTGTTTTGTTTTGCTTTGCTAGAGGCAAGTACTTTCTACGAACTTTACATATTGTCACATAAATGAACTGCAAACTCCACCATGTTAAATGCTGATCCGTGGGGTAGCAAGTTAGAAACTCTACATGTTGTACTTCCAGTTACTACCATGCTTAGAACTGTCTTTATGTATCTCTCACATGATAGAATACGGGTTATGGGAAAACTGATGGTAGAGTACGTGATCATGACCCCCCTATAGTAGCGAGCGAGGTCGCATTTTATATGCATACTTTGCCGTAGGCCATTATCCCGTATTTCTGTACGGATGTACACCTATGCTTGTTGACTTGTACGTATGTACATTTTATTTACATGTACCACAGTACATTGTACATCTATTGACCGATCACGTACCTGCTACAGTTTTAAACATTACATATACAGCTGTTTCTATGACATATGTATCATTGCCATGATAGACTATGTGATGCCATGCTTTCCAGTTATTCCTCTCATATTCATTTTCATGTTTCATATGCTAGTTTGCTAGATTTAGTGCTTGCTCCCGTCCTGACAGGATAACGTTGTAGGTGTCCTTACTGAGGAGGAGTTACTCTGCGACTCATATTATGGGATTACTGCAGAGGACCCGGCTCTGCTTTACGAGGATGTTCCTGCAGGGAACCTCGCCTAGTTGTCTTTTGTTTACTTAGACTTTTGAGAGTAGACATGTATTAGACTACATCATTTTGTAACTGGACATGTATCCAGTTTTATATTTCAGTTCACTTGTACTTGGATATTTTACTATATACGACGACTTTTGTGTTTGGAGCATTTATGATTCTTCTTCACTTATAGAACTGTTAGCACATTTAGTCTTATCCTGTTGTCTTTAGAACAGCTTACTACGTTTTATCTCAACGTAGGCTGGGCATGACTCGGCCTGGCCCAACAATTTGGGTAGCGGGTCGTGACATATTTTTAGTGGTGGCCCATGCAGGTCCTGACTAAACTGTTTGGTTACGTTATTGTACCAAGCATGCCTGCAATTAGGAACTTAAGGTAATTAGACAACATTAGGAAAGACGCTTAGAACACTTAGAGGAATGCTAGGATTGCAACATAGGAAATACATCACATGTTTGCTATTATAATTAGATTTTCTTGCATATGATTGCTTACTTTAAACAAGTCCTTATAAGTCTTTTTATGTGTAATTTAGATGGTGCTTACTCGTTCGTCCCAGTATGTTACCTCCGAGAATGGGGCCCTTCATATCCAGTCAGCTGACCGGTTGACTGATACACCTCCACCTACCATATTCCCCCACTCCACAGATCCACAGACCTAGATACCACCTTCCACATCCCAGTCCCAGCAGGCCCCGATACTTCCACCACCCCCTATCACTATACCCACCCAGGCTTCCGTCACACTCGACGGAACCCAGCTGCTCACACTGATCCAGGGGTTCCTAACAACCCATCAGGAGCAGACTACCCTACTTCGCCAGAGTATGGATCGTTCTGAGGGACGTCCCGTGGTCCCACCACATGTAGAGCCACGGCAGAGAGCGGGGACGGTCAAGGACTTCATGGGTCTAAATCCTAAGGAGTTCTCAGGGACTGAGGGCATAGTGGTAGCTGATGACTGGCTAGATTCTGTAGAGAGGAAGCTTCTGGGAGTTAGGATGCCGGATGACCTTCAGGTCGAGGCAGCAGGATTTCTGCTGATAGACTTAGCCGGAGTCTGGTTCAGGAATGAGCCGTTGTTCGCGAGAGGTAGAGCCACCTGGGACCAGTTCAAGACCCAGTTCAAGAAGAAATTTTTCTCGACCACTGCTAGAGTAGCCATGGGGCTACGATTCCAGAACATCCAGCAGGGGAACCATTCTGTTGATGACTATGCGGGAGAGTTTAGTCGCTTGAGCCGTTTTGCTCCTAGTCTGGTTGCTGATCCAGAGGAGATGACCCGTAGGTTTTGCCATGGTCTAGTTCCAGACATTGGCATCCTTATAGTGGCGAACGGTACGACTGACTACTACCAGAGCCTAGAGTTGGCCCGGAGTATTGAGGAGCGTCTTCTGTCATGCAAGAGGCCGGCTTCTGTACATCATGAGGGACCGTCCAAGCGTCAGGCTTTCCAGCAGAAAGCACCGACGCCACCCCAGCAGACTTACCGTCCCTCTACACCACATCATCAGACCCCGCCAGTTAGAGCCCCGGGACCCCAGCAGCAGCAGCAGCGAGGAGCTATATATTCTTTCTGCGGAAGACCAGGGCATGACAGGTCCGTTTGCAGGAAGAGATTGGGGCAGTATTTAGTTTGTGGGTCTGCCACCCATCAGCTTCGGAACTGTCCAGCGGCGAAGGGACCTAGAGGACCACTCCCGACTCAGCAGCAGAGGTTTGGGCAGCATCTACAGCAGCAGAAGGGACCTCAGGAGAAGGTCTATAGCCTAGCCATTGAGCCGGAGCCGGAGCAGGTTTCGGAGCCGGATTACTTAGCTGACGTCATCACAGGTCATGTTTATTTGTATACTTTTCTAGCTGTATGTTTGTTTGATTCTGGTGCATCTTATAGCTTCCTATCATTAGAGTTTATGCATAAACATCATCTAGTAGCTACACCTACTGCGGAGATTAGTAGAGTGATGACGGGATGAGGACCAGTGCCTATTAGATCTATCTATAGATGTTCTATTTTTATAGCCGGGAGAGAGTTCAGAGGGCGATTCTTTGTGATGCCGCTCCCCGGTTATGATATCATATTGGGGATGGACTGGCTTAGCTATGCCCATACATCTATAGATTGCCATGAGGATAGTATTGTGTTCAGTCCCCCAGGCACAGCACCATTCAGTGTCAGGAGGACAGGGCCGGAGATCAGCCTAGAGCCGAACTGTTGTGCGACAGTCGGGGACGCAGCACCGCCACACCCTATCATTAGGGAGTTTATGGATGTATTCCCAGAGGATCTTCCAGGACTTCCGCCTGACAGAGATGTGGAGTTCACTATAGATCTAGTGCCGGGTTCATCACCAGTATCCCGGGCTTGCTATAGAGTGAATCCCAAGGAGGCCATAGAGATGAAAGAGCAGATTGATGACCTGTTGAAAAAGGGTTTCATTCGATCCAGTGCTTCTCCATGGGGAGCGCCAGTGCTCTTTGTGCCTAAGAAGGATGGTACAGTCCGGTTGTGTATTGATTACCGGGCCTTGAATGCCATCACTATCAAGAACAAATATCCTCTGCCCAGGATAGATGATTTGTTCGACCAATTGAGCGGGGCGAAGGTGTTTTCTAGGATAGATTTAAGATCCGGGTACCACCAGGTGAAGGTTAGGCCAGCAGACATCCAGAAGACGGCGTTCAACACGAAGTACGGGCAGTACGAGTTTCTGGTGATGCCATTTGGTCTCACAAATGTGCCAGCTGTCTTTATGAACTTGATGAATAAGACATTTCACCAGTATCTGGATAAGTTCGTCGTAGTGTTTATCGACGACATCCTGATATACTCGAAGACGCCAGAGGAGCATGCAGAGCACTTGCGGATAGTTTTGGGGGTTCTGAGGCAGGAGAGATTGTTTGCCAAATTGTCGAAGTACGAGTTCTTTTTAGTCCGAGTGGAGTTTCTCGGCCATGTAGTCACTGGAGATGGAATCTCGGTGGATCCCAAGAAGATTGCTGCAATTGAGACGTGGAAGGCTCCGACGTCAGTTTCAGAGATCAGGAGTTTTCTGGGTTTAGCAGGCTATTACAGAAAGTTCGTCCAGGACTTTGCTAGGATAGATGAACCCATGACGAAGCTGACGTGGAAGGATGCGTAGTACATCTGGTCAGAGGACTGCCAGGCGGCATTTGAGGAGCTGAAGAGGAGGCTGACGACCGCTCCAGTTCTGACTTTACCTTCAGGTTCTGGAGGTTTCACCATATACAGTGATGCTTCTGGGAAGGGGCTAGGATGTGTCCTACAGCAGCATGGGAAAGTAATTGCTTATGCATCTAGGCAGTTGCGGACTCATGAGAGGAATTATCCTACCCATGACCTAGAGTTAGCTGCGGTGATCTTTGCACTCAAGTTATGGAAACATTACTTATACGGAGAGCGTGTGGAAATCTTTACTGACCACAAAAGCTTGAAGTATGTATTCACGCAGAAAGAGCTGAACATGAGGCAAAGACGATGGTTGGAGTTGATGAAGGACTTCGACATCGATTTACAGTATCACTCCGGGAAGGCAAATGTGGTGGCGGATGCGCTGAGCAGGCATCCGATGGCATAGTATCTGATGATTGATCGGCATTTGCGGGAGGATCTGGAGAAGCTCGGTATCGAGCTAGTTCGGCCAGGATCAGTGATACAGATAATGGCGCTTTACATTCAGTCAGGTTTGATAGAGCAGATCCGGGAGGCACAGTCTACAGATGAGAGTCTTCGCAGACTTCGACCCCAGGCATTAGCTGGATTGCTGGATAACTTCACTATAGCAGAGGATGGATCCCTGAGGCATGGCAGCCGATTGTGCGTACCGAAGGGAGAGCTAGTAGAGGCAGTTTTGCAGAAGGTACACCGATCGAAATATTCTATTCACCCTGGTGCTAACAAGATGTACCGTGACTTGCGGGAACATCTTTGGTGGCACGGGATGAAGAGGGATGTATCGCGTTTTATCTCGAGATGCCTAGTTAGCCAGCAGGTCAAGGCAGAGCGCCAGAGGCCAGCTGGTTTGTTGCAGCCGTTACCCATTCCTGAGTGGAAGTGGGAACATATTACGATGGACTTCGTTTCAGGGCTTCCTCGTTCCCAAGGAGGAAAGGATGCCATCTGGGTCATCGTAGACAGGCTGACGAAGTGTGCGCACTTCATACCCTTCAAGGTGGGGCTTTCTACCGAGAAGTTGGCGGAGCTATACATGCAGCAGATAGTTCGCCTACACGGAGTGCCGGTGAGCATCGTGTCAGACAGAGACAGTAGATTCACATCCCACTACTGGAGGAGCTTGCAGGAGGAATTGGGCAGTAGGCTCAAGTTCATTACGGCGTACCACCCACAGACAGATGGGCAGTCCGAGAGGATGATACAGACACTGGAGGATATGCTGAGGACTTGCGTGCTGGACTTCGGAGGATCATGGGAGAGCCATCTGCACTTGGTAGAGTTTTCATACAACAACAGCTACCAGGCCAGTATTGGTATGTCTCATTTCGAGGCGCTTTATGGACGACGATGCCGCACACCGCTCTTTTGGGATGATGTCGGAGACAGAGTTATGCTTGGGCCAGAGATGATCACGGATGCAGCAGAGAAAGTCGGGATGATCAGAGACAGGCTCAGAGTAGCTCAGGACAGGCAGAAACACTGGGCTGATGCTAGACGCAGGCCGATGGAGTTCGCAGACGGTGATATGGTGCTAGTGAAGATATCACCTACTAGAGGGACAATCCGGTTCGGACGAGGAGGGAAGCTGAGCCCCAGATACATCGGGCCGTTCGAGGTACTTGGCAGGATCGGAGAGGTAGCTTACAGGGTTGCACTTCCACCCAACCTAGCAGGAGTTTACGACATCTTTCACGTATCTCAGCTGAGGAGATATGTTCCAGACCCCAGTCATGTGCTAGATCATTCAGAGTTGGAGGTCGGACCGAGCCTTACAGTTTCTGAGCAGCCAGTGGAGATATTAGACCGGAGAGAAAAGAGGCTGAGGAACAAGGTTATACCCCTAGTGCGAGTAGCTTGGAGCCGTCACTCCCCAGGTGAATCTACTTGGGAGAGGGAGTCGGACATGAGGGAGAGATACCCTTACTTGTTCGATCCAACCGCTGTGAAGGAACCACCCATTCCCGCTTGATACCTTAGAGGTTAGTTTCGATCGTAGCCTTAGTCATTTTGTTGCATTGCTTGCTATGTTAGAATATTGTTGGGTCTTTAATCCTTGTAAATTTCGAGGACGGAATTTTTCAAGGAGGGAAGACTTGTAAGCCCCTGATTTTTAAATTCATTTTTTATTAGTGTTAATTAAATTTTAATGTCATTTATAGCCTTAAATAATTGTTAGGAATTTTTAGGAATTTTTTTAGAATTTTTAAAAGATTTTAAATGAGTTTTAAAATACAAAAATATTGATTTATAATTTATTTAAATGTTTTAATATCAATTTGCAATTATTAGAATTGTTTTAATACTGTTTTGTAATTATTAGATTTGTTAATATATTGGTTTGCAATTTCCCAATTGTTAAGTGCAAATTTCTTTTGCACATAAACATTGCGGGGACCTTTATGCAATTTCCTAAACTCTAGGGTTTGTTTTGCAAATCCTAAACCTACCCCCCTGCCCGACAACCGACGTCTGACCGGCGACTGCCCCCGCCATTTCCGGCCAGCGCACAGCTCCTCGACCGCCCTAAACCCCTATAAATAAACCCCTCTCTCTCCCCAGTCAAAACCCTAGACTCCCCGACCATCCACCGCCGACCACAGCCTCGTTCTTCCCCGAAAACCCTAGCCGAAACCCTAACCCCGACGAACTCCTCGTCCAGCCCCCACGCCGAGTGCCACCACCCCTAACCACCGCCGACGAGTTCGCCCCGACGAGACGCATCGATCGCCACCGGAGCGCCACCGTCCCGACCACTTCTCCGCCGTCCAGACCCTTCGACAGCCCCCCGATCGACTGGACACGTGAGTAGCAGTGTCCTTACGAGTCGTGCGTGTCTCGTGTTGTGTCCATATTGTTCGCCGTGTCTTGGCGAACGTGAGCGTGGAACTGGACACGTTAGACTCGTGTCGTACGTGTCAAAATCAACCCGGACACTTAGACTCCTGTGTCCCTAACTGTCAGGACACAGGGCCGATATTTATATTTTTATTTATTGTTAATCTAACCTAAACCTAATAAAACTAACCTAAACTCTAACCCTAACACTGAGCTCGGGCTGACCCCCTGGCCAGCCCGACCCGTTTAAACACCCCCCCTTCCTGAGGACAGGGTTCGAGCCCCCTCCTTTCTGTCTTCTTTTTCTTTTTTGTTTCTTTTCTTTTTCTTTTTCTTTTTCAGTTTTATATATATATTTATATATATATGTATATATATATATTAGTATATATATATAT
The DNA here is from genome assembly GCA_029216955.1 of Iris pallida. NCBI lineage: Eukaryota > Viridiplantae > Streptophyta > Magnoliopsida > Asparagales > Iridaceae > Iris > Iris pallida. The sequence continues at coordinate 68,151,033 of JANAVB010034417.1, read as the reverse complement.
ATATATATATATATATATATATATATATATATATATGTGTATATACTGCTTTTGACAGTATTTTATATATATGTATATATTTTATAATTAGTAAAATTTTATATAAATATGTTTGTATTTATATATATATTCATATATGTATGTATTATGTATATATGTATATATTTTCATGTATATATATATATTAATATATATATACACACTTTATTGTTAAGTATTTTCCTATATATATATATATATATTTATACATATATATATATATATACCTTATAAATTAAGTATTTTTCCTTACATATATATATATGTACTTTTAAAACATAGGTAGGTATATTTTCTATATGCATAACTTTACCTTATTAAAATAATAATATTTATTTTGTCTATTACCAAATTATATTTTTATTGTATTTAAATTACTGCAACCATTTGGTGTCCAAGCCTAGCATGGGTATTTGGGCTCAAATGTGTTTTCACACATTCAAGACCTGTAAAAGTCATATTGGACTTGATTCATGGCCTTGGGTCCTGTATTTGAACTTTGGTTCAAATTATATACAAGGACAAAATACACAGATAATTAATTATTGTGTGCATTGCTGTTTTTGATTTTTCTAAAAATACTTAAATATTGCTAAAATTATGGAAAAATAGTTTTTAGATACTATGTTAAGTTGGCTAATTTAGTATAATTTTTGTAGTATTTAATTTACTGTTTTGCCACTAGTTTGGCATATAAAACCAAAACTCATTTTTTGTATACTTAGGAAAACTGATTTTTATAAAATATTTGTACTGGTTAATAAATTCCAGAAAAATTATAATAAATTTCTAGGATTAACAAAGATCACTTTGATACTTTGCTTTAAGAAAAACTAGGCTTTTTGCCTATCTCTAAAATTGTTAGAACACAATAATCTTTTGATCTATTTATTGATTAATTACGACTTGTGGCTTTTTGTGTTATTTGGAGTTTTAGTCGTGTTAAACCCCATCCCTCACTAGTGTAAAGACCCTAGAAAGTTAGTTAACATAGTGTGTCACCCCACATTGGTCTCCTATGCCAAGTCATTATTTTGGCTAGGTGCCCAGTCACAAGTCGTGTTTCACCAATTAGTGTCCTAGTGTTTTAGCTTAGTGTAAAAACTAAGTTGTTGTATTTACTTCTACAGCGACGAGTTACTGGACACCCATAGCATTGTTATCGCAGCTTTTTTTGTTTTGCTTTGCTAGAGGCAAGTACTTTCTACGAACTTTACATATTGTCACATAAATGAATTACAAACTCCACCATGTTAAATGCTGATCCTTGGGGTAGCAAGTTAGAAACTCTACATGTTGTACTTTCAGTTACTACCATGCTTAGAACTGTCTTTATGTATCTCTCACATGATAGAATACGGGTTATGGGAAAACTGATGGTAGAGTACGTGATCATGACCCCCCTATAGTAGCGAGCGAGGTCGCATTTTATATGCATACTTTGCCGTAGGCCATTATCCCGCATTTCTGTACGGATGTACACCTATGCTTGTTGACTTGTACGTATGTACATTTTATTTATATGTACCACAGTACATTGTACATCTATTGATCGATCACGTACCTGCTACAGTTTTAAACATTACATATACAGCTGTTTCTATGACATATGTATCCTTGCCATGATAGACTATGTGATGCCATGCTTTCCAGTTATTCCTCTCATGTTCATTTCCATGTTTCATATGCTAGTTTGCTAGATTTAGTGCTTGCTCCCGTCCTGACAGGATAACGTTGTAGGTGTCCTTACTGAGGAGGAGTTACTCTGCAACTCATATTATGGGATTACTGCCGAGGACCCGGCTCTGCTTTACGGGGATGTTCCTGCAGGGAACCTCGCCTAGTTGTCTTTTGTTTACTTAGACTTTTGAGAGTAGACATGTATTAGACTACATCATTTTGTAACTGGACATGTATCCAGTTTTACATTTCAGTTCACTTGTACTTGGATATTTTACTATATACGACGACTTTTGTGTTTGGAGCATTTATGATTCTTCTTCACTTATAGAACTGTTAGCACATTTAGTCTTATCCTGTTGTCTTTAGAACAGCTTACTACGTTTTATCTCAACGTAGGCTGGGCATGACTCGGCCTGGCCCAACAATTTGGGTAGCGGGTCGTGACATATACACACACACCCACTCTCTAATTTGCAGTCCACACACACACACACCCCATTATGGACACACACCCACTCTCTAACTTGCAGTCCCCATTTGTGCTATGTTGCCGCCAAATTTTATGTTCAGATCAATACTTTTCATCCCCGGTATGATCGTGAACAGAGCTTGACATTGGCGACTCGGTTCGGCCCCTTTTCTGTGAAAAAGGTACCGAAGGGCCGTAAGAAGGAGAGTGTTGTTCTCACTGTGAAGTCAGCCATAGTACCGCGGCCAGAGGCTATCTTTAGGGAGCCACCAGCGTCTCCCAAAGAAGACGCGAAAGATAATGATTCTTCTCCTCTCAATCCTCCTCAGAAGAAGAAAGATTCAACTGAATTGGCCCAGGAGCCAACCTTAAAGCGAAATAAGAAAACCGTTGCCCTGAGGAGAGCCAAGGAAGTAGGTGCTGGCTCGCCTCCCTTGAGGAGGTCCTCCCGGCAAACTGGAAGAGGAGGAACGGCATCACGGGCCGTTATTATTCGGGAGGTAGATCCCTTCCTAGACTCCATGGTCGTTCTGGTCAAGCCTTTAGAAGCTTTCTCACCCTTGCGTTTGTCCTTTACACAGGACCCCAAAATTGCAGCTAAGGCAGGTGCTCCTCATCTGAGGAGGTGGATGTGATGACAGAGTCCCATGCTCGTCCTCGACTGATAGATGAGGGCGTGTCTTCTTTGGTTGTAAGACTTGAGCGACGGGGTGATCAGGACGAAGGCCCAGACCATGACAGCGATCAGAAGATCAATTTCTCCTACGATATATCTGTGGGGGATATGTCTACAATAGGAACTGCGATGAAAGAGTTGGACGAAAATCAAGTCCAATCGGCTTATCCTCCTGCGGGTATGTCATCTTTGTGCCTCTCTTCGGATGAGATTTTTCGACTTTAATTTTGCGTGCTTCTCGTGAGGCTGACCACGATTATATGTTCCCTTGTAGACAAGGGGAAGGAACCCCTCGCGAAGATAGTCCCCGCTATTAGGGAAGGGACAAAAGTTGTTTTTAGCTCCTCCAATTTTGCTGGTACGGAGGGAGCTGTTAGCGAGCCAATATTGGCTTCAGAAGGAAAGGTTGAGCAGCCTGCTGAGGGGGCTGTTGCTGAATCCACTCATGTTCCGACCGAGATTGTGGGAGATATCAGACCTGATGCCACTCAGGGCCTTGATATTGTTCTTCTTGAACGGTCTGAGCCTGCTCTTGGTTCCCCTGAAGCCAAGGTTGATGGCGTAGTCCAGGCTGAAGTTGAGCAAGCCGAAGGTACGGGATTACAACTCTTTCGCATTTCCTTTCCTCTTTTTTGGTTACTAATGTATATATTATTTTCTTTGTCAGGTTCGTCTTCTTGTCAGGTATTCCTTCCTGGAGCGGAAGAGACTTTCTAAGCTTCTTCTCCGACGACCTCCACCGAAAATGAGGAGATAGCCCAGGAAGTTGTCAAAGCTTTCTACTCTGTACTGAAAGTGAAGCTTCCTGGAGTCTTAAATCGGAATGCTGCCTCCGGCCCTGTGAAGGCTGTTACCGAATGCCAAGTGGCGACCCTCGAGAGCATTGCCGGCTATAAAGAGCGGGCCAATACTCTGAGGAAAGTTCTGCATGACCCGGAGGGTCAGGTGGCCAGGTTCTGGGATACCAAACAGCGGAGCCCGACGTCATTGTTCCATGCAGAGGATGAGGCTTTGATGATGGCTCTTGCAGAGGAGAAGGCTACTTTCCAGGTAAGGAAGGACGCCCTCGATCGGAAGATCGGCGAATTGGCTGACCAATATGGTCAGTTCAACGCTGTAAATGAGGTATATGTCGTCTCGAAGAACAAACTTGCTGCATAGATCACCGAGTGGTATAATCATATCGTGCTGATCAAGAACGAGATTGCCCAACTGGAAGCCGACTTGAGGGCAACGACATCTGAAGAGGAGGATTATTTGTCTCAGGCTGCCATGACTGCCACCATTTTTGCCCATTTAGAAGAACAGCTGGCGAAGTTGGAGGGAGAGCATCTGTGTCTGACCCTTTTTGAGGATGAAGCTGCTCGTCAAGAAGAGGTACGCCGTCGAGCTACCGCGAAGTCTGAAGCCGAAATCACGGCTCTAAGGAACAACATCAATCGCTTATGTATCCCTTAGATTCTTTGTAACTTTCTTTTTTTTCCAGCTGTCACGACTCTTGTACCCTTTTTTCGTCTCTTGATAGACGTTTGAGTAAAGAATAAAGAATCTTTTCAAAGTAAATGTGGCTTTGTGAAATACCGGAACTAGAGCTAAATAGCAGAGATATTTCTGGTAGGTATTCCGCTGGAGAATTTTGATGTGGACCTATTATCTGTTTTTATATTCAAGTTATTCAAATATAGATAATAAGTTTAACGAAGCTGCTAGTTGAGGTAATATGGACGTAATAACAGAGGGTGTTCTATATCTGACCAGAGGTAATATGGACATGGAAAGGTATATAACATTAGGTGGAACTGGATAGTTCAGAGGTAACATGGACATGATTATCCTTGATGAATGCTTTGCTCAGAGGTTATGTGGACAGGGCAAAACATTTAATCATTCCACTGGGGAAATAATTATCAAAAAAAATTCAGATATAATAGAGACGTGACTTGTTTTCGTCAAACTGAGTTTGGACAGAGTCAAAAACGGGAATGATTCCACTGGAAAATTTTTTAGAGGACCTATTGTCCAGGGCGTATTCAAGACTCTTGAAATACGGATAATAGTTAGATAATTTTTCGAATCATATAAACATCGTACTGTACATTTACATGACTGAACATATGTGAACATTATGTAAAAAGGGTTACACATAGTACTTTTTTAGGAACTTGCCGTTGATAGGCATCATGAGCAAGTCACCATCGGACTTGGTTAGTCGGTACGCACCGTTAGAATACACTGATTTTATGATGAAATTAAGGACATTCCCATTTAGGCAGGAATTTTTCTTTTGTTTTGTGCATCATGAACATTGGTCTTCTCACTGCTAGGACTAGATTGCCGACTTGGAAGATTATTTCCTTCACTTTTTTATTGAAGGCTCTAGAAAGGCGTGCTTGGTATAGCTCAATGAGCTGCTGAGCTAGCAAGCATTTTTCGTCTAGCGCTTCGAGCTCCTGGAGTCGCAGACGGTAGCTTTCTTCGGTAGTCAACTTGCTGGCTAAGGCTACTCGAAGAGAAGGAATCTGAATTTCTAGGGGAAGAACTGCTTCACTCCCATAAACCAGAGAGAATGGCGTACTGCCTGTTGGAGTCCGGACCGTTGTACGATAGGCCCATAGACATTCACCGAGCTTCTCATTCCAATCGTGCTTGTTTGAAGAGACGAACTTCTTGAGAAGTTTAATAATGGTTTTATTGAAGATTTCTGCTAGCCCATTAGCCGCTGGATTGTAGGCAGTAGAGGCTACATTCTGGATTCGATTCCTATCGCAGAACCGATAGAATGCATGGCTTGTGAATTATGGACCATTATCATGGATGATCCTGCGAGGTAGACCGAAGCGATAGATGCACATTTGACGCCTTCACTTCGGTGAGCGGTATAGCTTCCGCCCATTTGGAAAAGTAATCGATTATGGCTAGGATGAACCGATGTCCTTTGGAGGATGGCGGGCTGATTGGTCCTATGACGTCCATACCCCAGGCTTCAAAAGGCCAAGATACTGCTGTCGGGTGTAAAAACTCCGAAAGTTGATGAATAAAATCGGCGTGGAACTGACAAGCTCTACACTTTTTTGCATATTCAACAGCATCTGCTATCATTGTGGGCCAGTAATAACCCATTCGTTTGAGGCAATCTTGTAATTTGGGGCCTGGTTGATGTGCACCACAGACTCCATCGTAAGCCTCCCGGAGTGCATGTTTGGCTTCTGTGTCTGATAAGCATCGTAATAGTAGCCCATTCGTAAGAGTGTCGGTACAACATCTTGGTAGCTGTGTCGTAGTAAAATCTGAGGGATCGCCTTTGGATAGACACTGCTTCCTTTGGGTCCTCGGGGAGGATTCCATAGACGGCGTAGTCTATGAAGGAAAATATCCAGTCTTTAACATCGACGTTTGTTTCCGTTGTGTAACTGTGATAAATATGCAAGGCATTTTTCACACAGAATAGTTCTCGACCATACACTGTAATCGACTGCTGAGTATTGGTAGAGACGGTCAAGAAAGCAGCAAGACCGGCTAGAGCATCTGCTTCTATATTCTGTAGTCGAGGCACGTGCTTGATGAAGAATCCAGATCAAAGTAGATGCCAACTCGATTGTTGCTTTGTAGTAGGGGATGAGATCTTCGTGACGAACTTCATAATCCCCTCGGACCTGACTAACTATTAGCTTAGAATCACCGTAAGCTTCTAGATAGTCAACTCCTAGTTGCTTTGCCAGTTGCAGGCCAATTAATAGAGCATTATATTCGGCCACGTTGTTGGTGCATGGTTCCACGAGAGAATATGCATGATGTATAACTAGATGATCAGGTGACACGAGTACGACGCCAACTCCGGCTATAGTATTTCCTTTGGGTCATGTTCTTGATGCACCGTCAAAGAACAATCTCTAAATGGGGATTTTTTCAGTTGCAGTGTCAGACTCCACTACTTCATCGATGATTTCGTCGTAGAGTTTGGACGATTCTGGCACCGGATGAGCTGCTAGGAAATCAGCTAATGCTTGGCCTTTTACTGCCTTCTGAGGAACGAAGAGCATATCATATGGAGTCAATAGCATTGCCCATGTAGCTAAACGGGAATTGAGAGAGCCCGGTTTAGTCATGAGTATTCTGAGAGGGTTTACTTTAGATTGTGGATAGCCTGCCCAAACACATAGTGGCGTGTCTTCTGGATGGAAAATACTAGTACAAGGCACTCCTTCTCTACAGGTGTGTATCTGTGTTCGGCACCCACCATTGTGCGTCTGAGATAGTAGATTGCCTGTTCATGGTCGTTTTCATTCTTCTAAGCTAAGAGGGCGCCAAGAGAATGGTCCATAGCACGAACATATAGTAAGAAAGGCTTCCCCATTATTGGAGCTACCAATACTAGAGGGCTTGTGAGACACGCCTTGATGTCGTCGAATGCGCGTTGACATTGTTCAGTCCAGACGTGTAACGCCCAGTCCCAAAATACGTAGGACTAGGAACATAGACATGCCAGCTGTATACATACGAAGTATACTCCAATATATGGAAACCTCGTATGAATACATAAGCTGTTAAATGCAGTAGAACCATAAGTAATCTCATCCACACAAATAAATGAATAAAAGATATCATATAATGATAATGAATTGTCTTGATACAATACGTTGCGCGGAGACAAATCCACTACCAACAAGTAAAGAAAAAATACATGAGAAAAGAAATAATTTTTGGCGAGTGAAGCGAAGATGATCCAAATGCAATCATCCTCGAAGAAATGGCGATGAACACGGCTAGAGCTAGAACACCTGCGAAAGACAATAGCACACACCTGGAGAGATAACCAGGTCCTCAGAGGAACGTAACAAGACACATAATATCATGCCATATAAACTGAATAAATATTGCTCAAATAAATAAGTCAATTGAATTATAACATGGTCTAATATGCACCTATTGAACGAGCGTACCATCCTCCCAACCAAACATGGACAGGAGATGGTAAACTAATTCACGGTGACGTATCTTTCCATGCTATGAATCCAATATGGTATTCGGACCCCAACAAGGTTCAATACCTTCTCATCAAAGTAGTAAGTCACACCTACAATCAAACAAGGACAAGATATGACAAACTAATCTGCGACAAGTTATTGTTCCAAGCCACGGTCAGATACAAGTACCCAAACCAAAAGTACTCGTACCTAACGGATAAAGGTAGCATACCGTTCTAAGTGAAATGTAGTTAAGAACAATCCTTCCTACGCATGGACCCTGGCTGAATAGGATCGGCATAGTCCCCCCTTGGGGTAGTAGAGGCCCAATCAGTAAGAGCATAACGTTCCGCAGAATGTCAGTGGTCGTCAGTAATCATGGGTCATCAGCCCCGTATCTCCAGCAGAGAATCCGGCTCACAAGGGAAAGTGTATCAAAGCCCATACGCTAAAGAATTGTCCTCCCCGTCCAATGCCTACTATGTTGTATCCACAACAGTAACCTCTATAACTGCTAAGTCAAACTAGCATGCAACCTCTATTAGCGGTTATTCCTATCGTACGGCTTGTACGTACTGGTGGCCAGCCAATCACGCACGTCCGTGTTCTATATGCGACACAACTTTGTGGTACAGTGTGTCAAGGCCATGAATGCAACACACAAAGGTGGTCCCTTAAATCTAGGTTTAATGTATAAGAAAAATAATATATAGCAGGAAATATAATTGAGTGGTATATTGCCTCTACCACCTCAGAACGAGATGTATGTTGACCCTTTCTATAGAATAGCAATGAGACTATGGGTACTGCGTAGTACCGAAACGTAGCTGGGAGTCATGTATTGTTGTTAGATGACTCGAGTGTCCCCTGACGGTGATGCTATGTTGGGTAGCAAGATTCTAGAAATTGTAACCGGTTGGCTTGGTTAGAAATTGTTAGTCGAGTGATGACTCAGACTAGTAAGACAGTTAGTATGTTATGGATAAATTGATTTGGCTAGAGAATGTTGTGGCTAAGAACATTTGAATGTGGACTTCGGTTGGTTGGATGCAAATCAAACGTGGCTAATACAAAGTTGGTTGCTAAACTGAAAGTTTGAAAATATTGTCGGTGAATCAAAGGAATATTAGAGATCTGTGTAGTGACCCTAAGGTGTAATAGATGTCAATCCATCTTGATCACCAAAGGATAGTCGTTGCATAGGTGCATGATGCTGAGGAATTGAATTGTACTAAAAAAATAACAAGTAGTGACTCTGAATACTGTTGTTGCCTAGAGGATGGTTAAGTGATACATAAATTGTCGGATTGAATGGATGAACTATTTGACCATTGCTGCATGAGATTTAAGAATGTCCGTAAGATAGTTTGATGATTGAGAAACAAATGGGAACAAGAAATTGCAAACGTGTTGGATAACGTCGGTATAGGTGATTGTTGGTTGGAATATAGATTGTTGGCTTATGACTTAGTGGTGTGACTCTGTCATACGGACTGAATAGTACGATTCTATAGTTATGTTAAGACTATCGGAACCGATGACCCTTGAATAGTTAGCCTTGGCTTATGGATTCGTGTGAGTACAAAGGATTTAGAATAGAAATTGAATCATTGGGAATTTACTTGATGGATTATTAGAACGATGAGAATCATATGTCGGGTTGAGATTTGACCGTAATGTTGATAGATCGATCTTAGTCGATCGTTGGGTAAGTCTAGAGTGAACCTCTGTGGGAATTATTTTCTTGAGAAAGACACTAGATAGATAGACTTGACCCTAGAAACCGTAGGCTGTATGACCAATTGTTGGCATAGCCAACAATGGCGATTAGTTATTCAGACTGAGTTAAAACCCATAGGTTTGGGTAGAGTTCCTTAGAACTGTTGGTTGCTTGTTGGCCTTAAGAATAAGAAACTAGTATAACCCTAGTAGCCGTCCACTCTAGGGAAGTCACCTAAACGATTAAGTTTAGATGTCAGTGTAGCTAGCCTTAGAGATTGACTGAATAATTTGTGACCATTAGAGACCCATATGATATCCTTGTGGCATTGAATGAGAGACAGTGATAATGAGTATTGACCTAAGGGAATGTATGCTTCAACTTGTGCCTTAAGAGATGTTTGACCCTTGAGGATTATATGTCGGCCATAAGTGGGAATTGCAATCGTAAGGTAAGACTTGAGTGTACCTATAGTCGGGTAGCTAAGTTAACCTTGACTGTTGCATAGAATTATACCCTGACTCGGGTAATCAATAGTGGGTGACGTCGGATTGTGTCTTATAGAAAACATGAATTGCCTCGATGAGAAATATTGTTGGATTTGGGAAGGAATATGATTGCATATTGTGAACTCTTGATATGATTGGCTCTAAGTTAGACCCTTGATCGAATGTTAGAAATGTTATGCTTGGGTATAGAGCTTAACCAAATTGTCCCTGATATTAAGTATTGTGGCCTGGAAGATAGTGATTGTGGCAAAGTGAATAAAGCAATAAGTCAATTGAAAGGATGCTAAGTCGGATTTAGAAAAGAGAGTTATATTGTAGCTGATCGAATCGCACTAACATGGAAGCTGACTGAAGTACATATATTTTAGGGATGCCTAAAATATGTGTATGGATCCAGCCGAAGTGATTGGTTGCGATTGAGATAACATTATGGGAAGAATTTATCGCACTAGCGCGGACTTTGGCTGAAATGCATATGTTTTGGGGACGCCTAAAATATGTGTATGGATCCAAACGAAGTGATATGTTGCGACCGAGATAGAAATGTTGGTGAATCAATGAGAAGTTGCAAATAATTGAAAAAGAGATAGACATATCGAATCATTGATGGATTTAAATGGTACAGTTGGATAGCTATTTTGAGATGACCGAGTGTGCTGAAATGAATATTGAATTGAAGCTGAATGAATAACTCGTTGTGATTAAGTGAATCTAGTAGAATAGTTGTTTCCTTAAGTTTTGAGGACGAAACTTTTTCTGAGTGGTATATTATGTAATGCCCCGCTCCGCACGAGACATTTGTCGACTTATAGGATGGGATCAAAATATTGGACCGTGACTTATGTTGGGAATCGGAAGAATTGAGACTGATGCAGTCTCCACTTAGCTAGCTAGATGGAATGGGTATTGGAACGTGGCTTGCTGGTGGAGCTACGCATAGTAGAATTGTATGAGATCGGAACAGGAAGACCCTTTATTGCAAGTGAGTGGAACTGTCCTTCCTCCTCCTTACTCCTTCAAGCTTAATAAATAAAGTATTGAAATGCTATGAATTGTCCCTAAATGTCCCATATGTTAGTTGCTAAATAATAGAGATGCTTATGCTGAGAATTATTGAAATGTACAATACATTTAAACTGCTAATGTGATTCGATGCCTGAGATTGAATTGATAACATTGTTCCTTATGTTTAATGCTGCTGAAACGATAAAACACTTGAATAATGAGATGCCTTGTGAATGATAGAATAAGAAATGAACTGTCTATGCTATCGACCCAATGAACTGAATGAGACACTAGAATTATGTACTCTCTGTATATCTGTTGCAAGAATATGAAATGCTGCCTGTCCCTTATAAGAAATGAATGAATGAATAAAAGTCCCTATGAAATGAATGAATGTTACGTCCCTCTTAAGAAAGGAATGATATGAGATACGTTGCAATAAAGTAATGAATGAGAAAAGATAAAGCTGGGATCGTTGAGATCACCAAATGAAATGATGGTAATGATGAAATGAATAAGTCATTAAATATGACTAATGATGTACTGTTGCCTTTACTTTCCTTAATATGTTATACCATGCGATTTTGTTCACAATCGACTCGGACACGCATTCGCCTGGTCATGGACAACTTGTATACAAGGTTTGAGTAGTAATTTTCTCGAACGGTTCCTAGGGCCCTGGGGACCGATTCGGCCTAGGAGGAAATAATAATGAGTGCTATGGGAGCACGGATAAGGCGGGGTGGCATAGAGGCTCGCCACCTACTATGCTGACCGTATTATCTTAAAATGAAATGAAATGAAAAGAGTCCATATGGTTTAACAACACCAGTGACCATGTAGTCGGGATACGTGCTAATGAATGTTTTGTGCAGGTAGAGTAAGTATATCGGATAACCTGTATTTGATGCAGGTACGAGAAGTCGGCTATCGGTAAGAAATCACATAATTGTGATATTGTATAAGTTGGTTTAACTTGCCTGCTTTACATGTTCCATTCAAGTATGCTAGAAAGATGCCTTACCTTAAATAGTGCTCAAACATAACATCTATGCTAAGTGATGCTTAAAGTGAGAATTGTCATAACATGTTTAAGATGTTAATGTTAACAATGCTTCAATGACGCCTTTGCATGATAATACCAAGAATGCTAAAAATGATATGTCCACATGAATGCTACTAAGAATATGTTTACAAGCTTCACTCTGATTATTGCCCATGAACTGTAAACTGATGTTAGGCTCCAAGTCGAAAGATCATTCTGTAAATGCTTGCTTAAATGATCACTTTAATGTTGGTTTATGCGAGTGGGTTGGATTCTGCTCGCCAGTACATAGATGATGTGCTGACCCACGTTTTGTGGGCAGGTGCTCGTGCTTGGAATGTTCTACACACGAAGATTGGCTTGATTGGTCCCGCGGCATCGAGAATTTGTTGGGCATACAGAAGCTCTCCTTGCACAAGATGAAGTCTTCTGTTTATAAAGGGCATAATGTATGGAACATTATAACAAGTTGTACCAGTGAGATTGTAAGCCAAGTCGGTATATTGAGTTGTAATCCAATGTATCCAAGTATCAAATGTAAGCTTTGTAGCATTGTTCAGTTGGCTTCCAATGTAAAGTGAGATGTGTTGTAAGCATTATATTTCAATACAAGTCTTGTACTCTTCTTTATTTATCAATAAAGAGAATAAAGTTCTATATATATCTCTTTGAGACTTCAAGTTATCCTTTTATCTCCGCTGCCATAAAAAAGTGATGTGCTTCTGTTCAATAAGAAAGATTGTCCTCATTAACTTTAATTTGTCTGCTTCGGCCGCTGCGATGTATTTCTATTTGAAGATTATCGATTATGTACCATCTTTGCCTTGTACAAGTGCAATACCAGACTTGTACGGCATCACGCCCAAGCGAGGACGATTGATTCCAAGAGATAAATTATGTCAATAAATGACTCTACGAATCGGGGCATGACAAATTGGTATCAGAGCACGGCTTTACGTCCTTGGTCTCTTCTTTGATTTATTCTAAATCAAAGTTGCATCGATGATTAACCAAAGTTGCTTCCGCGATCACTCAACGTTGCTTCCGCGATTAAATCAAAGATTGCTTCCGCGATTATGCTATTGTTGTTCGGTAATCATCCTTATGTTATCTGTGCTTGAAAGTTCGTTGACTCTTGGCTGCTCACTGGATGTTCCATACAATAAGTCTATATACATTGTGATGCCCCTGAATTAATGATTATTATTGGTTTAGACACAAATAACCCAACAATGACTTGATGCTATAGTATGCTATGTTGTGAATGCTGTTTGGAATTTTGGGAATAAAAAAAGTGGCTGGGTATGCTGTAACAAGTTGAGAATTGCATGTGATGGGAAAAAATTTGGGAATGAATAATTGATGGATGAGTTCAACAGAATTAATGAGTTGACTCATATGTGCTCGCTAGTACTTTCGAGACCCTAAGAATATTGGCTTGAGATATTGAGACACCGAGATGTTGGCTAAGTGTTGTGATCATTATAGATCACGAATGTCCGAAATAGATTGAGTTGGTATTATTTAAGGATGGCTTCGTTTCTGAGTGGTATATTGCCTCTACCACCTCAGAACGAGATGTATGTTGACCCTTTCCATAGAATAGCAATGAGACTATGGGTACTGGGTAGTGCCGAGACATAACTGGGAGTCATGTATTGTTGCTAGATAACTCGAGTGTCCCCTGACGGTGATGCTATGTTGGGTAGCGAGATTCTAGAAATTGTAACCGGTTGGCTTGGTTAGAAATTGTTAGTCGAGTGATGACTCAGACTAGTAAGACAGTTAGTATGTTATGGATAAATTGATTTGGCTAGAGAATGTTGTGGCTAAGAACATTTGAATGTGGACATCGGTTGGTTGGATGCAAATCAAATGTGGCTAATACAAAGTTGGTTGCTAAACTGAAAGTTTGAAAATATTGTCGGTGAATCAAAGGAATATTAGAGATCGGTGTTGTGACCCTAAGGTGTAATAGATGTCAATCCATCTTGATCACCAAAGGATAGTCGTTGCATAGGTGCATGATGCTGAGGAATTGAATTGCACTAAAAAAATAACAAGTAGTGACTCTGAATACTGTTGTTGCCTAGAGGATGGTTAAGTGATACATAAATTGTCGGATTGAATGGATGGATGAACTATTTGACCATTGCTGCATGAGATTTAAGAATGTCCGTAAGATAGTTTGATGATTGAGAAACAAATGGGAACGAGAAATTGCAAACGTGTTGGATAACGTCGGTATAGGTGATTGTTGGTTGGGATATAGATTGTTGGCTTATGACTTAGTGGTGTGACTCTGTCATACGGACTGAATAGTACGATTCCATAGTTATGTTAAGACTATCGGAACTGATGACCCTTGAATAGTTAGCCTTGGCTTAAGGATTCGTGTGAGTACAAAGGATTTAGAATAGAAATTGAATCATTGGGAATTTACTTGATGGATTATTAGAACGATGAGAATCATATGTCGGGTTGATATTTGACCGTAATGTTGATAGATCGATCTTAGTCGATCGTTGGGTAAGTCTAGAGTGAACCTCTGTGGGAATTATTTCCTTGAGGAAGACACTAGATAGATAGACTTGACCCTAGAAACCGTAGGCTGTATGACCAATTGTTGGCATAGCCAACAATGGCGATTAGTTATTCAGACTGAGTTAAAACCCATAGGTTTGGGTAGAGTTCCTTAGAACTGTTGGTTGCTTGTTGGCCTTAAGAATAAGAAACTAGTATAACCCTAGTAGCCGTCCACTCTAGGGAAGTCACCTAAACGATTAAGTTTAGCTGTCAGTGTAGCTAACCTTAGAGATTGACTGAATAATTTGTGACCATTGGAGACCCATAGGATATCCTTGTGGCATTGAATGAGAGACAGTGATAATGAGTATTGACCTAAGGGAATGTATGCTTCAACTTGTGCCTTAAGAGATGTTTGACCCTTGAGGATTATATGTCGGCCATAAGTGGGAATTGCAATCGTAAGGTAAGACTTGAGTGTGCCTATAGTCGGGTAGCTAAGTTAACCTTGACTGTTGCATAGAATTATACCCTGACTCGGGTAATCAATAGTGGGTGACGTCGGATTGTGTCTTATAGAAAACATGAATTGCCTCGATGAGAAATATTGTTGGATTTGGGAAGGAATATGATTGCATGTTGTGAACTCTTGATATGATTGGCTCCAAGTTAGACCCTTGATCGAATGTTAGAAATGTTATGCTTGGGTATAGAGCTTAACCAAGTTGTCCCTGATATTAAGTATTGTGGCATGGAAGATAGTGATTGTGGCAAAGTGAATAAAGCAATAAGTCAATTGAAAGGATGCTAAGTCAGATTTAGAAAAGAGAGTTATATTGTGGCTGATCGAATCGCACTAACATGGAAGTTGGCTGAAGTACATATGTTTTAGGGACGCCTAAAATATGTGTATGGATCCAGCCGAAGTGATTGGTTGTGACTGAGATAACATTATGGGAAGAATTTATCGCACTAGCACGGACTTTGGCTGAAATACATCTGTTTTGGGGACGCCTAAAATATGTGTATGGATCCAAACGAAGTGATATATTACGACCGAGATAGAAATGTTGGTGAATCAATGAAAAGTTACAAATAATTGAAAAAGAGATAGACAGATCGAATCGTTGATGGATTTAAATGGTACAGTTGGATAGCTATTTTGAGATGACCGAGTGTGCTGAAATGAATATTGAATTGAAGCTGAATGAATAACTCGTTGTGATTAAGTGAATCTAGTAGAATAGTTGTTTCCTTAAGTTTCGAGGACGAAACTTTTTCTGAGTGGTATATTATGTAATGCCCCGCTCCGCACGAGGCATTTGGTCGACTTATTGGATAGGATCAAAATATTGGACCGTGACTTATGTTGGGAATCGGAAGAATTGAGACTGATGTAGTCTCCACTTAGCTTGCTAGATGGAATGAGTATTGGAACGTGGCTCGCTGGTGGAGCTACGCATAGTGGAATTGTGTGTGATCGGAACAGGAAGACCCTTTATTGCAAGTGAGTGAAACTGTCCTTCCTCCTCCTTACTCCTTCATGCTTAATAAATGAAGTATTGAAATGCTATGAACTGTCCCTAAATGTCCCATATGTTAGTTGCTAAATAATAGAGATGCTTATGCTGAGAATTATTGAAATGTACAACACATTTAAACTGCTAATGTGATTCGATGCCTGAGATTGAATTGATAACATTGTTCCTTATGTTTAACGCTGCTGAAACGGCAAAACACTTGAATAATGAGATGCCTTGTGAATGATAGAATAAGAAATGAACTGTCTATGCTATCGACCCAATGAACTGAATGAGACACTAGAATCATGTACTCTCTGTATATCTGTTGCAAGAATATGAAATGCTGCCTGTCCCTTGTAAGAAATGAATGAATGAATAAATGTCCCTATGAAATGAATGAATGTTACGTCCCTCTTAAGAAAGGAATGATATGAGATACGTTGCAATAAAGTAATGAATGAGAAAAGATAAAGCTGGGATCGTTGAGATCACCAAATGAAATAATGGTAATGATGAAATGAATAAGTCATTGAATATGACTAATGATGCACTATTGCCTTTACTTTCCTTAATATGTTTTACTATACGATTTTGTTCACAATCGAGTCGGACACGCATTCGCATGGTCATGGACAACTTGTATACAAGGTTTGAGTAATAATATCCTCGAACGGTTCCTAGGACCCTGGGGACCGATTCGGCCTAGGAGGAAATAATGATGAGTGCTATGGGAGCACGGATAAGGCAGGGTGGCATAGAGGCTCACAACCTACTATGTTGACCGCATTATCTTAAAATAAAATGAAATGAGAAGAGTCCATATGGTTTAACAACACCAGTGACCATGTAGTCGGGATGCGTGCTAATGAATGTTTTGTGCAGGCAGAGTAAGTATATCGGATAACCTGTATTTGATGCAGGTACGAGAAGTCGGCTATCGGTAAGAAATCACATAATTGTGATATTGTATAAGTTGGTTTAACTTGCCTGCTTAACATGTTCCATTCAAGTATGCTAGAAAGATGCCTTACCTTAAATAGTGCTCAAACATAACATCTATGCTAAGTGATGCTTAAAGTGAGAATTGTCATAACATGTTTAAGATGTTAATGTTAACAATGCTTCAATGACGCCTTTGCATGATAACACCAAGAATGCTAAAAATGATATGTCCACATGAATGCTACTAAGAATATGTTTACAAACTTCACTCTGATTATTGCCCATGAATTGTAAACTGATGTTAGGCTCCAAGTAGAAAGATCACTCTATAAATGCTTGCTTAAATGATCACTTTAATGTTGGTTTATGCGAGTGGGTTGGATTCTGCTCGCCAGTACATAGATGATGTGCTGACCCACGTTTTGTGGGCAGGTGCTCGTGCTTGGAATGTTCTACACACGAAGATTGGCTTGATTGGTCCCGCGGCATCGAAGATTTGTTGGGCATACAGAAGCTCTCCTTGCACAAGATGAAGTCTTCTGTTTATAAAGGGCATAATGTATGGAACATTGTAATAAGTTGTACTAGTGAGATTGTAAGCCAAGTCGGTATATTGAGTTGTAATCCAATGTATCCAAGTATCAAATGTAAGCTTTGTAGCATTGTTCAGTTGGCTTCCAATGTAAAGTGAGATGTGTTGTAAGCATTATATTTCAATACAAGTCTTGTACTCTTCTTTAATTATCATTAAAGAGAATAAAGTTCTATATATATCTCTTTGAGACTTCAAGTTATCCTTTTATCTCCGCTGCCATAAAGAAGTGATGTGCTTTTGTTCAATAAGAAAGATTGTCCTCATTAACTTTAATTTGTCTGCTTCGGCCGCTGCGATGTATTTCTATTTGAAGATTATCGATTATGTACCATCTTTGCCTTGTACAAGTGCAATACCAGACTTGTACGACATCACGCCCAAGCGAGGACGATCGATTCCAAGAGATAAATGACTCTACAAATTGGGGCGTAACAAAATATAGTTAAGAACAATCCTTCCTACGCATGGGCCCTGGCTAAATAGGATCGACGTAGTCCCCCCTTGGGTACCTGAGGCCCCATCAGAAAGAGCATGACGTTCTGCAGAATCGTCAGTGGCCATCAGTAATCATGGGTCATCAACCCCGTATCTCCAGCGGAGAGTCTGGGTCACAAGGGATGTGCATCGAAGCCCATACGCTAAGGAATTGTCCTCCCCGCCCAATGCCTACTGTGTTGTATCCACAACACAAAACTACTATAACCGCTAAGTCAAACTAGCATGCAATCTCTATTAGCGGTTATTCCTATCGTACGGCTTGTATGTACTGGTGGCCAGCCAATCACGTACGTCCGTGTTCTACATGCGACACACAACTTCGTGGTACAACGTGTCAAGGCCAATGAATGCAACACACAAGGTGGTCCCTTAAACCTAGGTTTAATGTGTAAGAAAAATAATACATAGCAGGAAATATAAATGAACAGTAAGTTCTAACAGGTTATGCCATGTATCACAGTTTATTTTGCATTAAAAAAATAATGAACAATGCATGAAATATGAGCTAAAATAAATAAACTACAAATGGCAAGGTGTCTTGCCTGGTAGTACGCCTGGTGTGCTGCAATGATCAAGATGGCATGAACTGTGACTTCGGGTAACAACTACACAAGGTGACCTCTGATGTCGGCACGGTCGGTTCCATTATGTCCAGAAGGGTCAAATTAGTTAGTATGGACATAAGGTAGGACAGAATTGGCATGAGGATATGAATAATGGGCTTAGTCATGGAAAGGGAAAAATCAAAGGAGAAATAATAAATAATATAGATACAAATATTTGAAAATACTTATAATATTTGAAAACTAGATTTTATTATTAAATAATATTTATGGAAAAAGACCTAAAGTCAAGAAAAATCTTTTTTTTTTTTGGCTAAAACTCTAAATTCGTCAAAAAATAGAATTGGTAGAAACTATATTTTTATTTACTTGAAATATTTGTAGATAAATTTTCTAGGGAAATCATAAAATAAAATAATAATTTTAGGTAAAACTCTAGGTTTGTAAAAGTATTTTTTTTTGTTAGTAGTGAACTATATTTGGATTAACCCAAAATATATTTGAGAAATATATAAAGACTAAAATAACGTTTTAGAGCTAACCCAAATTCGGAAAGATTTATAGGTTTAGTTAATTAATATAAAAAAAATACCACTTGATAAAAATACCCTAATATAATAATAAAACATAATAATAACAATATAATAATAATAATAATAATAATAATAATAATAATAAGAATAATAATAATAATAATAATATAATCATCTGCTCTTGTTGTTTCCTCTAATAAATTAAAAAAATCAAGTGGCCAAGCTGTCTTCATCTCGTTTCACCGAGAGATGGACAACAACAGCAGCAAAGTTATAATAATAATAATAATAACTATAATAATAATAATAATAGTAATGATAAAATAATAAACATATGATAATAATAATAATAAATAAATAAGTAATAATAATAATAAAATAACAAGCCATCTTTCCCAGTCTGCACGAATTAACATAAGAGGGGGGTTTTTATAAAAAAAACAGAAGAGGGGAAATAGTTTAGAGAGGGGAGAGAGAAAGAGATTTCGAGTGAGCGAGAGAGAGGGACAGGCGAGAGAGAGGGAGAGGAAGAGGCGGTGGAGAGGAAAGGTGCGGCTCAGGCGGGGTTCGACGGACGGCGCGACGAGGGGAGGAGTTCGGGGGAGAAGCGCCGGAGAGGGTCGGCTCGGCGGACGCGGCGGCCGGAGGGTGCGTGCGAGGGGGAGGAGTCTAGGCCGATGGCGCGCTTAGGCGGCTAGGGTCGAGTTCACCGGAGGGCGTCGATCGAGGCGACGGCTAGGGTCGGAAGAGAGGAGATGAGGGCGGAGGACGAATGGGGAAGTCACTGGCTGGGTTGTCTCCGGCGGAGGGAGACGAGGCTCGGGCGGGATAGGCGGCAGTCAGGGTTTGGGTAGCGCACGGTGGGAAGAGATGAGGGGGAGAGGCGCGGCCGAGCTCGTCGGCGAGCGGGCGGCTAGGGCACGCCGGCGGCGGCTCTACATCGGAGAGGTGCGGGGGATCGGCGCGACGGAAGGGCTGGAAGGGGAAGACTGAGCTGGACTGGGAGGACGGGAGCGGGGCACTGCGGTGGAGGCAGCACCGGCGGCCGACGGAGGTAAGAAGGATGGTGGTGGTGTTTGTTATTTCTGGTTTTTTTGGTTTTGATGTGTCGCAGGCGAGTGGGCACTAGCGACGGGGGGGGGTGGTCTGGGTGGTGTTGGTCGGGTTGGTTAGATTTTGTCGGTGGTGGTTTTTGGTGGTGTAGGCGGGGCTGCCGCGGCAGTGGCCACGGTGGTAGTGTTGTATCTCGGTCGCCGACGGGGTTGGCAGAGAGGGTTTACTGTGGTGGCGACGACCGGGTGTGGTGGTCGGGTCTTGGTGATTATGGCGATAATGACGAGACGGTGGCGGCGGTAGTTCTGTGTGGAGTCGAGGAGTAGGGGTTGCGGATATGGTGATGGTTTGGATTAGGGTTAGGGATTGGGTCGTGGTGATCGCGTGTCCTGCATGACACGAAGAATGAAGGGAGATGGTGTTCGATGTGTCGGACACGGGAAATCACTGTATTTGTAATAAAATCGAAACTAGTGGATGGCAAGGGGACGCGGACACGATACACACCTCGGTGGAAAAATATTTGTGGAGACAATTTGGTGGATGATAAAAATTTATGGAGGAGTACCTGCCTATTTATAGGATATGGGAATTCCCAATTGGATAAGAATTAGGAGTAGTTTAACCCAAAAATAGATAATTCGTAGTTTAAATCAATTAAATCCAAATCCAAATACAAATCTAATTTAAATCTAATTAAATTTTTAGTTTAAAATTTAGTGGGATAAATCAAATTTCAAATATTTAACTATTTAAATAAATCCATAAATTCAAATCAAGATTTAAAATGGCCACCATAATTTCCAAATATATTTTCCAAAAATACCAATAATAATAATTTCAAAAATAATCAATCTTTTTGAATAATAAAATATTAATATTAATAAATTTTAAAAATTACATTTTTTATTAAAAAATAAACTAATAAAATATTTATGAAATATATATGTAAGCACAAATAATGTATACATGATTATGCCTTTCCTAGTATACAATAAAATATTATTTATGATTAATAACTGCTAAAAATAAAAAAGACTTTTTATAGCAAGAATAATAATTATGTATATAATATTTTGAAAGTATCTAATAAAATAGAAAAATATTTTTCTAAATATATGTACGCTCGCACATATTCGCACTCGTCGAGCAATTTCGAAAAAATAAAATTTCGTGCGTGACGTACAATACGACTACGCGATGTACAATACAAAAAATTTTAAACCAGTACCAAATTTAATAAAAAAATAAATAGTAGAAATTTAGGGGTTTTACAAGACGAAAGATACGTCTTTCTTCATGAGCTGAGTGAATGGTTGATACCTTCCAGAGAGGTTCGAAATGAATCGTCTGATGTAGGCTAGCCTTCCTTGTAGTCCGCGTAGCTCTTTGAGGTTTCTTGGAGGATGAATATCGATGATAGCCTTCACTTTCTCCGTGTCCAGATGTATACCCTTTGAAGTGATGACAAAACCAAGGAATTTGTCGTTGGAGACTCCCAGAAAAGACTTGGTTGGATTCATCTTGAGTTAGTGTGCACGCATTAGTTCGAACATCGTTATCAAGTCTTGGAGGTGGTTACCCTTGAGACGACTTTTAACTGCGATATCATCTACGTAGCACTCCACAGTTTTACGCAAATGATCACGAAAAATTATGTTCATGGCTAGCTGGTATGTCGCCCCTGCATTCTTCAATCCGAAGGGCATCACCGTATAGCAGTATAACCCCAACGGTATTCGAAAAGATGTGTGCTTCTTATCGTCGGGGAACATTTTGATCTGGTTGTAGCCTGAGAACCCATCCATGAAGGACATCCGCTCGAAGTCGCAAGTATTATCGATCATTACGTCAGTGATCGGTAGAGGAAACTCGTCCTTCGGGCATGCAGAGTTCAAATCACGGTAATCGATACAGACTCGAACTTTACCATTCTTTTTCATGACTGGAACGATGTTGGTAACCCAGTCTGGGTGTTGTTATTCGTAAATGAATCCACTGACAATGAGCTTCTTGACTTTATTCTCGATGGCCTCTATGACATCTGGTAGGAATCGTCGTTGTTGCTGCTTCACTGGCTTATCTTTAAACGAAATATTCAGGCAGTGCATGGCGACTTTAGGGTCCAAGCCTGGTATGTCTTCATAGCTCCATGCAAAGACGTCGATGTATTCTCTTATAAGCTGTATAAGAGATTGGCGTTCATCGCTAGATAGACTTTTGCTGCTGAAGATTGGTTTAAAAGATGATTCATCTCCTAAATTGACTTGGATGACTTCGTCTTCGGTAGGTGGTTCACGTTGTTCGTAGCGCAACTCCCACATAGTGTCTATCTTTTGAGCCCATTGTTCAAGCTCGATTGATTGGACATCATCTATAATTTGGTCAACGGAAACCATATTGACGGACAGAGTTGTCTTGAACATGTTACCAATGCTGGAGTCTGAGTCCCAGAAGGAGGAATCAGAAGAATGAAAACAATGATCTGCTTCATCATCTAATCTTTGGAAGTTGTTGGAGGAGTGACATAACCCAAACCAACACCGTTTCGTTGATAGTAGTTCTCGGGTTTGCCTGGAGGAGCAAAGTATCGTATTGGCAACCGTCGTCCTCGACCGTAATTTAGCCCCTGGTCGCTTTTGATGTCGTATCCCATGTTCTGGATGATATTCTTGGCCTACCAACTATACCAAAAAAGTTGTATTTTTCCAGAGTCATAGTTAGCTTCTGTGTTGTGCTTGGAAGAAGTAGAGTCTGAAACGAACTTTCTTTCACCAATTATACGACCGAATATGATTAGTTCTTCATCCTTCTTTCTGGCTGTAACGATGAAGTAGATGATATCTTCTGGGTAAACTTTTTCCCGCAGGTGAGACGTCGTGACCGGCATGCAGAGGTGTGGTCCTATGTCGTGCTCTAGAGCGTATATCGTACTATATAGTGGTTTACAGATTGATAGACATCGGAGTAATTCAAAGATAAACCTTTACTAAGAAAATAAGCAAGTTCTTCTTTAGGGATAACATCATCCACTGAAGGTACATTACTATGAGTATTGATATACTCATTGAGAGGATCATCATATGGAAGAGGAGCCACAGTCTTGGCCAAGTTCACCACGTAGGATAATTCTTCAGGATTGGGAGGACGGGCATCAGTAGGTTCCTTCCGGGGTGTCTTGCTAAGAGTGATGGTCAATGGTTTGACCTTGTCAGGGTTCTTCTTTTTCACCCAGATTGTGAGAGGCTTCAGAGTACTTTTTGGAGTAGTACATCCTTTGACTCGGATGATCAGGAGACCTTCATTGGAGGATGAACATGCTTCAGCTTCATTGTCAGCTTCGTCGCCGTCATCCTTAGGGGGTTGAGATTGGTAAAGTACCGAATCTCCATAGTAGGCTTCGATGCCCTTAAAAGGATCGACATCGACAAACTCTGTCTTCACGACACCGTCACTATTGACGTATTTTAAGCACTGGTGAAGTATGGAAGGAACGATCATGTTCTCGTGTATCCATGGGCGTCCCAACAAGACATTGTAGGATATATTGGCATCGATCACATAGCAAGAAACCTTCGTTCGGAGATCACCGATCTGGCACTTGAGACGGATCTTGTCCAGCGGGTGGCATCGACCAGCATTAAAAGCCATGATACTTGTGTTGGTTGCAGATAGCTTGTGCAGAGGGATTTCCAGAATTTAAAGCAAACTTCTAGGAATGATACTGAGGGAGGATCCTGGATCGATGTCATGTGGTCCACCTTGATCGCCCCGATATACCCTGTATAGTACAGGAGTCTATCATGACAATTATTTTTTAATAGCATGTCCCCCTGTGAAAAGGTGATGTTGGGCACCACTTCCATAGTACTGTGGCAGTGAGGACAGGAGACATGGTCTTCAGCAGGGGCTTTGACTTCCGCGAGATAAGAGTCGGCATGTAATAAAGCTTCACTTAAGGCCTTTTGCGTTTCTTTGGAGAGTCGCAACAGATCGAACATAGACAACCTGGCAGGTGTATTGGCTAGCTGTGCCAGTATGTCAAAGTTGTAGGGCCGATCCATGCCTTCGGGAGCTTTCACCTTCAGAGATTTGTCAAACCGTGTCTCCTTCTGCTTGGCTTTGTCCAAAGTCGGAGGCTTAGACGGGCCGACTTCTGAGCTTGTAGGGGCAGCATGAGGTTGAGGAGGTACTGCTTCTTCTTGTACGGGGTCGTATGTCCGAAGATAAGTGTTCCCCGATCGCATCTCGCCAGATAGAACCTCGTAGATGGGAGAGGATACCATATGGCATGTCTTGTATTTCTTGCCCCTTTTTGCTTTGGGAGGTACCACCCCCTGCGTCATTTCTTGCACAAGGTCCGGATGGACCCACATGATCTCACCACGTTCAGTCGTGAGTGGAACCAAGGTAGAGTTGTGAGCTGGCGGTAGGTTGACGACTTCCATTATTGTCTTGGGAATTGGGACCACACCGTTTGGGACTTCTGTGGGAGAAAAGTCACCAAACTGAAGAGAGATCATGTTAGAAGATACGACCTTGTCTTCAGCTTTGAGGTTGATCACTTGGCTGTCGATAAGATGTTGTATCTTCTTTTTCAGGACGATGCAGTCCTTGGTGGAATGATACACGTACTGATGATAGAGACAGTACTTGGGATCGTTGAGTTGGTTCGCCTCTGTAGGACGTCGTGGTGGAGGCAATGTCAGCTTATTACCCTTCATCAATATGTGAAAGATAGTGATGACATCATCTTCGTCAAATAAGAAAGTCTCATTAGGCTTGTCGGAGGCGCCCTGAGAATTGGAAGCTCCTTTGGATGTGTCAACCTTCAGGACTTCTTTTCCTTTACCCCCACGAACAGGGATAGTTTGAGGATGCTTGCCCTTGTCTTCGGATTTGGGTGTTTTCAATCCTAGTAGTTCCAAGTTAGGAACGTCATTTTTAGCAGCATCAGCGGCCCCAATAAAAGTGGGCCATGTATCATATTTATGTATACTCAGACAAAACTTCACCGTAGGAAGGAAGTTATGTCGACAAGTATCCACAAGTTCTGAGTCTGGTATGCCGAAGGGCATTTTCAGTGCTAGCTGCCTGAAGCGTTCGATGTAGGCAATGACAGACTCAGTCCTCCTTTGCTTGGTCTCGATGAGGGTGGATGTAGCTCCCCTTCCCGAAATTTTTTTGAAAATATTTTTATTTATTTGATTTAAATGGTAATTTTAGTATTTTGTAAATAATTATTTAGTTAATTATTACGGTAGATGATTTTTAATCATGATTAAGTCTGGAGTACAAGGTGATTAGAAATCATGGCACGGATAGTGCAGTGACGTGCTTTGACTAGTGTATTAGCCATGCCAAGGAAGGCCGAGCCATAGTGATGTCCTAACTAGGAAAACCAGGCTTAGTTGTGACATGACCATTATAAATAGTTTAATTATTTATATTAAATATTATTTGATATTAGGAGATCCAGTTGAACCAAACTAGCCCAGATTGGACCCGAACTAAGCTCAAGCCCAAGCAGGCATATAGTGAGATCAGAAACGTCCATATAGGTAGACAGAAGTGTATATACGTATTGGCAGTCCATTTTATAGCCTAGTGATCAATTATATAGCGGAATATTTAATATTGCATATTAAGTATTTTATTTCTGTTATTATTATTATTGCTATTAATCATATATATAAATATGTAGTTATTACTAACTGTTTCCCCGTCTTCTAGCAGATGAATATAGAAAGAGAATTAGTAATTTAAAGTATATATATATATATATATATATATATATATATATATTATAT
>JANAVB010034417.1:68017380-68122380 GCA_029216955.1 Iris pallida | reverse complement strand
CGTAGACATGTAGTTTGACAACTTTAGAGACCATTGACTCTGGCACGCCTTTCGGTACAAAGCGGATCCAACGGCGGACATCATTTTGCCCAAAATTATCGTTTTGCTCTTGTGTCCAGAATTGGACTTAAGGACAGGCAATCCTAGCTAATTTGACTATTCTAAGACTATTGGCGATGTTTATTTCAGCTTTTGGAGACAGTTGTGATGATTTGGACTTTACGGCTCACCTGTTGACTATTTTTGTGGGATCTGCGTGCACCCTCTAGGCAAGTATACCTTGCCAACTTGTACAGTATAATTTATATACATGTTCATCATCTCGCTGTGGTTCTTTTCCTTACATGTGTGATTGCTTTATTCCATGTCTTGTACACTCGTCATGTTTTACTTTACATATTTCTAGTTTCTTGTTCCTTTGCTGTTTTGATATTTTCCTACCTGTTACACTGTGATAGTCTCATACGTATTGCTTGATAGAGTCGTCTAGTCCCACACCACGATTTTCTTGACTTGATTATAACTTGACTTGACTTGACTTGACATGACTTGAGTGGGACTTGACTTTGACATTCTATAGATTATGAGTACTTACCTTGACTATGGTCTATAGGATTTTATACTAGGATTGGCTACCGTCTTGGTTGTGTACTTGCCTTGACAGCGATTGGGATACTATAGATTGTGAGTACTTGCCTTGACTGCAGTTTATAGCCATCCATTTCTAGTATGGCATGCCAGTGTCTTAGGATCCTCGTGTTTAGATCTTGTGTCTTGGTTTATTTTGTCTCGTTGGATATCCTTGATTGTTTCTTGCTTCTTTTTACTGTTACATGTTGGCTTGTATATTATGTATCTTGCTAGTCCTCTGAGGACCTGATGATCTCTTCAGGTTTAGCGATTGCATGGAGTTAGCTAGTAGTTCTAGATGGCAGATGTGATGATACGTTTGCGGGATTCAGGCATCATTATTGTATTTATTATCTTTTTATGCTTTATATTCAGTACCATGATATTTTCTTCTTATTTTATAGACTCATATCATTCTTAGAGTCTAATCGGACAATATGCTAATGGGCTGCAGACCATGACTCATACTTGTTCATTCTTGTTTTATGTGATTCATGTGGACTGAAATATACTTTAGATTAGACATGATACCCATGACCTTGACAGCTTATACGTACTCGAGTCGGGCTGGAGTCCGCTCGATTTGTAGCTGGCTTGCTCACGAGCTCACGTCCGAAAAGCGGGTGCGGGTCGTGACAGTGGACATACTAACATGCATGCCACTCTCATAAAACCGGTTGAGGAACAACCTCTCCAAGTCTTTAAATGAATTGATACATCCGTCAGGCAGACTGCAGAACCATTCGAAAGCTACCCCCTGCAAAGTGCTAATAAACAGCTTTAATAAGAGCGGATCGTCTCTGGACAAGTGTAGAGTCTACGTGTTGAAGTATGTCATGTGTTGACGAGGAGAAGTTAACCCGTCAAATGAATTCAGCGTCAGCGGCGTGTAGTTAGGAGGGCAAGTAGCATTCTCCCACTCAGGAGGATACGGTTGAGATATCCCTATCTTCTGAAGCTTGTTTGTGTGTGAGATAGTGTCGAGACGGGAGACCAAGGAATCAATTGCATCCTGTTGATTGAGCAGGTATTGGAAACTGGCAGTTGAACGGTTGTCAGGCATCGTTGGCGAAGGACCACCCCCAGTATTTACAAGATTTGGAGGAGGCACAACGAAATGATACTCCTTTTGTAGTGAAGGAGGGTTGTTTTTATGAGCCAGACTAGCGTGAGCCGAGATATTTTGTTGAGGTAGAGGAACCGCACCAGCAGCTTGAACCGCCATAATACTGGTAAGCATATCAGTGATCTTGGCGAATGCTGTTTCAAGACCCTCTAACTGTTTGCTGGTATGATCACTGGCTTTTTCAGGTCTTTTTCCGTCCGCCATATATGTAGATAACATGCGAGGATGAACAGAGAAAATAGTACAACTGGTGCTGATACTGTCTGTCTTCGAGTGGACAAGTCCTTCATCTTCGGGCAGAGGAGGTAGATAGTCGCCATCAAATTTGGAGGGATCGTCGTCCTCTGGAAGGCTACCCCCAGTGTGAAGGTTATCTGCTTCAGACTCTGAGGGAATACTACCCCCAGCTTGGGAGTCTTCGTCGTCCATACAGAATCTTGCCTTTGACCGAGTATCCATATAGACTCCTTCAGATGCGACAGCTTGCTGGCCATCTGTTGGTAGACTTCTTCTTCTTCTTCTCGTGGAACTGAGAGAGAAAGTTGGGTTCATAGTCCACCGTCTTTGATTGGGGCTTCCGTAAGGGGGACCCCATGAAGCCATGTTGGATGAAACACACAGTGGCTTTTCATCGTCAGAGAAATGCAGCCACAAAACACGGATTTTCTCTGAGGCACTCTTGTTGCTTTGGAGCAGCAACATTTGATAACAATTCTGATGCATAGATGTGCACTATGAATTGTTATGTCCTTCCTCGCTTTACGCTTATGATTTATCATGTTACACGAGTCAACGGAAGGAAGTTTTGCCTTACAACCCATGTTGCATGCATCGTCGAGCTTTGCATGCGGGTTCGTAAGGAGAGTTGGCGCATCCAGACTTAGTTCATGTATAGGGGCAACCCCCACACCTAAGTTCTGTGATGTCCTTGAAGACAGCCCCGTGCTATATGCGTTAGGGCCTGTCTTTTTGCTATAGGCGCATAGGCCTTGGAGACTGGCCTTGGGGGCATGCCTCTTGACAGCATGTCTGAACCTCCTTGATGTGGGTGCATAGTATAAATCCAGTGAGCCTGGGTGCATAGCCTTGGGCGCATGACCCTGGATGTCCAGTCTGTTGAAGACAGAAGCATTCTGGTTGGGGTTATGCGCCCAAACATCCCCTTGGGTGCATGGCTTTGGGCGCATGCTTGGTGGAGTAGCGTTGTTTTCTTCCAGTTTTGCCTCCTTCGTTTGTGAGCCTCGCTGGATTTGTCCAGTGTGTCGCACACTCCGATTCTTGGCATCGTAGTATTTTCCTTTGCCAAGTCTCAAACGTCGAATACTCTGTTATTGGTTGTACAGGAAAGAGGTCACTGGGCTAGTAGAGCTGGGAACGGTGTGAGCCTTCTCCATTTGGGGAACTTCTGTGGCAGAGTCATGCGCCCATGTAACAGAGTCATCCAGTTGTATATCTGCTATGACACTAGAACAGCGAGCCTTCGGAAGCTAAGTCTTGCGAGACTTGTTTGGCATTGCTGATTTTGAGGGAGTAGAGCCATCCCTCGAGAGCATCTCTTCGAACGCATGCTGATCGAACTTTACGATCAACATCTTCTGAGTGTTCCC
This sequence comes from Iris pallida, assembly GCA_029216955.1. Lineage (NCBI taxonomy): Eukaryota > Viridiplantae > Streptophyta > Magnoliopsida > Asparagales > Iridaceae > Iris > Iris pallida. Next base: position 68,119,017 of record JANAVB010034417.1, on the reverse strand, counting down.
CACTTTGTCGGTATCGGATTGCTTTACCACCTTCTCGTTAGAGGAAAAGGTAATTCTCCAGCAGAGTTGCCATTTTTGTGGACACACACAAAAAGAAGAAAAAAATATTATCTTTTCTTTATTGGCGTGAGGCACCACAAATCGAGTATGCCTGAGAGATCCTGCGCTGAGGATCCCCGAGTACAAAAAAGAATTCTGGGGAATGGGATGATGGAGATCGAGCGGCAGTTGCTCCTTTACTCCGTTGACACTCCGATTACAAAAGTAGGAAAAAACCTAAGAAAATTGCTAACTCTCGGCTCACTGGCAAGAAGTGCAGCAATTTGGCTCTTAAAAATGCTCTTCGTTCTGTTGTTTTGAAGAGGGATAATGCCCCTTTTTATAGTCGTTCTTGAGCTGGAATGATGTTATACGCCCACATGAGAAAAACACACTAGTTTTTATGTGGGCGCATAGTCATGTCTTGGGCGCATAGGGTGTAGGCGTATGCAGGCTGCGAGATCGTGGGTTGGCTGTGGTGTTGACGTGGCCGTATGCTTCGGTGCATGACTGCTCGTGGAGACTGACGTGGCTGTGCGCTTCGGTACACGTTTTGATCATGGCTTTGACCGAGTCAGGCTTAGGCGCATAGCCCTGTTTCAGGCTATGCGCCCTCCTTCACAGGGGGTGGCTATGGCGCATAGAGCTTCATAGGATGATGGGCGCATAGGAGCTTCTCAGGGTGACTTGAGCACATAGGAGCTTCACTTGGGCACATATGTCCTCTTTTGGCTTGGGCGCATAAGGTTTTATTTGCTAAAATTTTTATGCTTCTACAACCATATTACTATCCACTACAATGTTGACACACACACCCACCCTATATATATGTATATAATGTATGTTATGAATGGATATATATGAAATGAAAAATGCAAGATAATGAATGCATGAATAAAAATATATATGTATACAAGTATGTATGCAATGTAAGGGGGTAATGTATGACTTAAACATGAATGGTTATATGCCTATAGGTAGGCCTATATATATAATATATGAAGATATATGTATTTGTGTATGTGTGATGTTGGTGTTGACCTTGTGATTGTGTGTAAGTACTATGCTAGACTCGGTTAGGCTTAGTGAGACTTGATTGGGCTAGGACTTGACCTAGTTGACCTAGTTTGACTAGTGTAGTTGACTAGAGTTGACCAAGGATTGACTTTAGTCTAGAATGACTTGTTAGACTAGGTTTAGACCTAGAATAGCTTGGTTGACCTAGTTTGACTTTATAAGTTGACCAGAGTTGACTAAGAGTTGACTTTGGCCTAGATGACCTAAAAAATCATATATAATGCATTGTAATCTTCAGTATTACCATTCTGGACATGTTGTGACCTGTGTTGCTCTAAGTAGGACTCATCTACTCTGTCAGGACATCTACACTAACCAGATACTCAAGATATCAGGCGAGTACATTCTCTGATCATTTCATACTTGCTAGGATTTATATTCTTGTTCTAGATTACTTTACTTGATGCAGTCACGTTATTAACACGGATTAGTACTATATGGATCTTTATATTGAGAGGTTATCCCCCTCGGGAGCATCAGATACATCATGTCATGTGCGTTTCACTTTCATCATGTACGCTTGTGCTTTTATTATTCATGTACACTCTTGTGATTCATGTACTCTAATGCTCACAGAGCCCTTATGTATACCTTCATGTGCACCCATTTATGGGCCCCCATGTGAAATATTATACAATAACATAACTTTTATGGATCCTTGTGTTTGATTAGGGTACGGGGGAGTAGAAGCAGTCATGTGAACAATCCCAAGTAGTCATTGTACAAACTTTTATTGTATTCATATACAAATTCAAGCCGTTCACATGTCTATCTTGTACTCTACATCACTAGTCATTGATAGTTCTCTACTTATAGTAGCTATTTATATTACAATTCTCTCGCTTTTACTACATGTACTTTTTTCAGCGTTTCATGTATTTTACTCTATTGCATGCTTTATATTCCTGTCTTGATATGAACTGTTGAGATTATGTGCTCATTCCTATCCTGACTGGACCTGTTGAAAATATTATAGAGGATGACAATGACCTATGCCCTACCTATTATGGAGCTTCCATAGATAACACCTGCAACTTGGACCTTCAACAGGATCCATCAGCAGTAGAGGATGTCACCCCTATAGTTTAGGCTAGTTAGCTTAGACTTTTGTCTTAGTTTGATGTCTTGTCTTATTTGGTTATATTTATGTTATATTTGGGATCTTGTTGTTATTTTGGATTTTGTGGAGATGTTATCTTAGACACTTAGACTTCTTCTCATGTTTGTATTTCATTTGATGATTTTCATTATCTATCTTATCGTACTTCTACCTTAGTTGTGATTGAGCTGTATATTTTTGTATTGTCCTCCGTTTGGAGTGTATATACTATACAGGTACCTTATAATTGTTAGATGTATGTGACCTAGGACAGCATTCTATCGCCGACACTGCGGCGTAGGCTGGACGTACCCACTTCTCGTGCCCCTACACTGGGTGCGGGTCGTGACACATTTTTAGTGGTGGCCCATGCAGGTCGAGAGTTATGTAGTGGTATTCAAACTAGAGTATCACTACAGCCTGCAGTAGGATATAGGATATAGTTTGAAGGTACTCAATCACACCTAGGAAAAACTCTTATCTGATTCCATCATTAAAATTCTTGCTGCTTTATTGTCTTCTTTTGAAATAAACTGTCCTCTTTTGACGTTATCGATTCATTCTCAGTAATTGCCTTCTTGTTTGATCTACCTCCAGGATGGTGCAGACACGATCCCATCGCTCCGGCCAGAGGGATACTACTGAGAGGTCTGCCACCTCTCGTTCGGCTCTGTCCGGTCAGGCAGCTTCCATGGTACCTACTTATGTTGGAGTTTCTGTCGCATTCGGGGGTCCACCTTCGCCTGTTCCGAGATCTTCCCCCGTCATTCCTGATTTCTTCCAGCAGCAGCAGCCGCCTTCGGGATCGGTTAACGCAGCGCAGTTGTTCGACTTCTTTCAAAGGATGGTGGAGGCCCAGCGACAGCAATCCGTTCATTTTTAGTAGGGCATAGAGAATTCCCATCAGCTTGTCCTAACGATGGTGGAGAGTTATTGTGCAGCCCCAGGCAGCCCAGATGCAGCCGTATCAGCCGAAGATACTAGGGATCCAGAAGTTCCAGAATATGCGTCCACGGGACTTCCGCGACACAGAGAGGATTCTGTATACGGATGACTGGATAGAGCACATCGAGGAGATCTTCCGACTGGCGGAGATACCAGCTCGACTCTAGATTAAGGCGGCAGGCAGTCTGATGCAGGACCTGGCTCGCACTTGGTACCAGACGAGCCCGAGGATCGGTACAGAGGGACAGACTTGGGCAGCCTTCAAGAAGCTGTTCAAGGAGAAGTTTTTCCCTGACACGGCTCTTGGTGCCCTGGAGTCGCAGTTTGAGAGCTTAGTTCAGGGCAGTCAGACTGTCGAGGAGTACACTAGGGAGTTCGGCCATTTGGACAAATTTGTTGAGGGACTCGATGAGACAGCGAAGGCCCGGAGGTTCCGAAAGGGGTTAGTCAAGGAGGTCAAGTCCTTGACCAAGAGTGACCGGAGTGCCACTTTTGAGGAGATTCTGGTGGGTGCCCTAGCAGCAGAGGATGATCTTGAGCTGAAGCTCAAGAGAGGACGAGACGCTCATGGAGCAAGCAGCAGCGGAGGCCGGGCCAAGATGCCTCATGTACAGATTCAGCAGCATCAGCAGTAGAGGCCTGTTAAGCAACAGTTTCAGGGCAGGTACATGCACTTTACCAACAAACACCCAAGTAGCAGCCCATTAGTTGTACTTTCTACAAGAAGCTGGGTCATGGATGGAATGACTGCAGGAAGAGACTAGGCAGGTGTTACTTTGTGGGTCAGCGGAGCATCAGCGTAGGGAGTGTCCCAAGAACCAGACACCATTGACTCAGGCAGCAGCAGGAGCTAGGGCTCCGACAGGGCAGCAAAGGTTTGTCCAACATCAGCAGCAGGCCTGAGGAGGAGGCCAGCAGGGGCGAGCTTTCGCCATGACAGTTGAGGATGCACAGGCAGTAGGAGGAATGCTTGCAGGTTCTGTTCTTCTTAATTCCATTCCCACTTTAGCCTTATAATAACTATCTTTAAATTCAATTCTGACAGTTTTGTCTACCTTCTTGTTCATCGATAAATTTGATTCTTAGTATTCTGTGCTGATTTGATTTTGATTTTTCCAATATAAGTCATATGGGCTAGGTCACCTCAGTTATAGAATTTAGAATTTTCTACAGTCATATTAGCTAGCATAGTGAGGACATATAGTAAGATTTTGGATGTATTTCTCGGACGTAGGAATTAAGGTTTTTGCGACCAAGCATACGGCAATGCAAAAATTTTAAATACCATAATTCTAGAGGTATGTACCATAGTTGGCGACTCTATGATTATCGTAGCCTTGCTTACTAGTATGACGAAGATTTTAAGTCTCATGATTTTGGACATACACATATGATTATAGGGTTGTATGATGAGGCTTTGATTGATTGGGGTTTAACCTAGAAAGAGTACGACTATCTTAATTTCGAGGACGAAATTCTTTTAAGGAGGGTAGACTTGTAGCACCCACTTTTCTAAATAAGGGTAATTTTGAAATTTTGTATTTTTAATTATTTAATAATGTTATTTCAATCATGATATGATTTTTTGGTGATTTTTAATCATTTTTAAAACTAGTTAAAACCATGACTTATGATTTTGATGTGCTGCTAGTGAAACCCTAGAGACTACTTGATCTAGAGCCTAACCATGTGATTAGGATGTGTTAATTATCATTTTTGGCCTAGGAGTATTTTGATCATTTTGGTTTCTTAGAATTATTTGTTAATTATTTGATTGATGGTTGTTATTTTTGACTTTTACTAGTTGTGACTTTAGAGACTAACCTAGTGTTGACTTTGACTTTGGTGACTTAGTTAGCAAGGTGTGGGACCCAAATCTAACTTAAGTTGGTCTTAGTTGACTTGAGTATGACTAGGGTTCATGAGAGGATTAAGGAAGTTTAGTGCATTGGACTTTTTGGCTAAGGAGTTGTGCTAGTTAGTTACAATCTTAGCCCAAAGCCCACCATGAGAAACCCTAACCCTAGCCCTTCATTTGGTCAGCCATCACAGCCACTTATGACCTAATTCTTCCTCTATAAAGTCTCTATTCATGACCACTTGCCTCTTTTAGAACACTCCCTTGTAGGAAACCCTAATTTCTTTCCCAAATTGTCAAATCTCCCCACTCCTCCACCAAATTGATCCCAATCTTTGGCATTTGATTCTAAATCTGGAGTATAAGAAGAAGGAGACTAGCTTGTAAGGAGGGGAGCTCATTGGGACATTGCTTGAGGAAGGAGACTTCACTATTTGGAGCTTTTTCTTGGAGATTGGCTCTCTATAGGTAATCCTTCAAATCACCTTAAAATCTTAATTTTTTTCATAGATGCATCCATCTAGATGTCCCCTAGTTGTAGGTGAAGTTTGGTAGAAATTCATGTCCATTAGGTATGCGTGTCGGATACGTATCAGTGTGTGTATCAATGTGTTTGATGAAATACCTAAACCACTATTTTATTTACTATTTTCAAAACTAATTTCATGATTGTGTAGACCTATAAGTGTCTTTGAATCCCCTAAGGACTGAACATGAATTCGTGTCATTTTCGTGCTGGAAACGGTCGCAGACATGCTTTACGACCCGCGCGTGCGCTGTCCTACTACCCGATGCTTATTGCGGACAAGACACAGCTCGAGACACCATGAAACTTGGTGGACAAGAGGGGGCCATGTCTGTGAATGCGACCCCTAAGTTTCGTGGACTCATGTGTCATGTCGGACATGAAAACCCACCCGCACTGGATTTGTACTTTACGCGCACAGACTGGATTCGGGTTATGAAACGGCACTCGTATCACGATTGGCCCTGTGTCAGGCCCTTAGACATGAAGCCCTATACCTGGCGAACACCTAGACACGAGCACGAGGTTTGATGTGTCGTGTGTCGTGTCCTGGGGCACTCTGCACCTCCGCACGAGACTGTTCTGTGCAGTATTTGTGTCTGTGGGTATTTTCGTTGTTTGGACACCTCGTGTCCTATTGTACGAACACGAGACAACTCGTGGGACACAATTACATGTACATGACTCTATACCAACCACTATTTTTCTATTTAATTTGGATTCGAATGATAAATTAGGGTTTTGTACATAAACTCTGATACGTGTTCTGTTTTTGTCACTCCCGTTTTCTGTTATACGTATTTTCATTATAAGTGTACGGATTTCTGATATTTGTCAGGTGGATCGTAGTTAGACTTGTCTTGCTTAGCCTAGTCTTAGTTTAATCTTGACTTGGTTTATTTTGGTTTGGTTCAACATGTTGGCTTGGTTTGGTTTGAGATGGTTTGGGCTTAATATATAAGTCAACCCCTCTCTCTCTCCTCCATTTATTTCTCATAACTTCTCTATCTTCTTCATTTACTCCTCTCCACCTACACCCAAGAGCCCTAGGCAAGTGCAACTTGCTTCATGATGGATCTCAAGTTTTATTGTTCCATTCTCTTCTTTACATGATTATAAGCCTCTTTAGAACTTGGAGTTTTCGATTTTTATGGGTAGATTCTTGTAGATCTAAGTTTGATGCATTTTTAGTTTTTGTGGTTTTGATCTATCAAACTTGCTTGTTTTTAAAAACTAGTTGTTCCATGTTGTAGATAATTTCGTTTTACCCATTTTGACCTTTGAAAGTTCTAATTTGGAGTTATTTTGACCAAGTTATGGTCATTTGAAGTTCATGGGTTCAACCAAGCATTTTTATGCTGGTTGGAGAAGATGAACAGTATGCGTACGCGATTTTTAGCACAGCGTTATCTAGGTTGCGCACATTCTGGCACAACCTGGCTGCTGGCACAACCTGGATTCTGGCACAACTTAGCTGTTGGCACAACCTGGCTGCTGGCACAACCTGGATTATGGCGTAACCTGACTGCTGACACAACCTGGATTCTGGTACAACTTGGCTGTTGGCGCAACCTGGCTGCTGGCACAACCTGGATTCTGGCGCAACTTGGCTGTTGGCACAACCTGGCTGCTGGCACAACCTGGATTCTGGTGCAACCTGGCTGCTGGCAGAACCTGGCTGCTGGCAGAACCTAGATTCTGGCGCAACCTGGCTGCTGGCGCAACATGGCTGCTGGCACAACCTAGATTTTGGCACAACTTGGCTGCTTGCACAACCTGGCTGCTGGCATAACCTGGATTCTGGCGCAACCTGGCTGCTGGCGCAACATGGCTGCTGGCATAACCTGGATTCTGGCATAACCTGGATTCTGGCACAACCTGGCTTGGCACAACCTAGCTTGGCACAACCTGGCTTGGCACAACCTGGCTTGTCACAACCTAGCTTGGCACAACCTGGCTTGGCACAACCTGGCTTGTCACAACCTAGCTTGGCACAACCTGGCTTGGCACAACCTAGCTTGGCACAACCTGGCTTGGCAAAACCTGGCTTGACATAACCTAGCTTGGCACAACCTGGCTTGGCGTACACTTGACTAGTAACAAGTAACTTGTTATGGCATGTATAATTTTGATATTGGCCCGTCGAGGCGCACTCCTGACAAGCAATTTTGACAAGTAAAAAGTAACCTGACATGACATGATAATCTTGAACGCTGTTGTGACAGCTACCCTGACTTGCTAAGTAACTCTTATCTTGACACTATGGATGATTTTCTTGATTGTGCCTATATAAGCTACCTGTCTCGTCTTGCATCATGTCTAGGACATGAATTCCTGGTTACCACGGTCAGGATTTCATAATGAATCTAACTAGGTTAATGACTAGATTGATCAAGTAGTTCATATAGAGAGATTTTTCCAGTTACAAACGATCACGTTATCCCGACCACACCAGAAGGACTTGTAGCCTGCCAACGAGTAGGGAACATTTCTAGCTCACTATCATGTAGGACACTTCTTGAAAACATAAGTACTGAAAGTACACCAGTAAGCTTGATAACTCTGGTAACTCTAATAAATCCCCTCGCCTGGATAACCTGGATAGCTGCAGGGCTTGTGGCTGCGGGAACATCTCATTGCATCTTGCTAGTAACTAGGCTTGTGATAATCCTAGTTAGTTAAAGTATCAAGCCGTACTCTTTGCTTGGTCGTGAATGATGGATGTAGTACAGTCTAGTCTTGTCTAAATCGATGCTAGTCTATGATTACTTTAGCACATGCTTGCTTATGCTCTACTCTTGTTGATAATTGGTTTGAGACTAAGCTCTATTCAGGTGAAGGGTTACAACCCCGGTCCTTGTTTGGTTTACGGGTTGGAACTTGGCTACCGGAATAGTCCCTTAGTTGTCTTATCGTTTATCACCTTGTTTTCTTTAACTCGTGTCTTTTATTACCATTTATGTTCCCATGTGCTAATATGCTGGTTTTAGTTCTTAAGTGAAGCCTCCCTTGTGGTACTCGCTCTTTATGGGGTCTGACCAGCTGGTTTTGTATGGCCAGATTTTGGAGTAGGACTCGAGGATCCTCCAATCTTCCAGCCAGATGGTGACCACTAGGCGCAACCCTGGCAACGAGTGGGTTCTTATTTTGCTCTCCCACTCTCTTGTAAAAATATTCTTTTGAGGCTTTTAGCCGCCAAGCAAGTGTTAGCTCGTTTGCAACTTTACTTACTGTCTGCCTACGGGCTGTAACATGATTGACAAATCATGGGGTTGATCATGTATGACTGAAACTCTTGCTAGTCTTCACATTTGTATGACTAGCTTCATGATCATCTGAATATGTAATGTTTGGGACGCCTTACTTTGTATGTCTGATGATCTAACATCTTCTAACATTTACTTACTTGCTTGAGATTGAGACACTAGGCTCGTTCATGACCATAAGAGACTGTTCGCTTGTAGATAAACCCTTATGCATCTAGACAGCCGTGACCATATAACGAGGTAGATTATACATCAATGTATGTAGCAGGCTGTGTCTGTCCCCCGCTCTCCAGTATTCTGGTTCTGGGGCATGACACGGTTTAAGTGGTGGCCCATGCAGGTCTAGTTGTCACGACCCGCTCCCGAATAATCGGATACGAGTCGGACATGCCCAGCCTTCGTCGTTGGACACGACGAAGTAAGCTGTACAATACTAAGGAAAACTCACAGTCACAAAGTAATGTAAACCAAAACACAACTTTTATAACGTTCCCAGAAATCACCAATATCCATCAAGTGTTTTAAAATACAAACTCAGCCGGAGACAAATCCGGTCCAATGAAATAATATACAATAAATAAAACTCTAAGATACAATCTCCAGAAAAATAAACTGAAATAAAAACTGCAATATCCAAGCAATCACCAGCTCCATGTAATCTCCCACTCACCTGCAAAGATCCTATCAGGAAAAGAGCAAAGTACAACCCTGACTAGACAATATACAATGTAATCTGTAATCCAGAGTACAAGGTGAAACAAGAATACCAGAAACTAGAACATGAAATAAAACTGAACTGTGGTACCAGAAATGAAATGTAAAACTGCAGGCATTGGATGACAATCAAGATGCTAGACAATGAACACGGCTATCAATGTACAAGGCAATCAATCAATCAATCAATCAATATGCAATTGTGACCATTTTGAAATATTAAAACTAATGTGTGACCGGCTTAGGAGCAATCAATCAATCAATGATGCAATGAGTCAATGAGTCAATTCTACAAGGTCCGGCTTCATCGTACGTGACGTGTACGATTAGGCTATCTTCAATACCTATGTTGGGTGTGGTCACACAAAAGCTAATATTTCCCCCAATCCTGCAATGAACAATGACGCACAAGCAATGAACAAGAGTACAAGACAATCGTGTGTAATTCGTGTCCGATATGAGAACATGGCACATGAAGGTAAGACAGAAAACAAGGTACAAGTCAAGTCAGTGTACTTGCCTCGGTTTGGTTGCACGAGAGTAGTACTGCATGGTTGTAGATTACCTGTTATATTTGTACAAGTTATTTAGGGTTTGTATAAAGACAACAGCTAACAACTTAGATAATCAAATCATTAACTTAGCTAATGGAAAATTCTAGCTAATAATATTTGGAAAATATTATAGTTTAAATAAATATAAATAATAATAAACTGTTTTAGAACATTTTGGTAGCAAAATTATAACTATATAAACCTTTCATTAGTAAGGTAAAAATTATAGCTTTATTCAAAATATTAACTAAATACTAATCCAAATCAAAGTAAATATTTTAACCATGTTTTGCAAAATAATATTTTTAGAAAATATTTGCAGCTAACAACATTTTGAAAATATAGAATGTAGCTTAAACAAAGTAATGCTTTGGCTATATCTAATAAAGAGTTTATTTTGTAAACAATAAAACATTTTCTAGCAGAATATTTAGTAAACAAAAATAACTAAATATTTACTAGCTGGTCAATTATTATTAACTTTATAGATAAAATAATAGTAATAAGATTTAATCAAGAATTTAACAATTATTATTTTAGAATATTAGCAAGAGTTCAATTAATTGCTAATCAAAGTATTAGCTAAAAGATACTATCTATTTTATAAATCTAAACATTTAAATCTAGTTAATATCATATAACAATGTACAACTAAATACTAACTAGAATTTCTAATAACATATACACTAACTTTATCAGCCCAGTCTTCTAGGCCCATAAGCCTACTCCAGCTGCTAATTGCAGCTCAAAATATATTTCCTACTTCTCTACAACAGGCAGCCCATAACAAAAGCCCCTACATTACTCCATCAAAACCCGGCCCATCTCACAATATAACCCATAATTAAGCGACAAATCAAAAATTAATACTGCTAATAACCCAGCCTTTCAATTCCGAAGAGGCACTCACACAGCCATGTAGATGTGGCCTCTCGAGGTCCGAAGAATCAGGCTGGCTCCTCGGTTTTCGAGGGGTACACAGCCCTCCATTAATGCTTAGTCGAATCAATTAATTCCTACTATCCTCATCTCACGCAACCCATCACTTCTACTCTTACCTACTTATCATTTCCCAGCCGTTCATTCCAAGAACTAGCCCCCACATCCCGAGGACCACTGTTGGTGCAAAGCAAAATAACTGAGAGAGAGAGTCTCTCCATTAATTTACTTCAGCCATCCAACCCACTTCAATCTTTCTCTATTCTTCCTTTCTTTTACCACTCTTCTCTATTCTTAGTCGAGACTAAACCCTCTTCACTCTTCAGTCACAACACTACTTCCTTCACTCAGCTCACGAAAATTCCCATTCACTCTCTATTTCACAATACTCAGCTCAAAAGTCCCACTCTACTCAGCAAAAACCTAGTCCCAAGCTTCTTCTAACCAACCCTAGATATTTCCCCCAAATCACCAACTCTAAACCGAGGAGAACGAGAAAACAAGAAGAAGAAGGGAGGTCGAGAGATCGAGGCGAAGATACTTACTGGCCGGTCGAGGATGTCGATCCACAGCGTTGGTGACGGATCCAGGCGCGGCGGCGACGTCTCTCGAGGAAGCGGTGGTGCGGTCGAGATCCGGCGGTCGTGACTTCAGGAAGACTATAGCTCAGATCTGGTAGTGGACGATTCTCCAGAGGCGGCCGACTCTTCGGCGAATCTGACGCAGAAGATGGTGACGAAGACGGGCTCGGCGACAAGGCCCCGGCGGTGCTCCTCCGTGACGGCGGCGTAAGTCTCGAAGAGAGCACGAATTTTAAATGGACGGTGCACACTGGGCTCGAAGCGGCTATTCGGTTCCCGAAGAGGCAGCACGGGAACCGATGGCACTCGGCTCGAACCGACGGACCGGCGCGGTCTGCAACGTGGCGCAAGCGTCGAGGATGTCTGCGGTCGAGGTGACGGCGGAGCTCCGGTGACGACGACGGTGGTCCGGCAGTGGCGGTGACGGCGGTCCTCCAGTGAGAGGAGAGAGAACAGAGAGAGATAAAAATTGTAAAGAGAGAGAGAGGGACGTGTAGAGAGAGAGAGGGGTACTGTGGACTGACAGTGATGATGTGTGTGTCAGTGTATTGGGAAACGTGTAAATTTATAGTAAAATGTTACTGTGTGGGTGAGTGGCACAATAGGTAAATGTGTGTAGATCTGAGGGTAATAAGTCAGTGGCAGGGGCAGTAATAACAAATAGATCTGGGGTTTTTAGAATAGATTAGTAACAGAATTTCAAATTAAAGCAGATTTCAAAACTGCTCTCCAAAATCAAGTATTCCCTCTAATAATTTCCAAAAGAATGGATTTTCAATTCAAATAAAATCAAACAGATTTCCAAATATCAAAATACAAAACATTTCGTCTACAGTTTTAAATAAATTCAAAAATACAAACTGTTTTAATTACAAATTCCAACTGTTAGAAATAGGTACTGTTCCATCAATAAAATTATATACTAATAAATCCAAAAATAGTAATTAATCCCATAACGTAATTAGCAGCAATTACTAATTAATTACTAAAAAATCAGTTTAATATATAATTCCGAAATCAGTTAGCAATAACAATAAATTTTGTAATTTAGTAGAAAACTAGAATTTGTAACATCCAGTATTAAAATCAGCCTTGACAGTAAAATTTAAACTTTAGCAATAGTAACCAATAATTAATCTAAAGAAACTCATGGAATAATATTATACTTAGTGAAACAATAGTTAAAACATTTTTAAGAGAATTATCTGATAAAATTCTAATTTAAATAATACTATTTAACTAGAATCTCATTAATACTAGATCTAACAATAAATTTGAATTAACACTACTATCTAATCTTATTACAAATCAGGAAAAAGAAATTAATTTAAAGATCAACCTTTTATCAAGTTATAACATAATTAACCACCATTTTCGAAAATTATTTTAGAAGAATATTTATAATTAATTCTTTTATTTTTAAAACAAACAATATGAATTAAGAATATATTTTCTGAATACTTTTTAATCAATATTTCTTCTAAAGCTCCAATACTTTCAAAAAGAAAATTCAGGAAATGATCGAATTACACAAATGGATTTAGGGAGTTACAAATCTACCCCCCTTACAAAAATTTTGTCCTCGAAATTTCAAGGATTTTGCAATGTATAAAATCAATTAAAATTTATTAGAGACAACGAAAATACTAAATGATTTATTTATGGAGTAAAAATAACAAGGACTAACAAGTAGCCACTAGACAATAGGGAAAACTGTAAATGCAAGAAACTCAGAGACAAGCCTCAAAATAGGCAATATAAAAGAAATTTAGCTACTACAAGCAAATAAAAAGATCACGGTCCACTCAGCTGCGCTCCTGCAGCTACTACTGATCCTCATAAACTGGGTCTTCCTGCTGCTGCTCTGGTACTGGCCCCTGACGAGTGAAAGCCGCAGGACAATTCCTCACTTGATGAGTGGCAGATCCACAAATCAAGCATTGTCCTAACTTCTGGCGGCATTCCTTGACATGGTGTCCCGGTCGCTTGCAGTATGCGCAAGAAAAGGACACCGGGGTCTGGGTCTGCCTCTGCTGCCTCGGTGATGTCGGTGCTCGAACATGGTGCTGATGCTGAAGTGGCCTCTGCTGAGTGTTGGTCCGCTTCGGTGGACCCTGGGAACTGCTGGCGCCAATATCTCTATCTCGCTTGAGCTTTGGGTCCATCTCCTTCTCCACTCCCTGAATAACTTTAAGGATGCTCGCATATGTAGTGGCCTGACTAATAGCTACTGCATGACGTAGCTCCCTGGTGAGACCCTTCTTGAACATCCAAGCCCTGTCCTTCGGTGAACTGACTAGGTTCTCTGTGAACCTGCTGAGTCGGGTGAACTCGGATGTATACTGGGCCACTGACATATTCCCTTGCTTCAATGCTTCAAATTGCATCCTAAGCTCGTCCCGCTCCACATCCGGGAAGAACTTTTCCTGGAATAGCAGCTTGAACTCCTTCCAGGAAACTCCGGGCTCTGCTAACTGGGGCTCCTCCCTGTACCAAGCCCTAGCGATGTCGAACAGTCGCATGCTTGCAACTTCGACCTGCAAATCTTCTGGGATCCTCGCCATCTTCAATGACCGTTCAGCATTCTCCAGCCATTCGTCTGCGTAGACTATCCCCTCATCGCCCCAAAAATCCATCGGGCTGAGGAACTGATATTCCTTGGCAGTTCCTGGCTTCGGCGCTGCTGGTGCCGGCGGTGCTGGTGGAGCTGGCTCTCTGGTCTTGAGTGCTTCGACGACGGTCTCTCTGAATTGTGCAGCCTACTGACTCTGAGTCTCTCTGAACTGCGCAGCTTGTTGATTCTGGACCTCCATGAATTGTTGGAACATGGCCATCACTTGCGTGCCATCGAACATCATCGTCGGTGGAATCGGCTGAGGCGGAGGCGGAGGCGGTGCAAGCTGCTCCTGTGCACTGGGTGCAGGCTGCTCACTGGTCCCAGCGCTCGTCGTGGCGACCGTCCTGCAAAAGAAATAAACTGTTGATTGCTATATCCTATAAAATTACAAACTATCCTAAAAATTATAAGTAAATCAAATTTTCAAAAATTTTAAACATCAATAACCATAAACCATAAACCATTAATCATAAACCATTTTCATAAACAGTAAACCATTTTCATAAACCATTTTTATAAACCATAAACCATAAACTATTTATCATAAATCATAAACCATTTTCCCGCGGTTCCTATGCTGTGATGAGTTTTCCTTAGCTTTCGCTGGTCCCCCAATAACACTTATTTGCCTAAGTGTCATTAGGATAGACCTGCATGGGCCACCACTAAAAACATGTCACGACCCGCTCCCGAATAATCGGATACGAGTCGGACACGCCCAGCCTTCGTCGTTGGACACGACGAAGTAAGCTGTACAATACTAAGGAAAACTCACAGTCACAAAGTAATGTAAACCAAAACACAACTTTTATAACGTTCCCAGAAATCACCAATATCCATCAAGTGTTTTAAAATACAAACTCAGCCGGAGACAAATCCGGTCCAATGAAATAATATACAATAAATGAAACTCTAAGATACAATCTCCAGAAAAATAAACTGAAATAAAAACTGCAATATCCAAGCAATCACCAGCTCCATGTAATCTCCCACTCACCTGCAACGATCCTATCAGGAAAAGAGCAAAGTACAACCCTGACTAGACAATATACAATGTAATCTGTAATCCAGAGTACAAGGTGAAACAAGAATACCAGAAACTAGAACATGAAATGAAACTGAACTGTGGTACCAGAAATGAAATATAAAACTGCAGGCAATGGATGACAATCAAGATGCTAGACAATGAACACGGCTATCAATGTACAAGGCAATCAATCAATCAATCAATCAATATGCAATTGTGACCATTTTGAAATATTAAAACTAATGTGTGACCGGCTTAGGAGCAATCAATCAATCAATGATGCAATGAGTCAATTCTACAAGGTCCGGCTTCATCGTACGTAACGTGTACGATTAGGCTATCTTCAATACCTATGTTGGGTGTGGTCACACAAAAGCTAATATTTCCCCCAATCCCGCAATGAACAATGACGCACAAGCAATGAACAAGAGTACAAGACAATCGTGTGTAATTCGTGTCCGATATGAGAACATGGCACATGAAGGTAAGACAGAAAACAAGGTACAAGTCAAGTCAGTGTACTTGCCTCGGTTTGGTTGCACGAGAGTAGTACTGCATGGTTGTAGATTACATGTTATATTTGTACAAGTTATTTAGGGTTTGTATAAAGACAACAGCTAACAACTTAGATAATCAAATCATTAACTTAGCTAATGGAAAATTATAGCTAATAATATTTGGAAAATATTATAGTTTAAATAAATATAAATAATAATAAACTGTTTTAGAACATTTTGGTAGCAAAATTATAACTATATAAACCTTTCATTAGTAAGGTAAAAATTATAGCTTTATTCAAAATATTAACTAAATACTAATCCATATCAAAGTAAATATTTTAACCATGTTTTGCAAAATAATATTTTTAGAAAATATTTGCAGCTAACAACATTTTGAAAATATAGAATGTAGCTTAAACAAAGTAATGCTTTGGCTATATCTAATAAAGAGTTTATTTTGTAAACAATAAAACATTTTCTAGCAGAATATTTAGTAAACAAAAATAACTAAATATTTACTAGCTGGTCAATTATTATTAACTTTATAGATAAAATAATAGTAATATGATTTAATCAAGAATTTAACAATTATTATTTTAGAATATTAGCAAGAGTTCAATTAATTGCTAATCAAAGTATTAGCTAAAAGATACTATCTATTTTATAAATCTAAACATTTAAATCTAGTTAATATCATATAACAATGTACAACCAAATACTAACTAGAATTTCTAAT
This sequence comes from Iris pallida, assembly GCA_029216955.1. Classification (NCBI taxonomy): domain Eukaryota; kingdom Viridiplantae; phylum Streptophyta; class Magnoliopsida; order Asparagales; family Iridaceae; genus Iris; species Iris pallida. Next base: position 68,102,539 of record JANAVB010034417.1, on the reverse strand, counting down.
AACATATACACTAACTTTATCAGCCCAGTCTTCTAGGCCCATAAGCCTACTCCAGCTGCTAATTGCAGCTCAAAATATATTTCCTACTTCTCTACAACAGGCAGCCCATAACAAAAGCCCCTACATTACTCCATCAAAACCCGGCCCATCTCACAATATAACCCATAATTAAGCGACAAATCAAAAATTAATACTGCTAATAACCCGGCCTTCCAATTCCGAAGAGGCACTCACACAGCCATGTAGATGTGGCCTCTCGAGGTCCGAAGAATCAGGCTGGCTCCTCGGTTTTCGAGGGGTACACAGCCCTCCATTAATGCTTAGCCGAATCAATTAATTCCCACTATCCTCATCTCACGCAACCCATCACTTCCACTCTTACCTACTTATCATTTCCCAGCCGTTCATTCCAAGAACTAGCCCCCACATCCCGAGGACCACTGTTGGTGCAAAGCAAAATAACTGAGAGAGAGAGTCTCTCCATTAATTTACTTCAGCCATCCAACCCACTTCAATCTTTCTCTATTCTTCCATTCTTTTACCACTCTTCTCTATTCTTAGTCGAGACTAAACCCTCTTCACTCTTCAGTCACAACACTACTTCCTTCACTCAGCTCACGAATATTCCCATTCACTCTCTATTTCACAATACTCAGCTCAAAAGTCCCACTCTACTCAGCAAAAACCTAGTCCCAAGCTTCTTCTAACCAACCCTAGATATTTCCTCCAAATCACCAACTCTAAACCGAGGAGAACGAGAAAACAAGAAGAAGAAGGGAGGTCGAGAGATCGAGGCGAAGATACTTACTGGCCGGTCGAGGATGTCGATCCACAGCGTTGGTGACGGATCCAGGCGCGGCGGCGACGTCTCTCGAGGAAGCGGTGGTGCGATCGAGATCCGGTGGTCGTGACTTCAGGAAGACTATAGCTCAGATCTGGTGGTGGACGGTTCTCCAGAGGCGGCCGACTCTTCGGCGGATCTGACGCAGAAGATGGTGACGAAGACGGGCTCGGCGACAAGGCCCCGGCGGTGCTCCTCCGTGACGGCCGCGTAAGTCTCGAAGAGAGCGCGAATTTTAAATGGACGGTGCACACTGGGCTCGAAGCGGCTATTCGGTTCCCGAAGAGGCAGCACGGGAACCGATGGCACTCGGCTCGAACCGACGGACCGGCGCGGTCTGCAACGTGGCGCAAGCGTCGAGGATGTCTGCGGTCGAGGCGACGGCGGAGCTCCGGTGACGACGACGGTGGTCCGGCAGTGGCGGTGACGGCGGTCCTCCAGTGAAAGGAGAGAGAACAGAGAGAGATAAAAATTGTAAAGAGAGAGAGAGAGGGACGTGTAGAGAGAGAGAGGGGTACTGTGGACTGACAGTGATGATGTGTGTATCAATGTATTGGGAAACGTGCAAATTTATAGTAAAATGTTACTGTGTGGGTGAGTGGCACAGTAGGTAAATGTGTGTAGATCTGAGGGTAATAAGTCAGTGGCAGGGGCAGTAATAACAAATAGATCTGGGGTTTTTAGAATAGATTAGTAACAGAATTTCAAATTAAAGCAGATTTCAAAACTGCTCTCCAAAATCAAGTATTCCCTCCAATAATTTCCAAAAGAACGGATTTTCAATTCAAATAAAATCAAACAGATTTCCAAATATCAAAATACAAAACATTTCGTCTACAGTTTTAAATAAATTCAAAAATACAAACTGTTTTAATTACAAATTCCAACTGTTAGAAATAGGTACTGTTCCATCAATAAAATTATATACTAATAAATCCGAAAATAGTAATTAATCCCATAACGTAATTAGCAGCAATTACTAATTAATTACTAAAAAATCAGTTTAATATATAATTCCGAAATCAGTTAGCAATAACAATAAATTTTGTAATTTAGTAGAAAACTAGAATTTGTAACATCCAGTATTAAAATCAGCCTTGACAGTAAAATTTAAACTTTAGCAATAGTAACCAATGATTAATCTAAAGAAACTCATGGAATAATATTATACTTAGTGAAACAATAGTTAAAACATTTTTAAGAGAATTATCTGATAAAATTCTAATTTAAATAATACTATTTAACTAGAATCTCATTAATACTAGATCTAACAATAAATTTGAATTAACACTACTATCTAATCTCATTACAAATCAGGAAAAAGAAATTAATTTAAAGATCAACCTTTTATCAAGTTATAACATAATTAACCACCATTTTCGAAAATTATTTTAGAAGAATATTTATAATTAATTCTTTTATTTTTAAAACAAACAATATGAATTAAGAATATATTTTCTGAATACTTTTTAATCAATATTTCTTCTAAAGCTCCAATACTTTCAAAAAGAAAATTCAAGAAATGATCGAATTACACAAATGGATTTAGGGAGTTACAAATCTACCCCCCTTACAAAAATTTCGTCCTCGAAATTTCAAAGATTTTGCAATGTATAAAATCAATTAAAATTTATTAGAGACAACGAAAATACTAAATGATTTATTTATGGAGTAAAAATAACAAGGACTAACAAGTAGCCACTAGACAATAGGGAAAACTGTAAATGCAAGAAACTCAGAGACAAGCCTCAAAATAGGCAATATAAAAGAAATTTAGCTACTACAAGCAAATAAAAAGATCAAGGTCCACTCAGCTGCGCTCCTGCAGCTACTACTGATCCTCATAAACTGGGTCTTCCTGCTGCTGCTGTGGTACTGGCCCCTGACGAGTGAAAGCCGCTGGACAATTTCTCACTTGATGAGTGGCAGATCCACAAATCAAGCATTGTCCTAACTTCTGGCGACATTCCTTGACATGGTGTCCCGGTCGCTTGCAGTATGCGCAAGAAAAGGACACCGGGGTCTGGGTCTGCCTCTGCTGCCTCGGTGATGTCGGTGCTCGAACATGGTGCTGATTTAAAATTTTGTATTGTACGTCGCGTAGTCGTATTGTACGTCGCGCACGAAATTTTATTTTCGTAATTGCTCGACGAGTACGAATATGTGCGAGCGTACATATTTTTTTGAAAAACATTTTTTTTCTATTTTTATAGTTCAAATAATATATATAATTATTTGTATTTTGCTTAAAGTTGTGTATTGAGATGACCAAAATCTTATTACTTTATTTATTTATTTATTTATTAGTGGTAATTTAGAAAACTATTTTATATTCCTTGCATATGAGGTACATTAAGAGGTTCCTTGCATATGAGGTACTGATTTAAAATTTAGAAAACTATTTATTAGTGGTAAATTAGAAAACTAGTTTGACTTAGCGGTTATAGAGGTTACTGTTGTTGATACAACATAGTAGGCATTGGACGGGGAGGACAATTCTTTAGCGTATGGGCTTCGATACACTTTCCCTTGTGAGCCGGATTCTCCGCTGGAGATACGGGGCTGATGACCCATGATTACTGACGGCCACTGACGTTCTGCGGAACGTTATGCTCTTACTGATTGGGCCTCTACTACCCCAAGGGGGGACTATGCCGATCCTATTCTGCCAGGGTCCATACGTAGGAAGGATTATTCTTAACTACATTTCACTTAGAACGGTATGCTACCTTTATCCGTTAGGTACGAGTACTTTTGGTTTGGGTACTTGTATCTGACCGTGGCTTGGAACAATAACTTGTCGCAGATTTGTTCGTCACATCTTGTCCTTGTTTGGTTGTAGGTGTGACTTACTACTTTGATGAGAAGGTATTGAACCTTGTTGGGGTCCGGATACCATATTGGATTCATAGCATGGAAAGATACGTCACCGTAAATTAGTTTTCCATCTCCTGTCCTTGTTTGGTTGGGGGGATGGTACGCTCGTTCAATAGGTGTGTATTGGACCATGTTATAATTCAATTTACTATTTATTTGAGCAGTAATTATTCAGTTTATATGGCATGATATTATGTGTCTTGTTACGTCCCTCTGAGGACCTGGTTATCTCTCCAGGTGTGTTCTCTTGTCTTTCGCAGGTATTCTAGCTCTAGTCGTGACCATCTCCATTTCTTCGAGGATGATTGCGCTTGGATCGTCTTCGCTTCGCTCGCCAAAAATCATTTCTTTTCTTATGTATTTTTCTTTTACTTGTTGGTAGTGAATTTGTCTCCGCCCAACATATTGTATCAAGACAAATTATTATCATTATATGATATCTTTTATTCATTTATTTTGTGTGGATGAGATTAGTTATGGTTCTACTACATTTTACAGCTTACGTATATTTATTATACGGCTGGCATGTCTACGTTCCTAGTCCTACGTATTTTGAGACTGGGGCATTATATGTTTTTGTGGTGGCCCATACAGGTCAAGATAAATTGTTTGGTTATTTTACCGTACCAAGCAAGCCTGCGTATAGGATTAGAAGTCTAGAATCTCATCCACATACTTGACCTCTTTTCTTGATTCCATTTCGAACTACCGTTCGACTCATCAATTGCATCTTGCTTGATTCCTCCTATCATTATTCTTATCTTCCATTCGTGCTTATTAGAGAGTGACCCTACTAGTTGGATGTCCCAAAACACCCTTAGCTTAATTCTTTTAAGTTGGGTAGAACACCCCACAAGCCGACACACTCTTAACCATTAAGGAGAATATAAATAGTATTATCTAGACCATAGAGACTAGAGGAATTTAACCCATTTGGTCAACCAAGCCTTGGTCAATAAAACCATAGAATGATTATATAGGAATAAACAAGACCTAGATTCTTATGACTCTTAGACTATTCATATTTGTTTTATTCATCTACCATCGTGCCTATATTTTTACTATCTAGACTAATGATGCTAATGTAGCCTAGTTTTTGCAAGCTTATTCTTTTATCGAGCTTGATCATGACATGTTTTATTGGGTGTGCACCCACTAATATATTGTCTAATCAGAACCGGTGCATAATGGTCTGATCAACCAAGTGCACTTTGGTTCGCTTTTATCTATTATTTTACGTGGATGGAACATAATTAAACTTGGCCTTTAGAATCCCATCCATGACTGCCTTGACAATTCTTTTGAAATTATTCGGTCATCTTTGAACCACGTATTCGTATTCGATATCATCATCTTCGAACTCTTTATTGCTTTCGCCTTCACCTATTTTAGAGGGACGAAGGCGTTATACTAGAACTTCCTCTAGCCTTCCTAATGATTATGACCACTATCACTCGATATTGTTATATCTTCATCTTAAACTACTCGTCCTTTTTCGGCCCCATATTTACTCTCATGACCTTCTAGTCACTTAAGTTAGGAGTGACCCAAATCGCTCTCTCAATCGTGCCAGCAACCAACTCCTAAGAAACCATATATTTAAAATATCTAATCTATTTTCTCTAGATAACACACTAGCCTTCATCGCATGTTTTAACTTTAAACCTTACTCATTTTCCTTCTTGCGCTAACCCATGGTTACCTTCGCCGTTATTGAAGTCGCGATTTCCTAATGCATGATTGCGTTGGACGTTGTGAATGATTATTCCTCACCGATACCCCCTTGCGCCTTTCACCCCCTACTAATTCTTAATTTCGAGGACGAAATTCTTTTAAGTTCGGTAGGATGTAAAACCCCTAAATTTCTACTATTTTTTTATTAAATTTGGTACTGATTTAAAATTTTGTATTGTATGTCGCGTAGTCGTATTGTACGTCGTGCATGAAATTTTATTTTCGTAATTGCTCGACGAGTGCGAATATGTGCGAGCGTATATATTTTTTTGAAAAACATTTTTTTCTATTTTTATAGTTCAAATAATATATATAATTATTTGTATTTGTATTTGGCTTAAAGTTGTGTATTGAGATCACCAAAATCTTATTACTTTATTTATTTATTTATTTATTTATTAGTGGTAATTTAGAAAACTATTTTATATTCCTTGCATATGAGGTACATTAAAATAAATTTATATTTTTTTATTTTCGAAATTATTAATATTAATATTTTATTATTCAAAAAGATATTTAAAAATATTTATTATTTTCGAAATTATTATTATTGTTTTTTTGAAAAATATATTTGGAAGTTATTGTGGCAATTTAAGTGATTTTATGGATCTATTTAAATAATTAAATTAATATCTATGTTTGGAAGTTGAGTTATCTTATTTGATTTTAAAATAAAAGATGAATTTAAATTAGATTTAAATTGGATTTAATTTGAATTTGGATTTGATTATGGATTTAAATTAATAGATGAATTATCTATTTTTGGGTTTAAAATATTCCTAATTCTTATCCAATTGGGAATTACCACATCCTATAAATAGGCAGGTACTCCTCCAATTTCTATCATTCATTATTTCTCCAAATTCCACCACAACCAAACGTGCGTGCATCGTGTCCGTGTTCCTTGTCCAAATTCTTATGCCATTATTTATACAGATACATTGCTCCTCCTCCGTGCCGATAACCCCGGCACGATACATCAAATTCTAAGTCCTAACCCTGACACTCCGACCAAACAACCACCATCACTGTCGCCCATCTCCATCACCCGACACGGACTGTACAACCGTCCTACTCCTACGCCGACCCCATCCCCGTTGTGTCCTCCTCCACGTCTCCAACCCATCAGTCACCACCCATCCGATCCCACGACAGCACCTACACTACCATCATCCCCGTTCAACCACCGAGACCCTATCCCAACACCAGCCTGTCGCCACCATCACCAGCGCCACTGCGCCCGGTGCCACCTCGCCCCCAAAACCCAACACTGCCAAGGCGAAGCCACCCATACCATTGCCAAGACCCCGCCGCCGCAGCACACCGCTGCCACCCCCAGAACTCTCCGCCTTCTCGGACACAGCCGGTCTCCATCACCACCCACGCCATCCGGTGACCCCGAAACCCTCGACCAACAAACCCCATCACAAAAAGAAAGAAAGGAAAACAAATCCCCATCGTCCCAGCCACCCCGACCGGTTTGGCCGACCACCGCCACCCCATCAAAAACTAGCACAAACGAAGGACAAAAATTGGAACCAAACTTACCTCCGCTTCCGTCGCGGCCAGCCTCTCAGACCGGCCGACCACACCTCCGCCAAACCCTCACTTGTCCGACCTCCCACCGCGCCGTGGCCAAAACCCCCGCCGGCGCTTCCCTCTCTTCCCGTCTTGACCTGCTGGAACCTGACCGACCGCGACCGCTCCTCCGTATATGACCGGCGGACCAGCCCTAACCGCCGCCTACCCCCACGTTGCTCGCCCTTGTCGCACCGTGCCGCCCCTTCTCGTGGCCTTCCGCCGAAAATCTCGACTGAACACCCTCTCCTCTTTTCAGACTTCCTTCCTCCGCCCTAGCCGTCGCCGCCCCGCGCGTGTGACCGCTACCTCCGCCCATCCGAGCCCCAGCCGAGCCGCCCCTAGCCTCCCAGTCTCCCCGCTGATCTCCGCCGTGCGTCGCCCAGTACCGATCCAGCACTCTTTCGCTCGAGCTTTTTCCCATTCTTCTCCGACTCCTTCCTCTCTACTCGTCGCCCCTCTCCCTCTCAACTCCCTATTCTCCTCTCGGTTAACGAATGAACCCTTTATTTTTGCTTTGCTACAGAGGTTCTTCTTCTCTCGATAAGAAGAGTATCAGGTTGCATTGTTTTTCTTTATTATTATTATTTATTATTTTATTTTACTTTTGATTCTTTATTTTATTCTTATTTACTTTTTTTTAACTGAAATAATTTATATATTATTATTAATATTATTATTGATTATTATTACTATTTTTGTTAATATTACAAACAATAGTTTTTCCATTTTATTATATTATTACATAAGAACCTTTATGTAATATTTTCTAAAACCATATTTGTAACTACAAGTATTGGACTTCGAACATCATTAAAGCTTGTATGATATATTAACAATATTTATATATATAATATTTATAAATTATTTTTATTTTATTTTCCAAGTAATTATCTAAAAACATATTTTACTAATAAAAAGGTAGCTTTTGAGTTATAAAATAATTACTAGTAATTTTCAAGTATGTATTTGCCTAAAATATTTTCGGGTAAAAATATATATAGTTTTAGGTATCATAATAATTTTCTAAAGTAGCATATCTATTATTATTATTTCCTCAAATTCCTTCGGTTATAAATCCTTGTCCATGACTCAATTTCCTTTTATCATATTTCCTCGCCAATTTTGTACTACCTTATGTCCACCCTAACTAATTTGACTCTTCTGGACCCAATGGAACAGTCCGTGCCATAACCCGAGGTCACTATGCATAATTGTTGCACCGAAGTCGCAGTTCATGCCAGCTTGATCATTGCAGCACACCAAGCGTCCTACCAGGCAAGACACCTTGCCATTTGCTGTTTATTTATTTTAGCTCATATTTCATGCATTATATATTTTCTTTATGCAAAATAAACTATGATACATGGCATAAACTGTTAGAACTTACTGTTCAGTTATATTTTCTGCTATGTATTATTTTTCTTACACATTAAACCTAGATTTAAGGGACCATCTTTGTGTGTTGCATTCATGGCCTTGACACGCTGTACCACAAAGTTGTGTGTCGCATGTAGAACACGGACGTGCCTGATTGGCTAGCCACCAGTACGTACAAGCCGTGCAATAGGAATAACCGCTAATAGAGGTTGCATGCTAGTTTAACTTAGCGGTTATAGAGTTTACTGTTGTGGATACAACATAGTAGGCATTGGACGGGGAGGACAATTCCTTAGCATATGGGCTTCGATACACTTTTCCTTGTGACCCGGATTCTCCGCTGGAGATACGGGGCTGATGACCCATGATTACTGACAGCCACTGACGTTCTGCGGAACGTTATGCTCTTACTGATTGGACCTCTACTACCCCAAGGGGGACTATGCCGATCCTGTTCAGCCAGGATCCATACATAGGAATAATTGTTCTTAACTACATTTCACTTAGAACGGTAGGCTACCTTTGTCCGTTAGGTACGAGTAGTTTTGGTTTGGGTACTTGTATCTGACCGTGGCTTGGAACAATAACTTGTCGCGGATTAGTTCGTCACATCTTGCCCTTATTTGGTTGTAGGTGTGACTTACTACTTCGATGAGAAGGTATTGAACCTTGTTGGGGTTCAAATACCATATTGGATTCATAGCATGAAAAGATACGTCACCATGAATTAGTTTACCATCTCCTGTCCTTGTTTGGTTGGGGGATGGTACGCTCGTTCAATAGGTATGTATTGGACCATGTTATAATTCAATTTACTATTTATTTGAGCAGTATTTATTCAGTTTATATGGCATGATATTATGTGTCTTGTTACGTCCCTCTGAGGACCTGGTTATCTCTCCAGGTGTGTGCTCTTGTCTTTCGCAGGTATTCTAGCTCTAGTCGTGACCGTCTCCATTTCTTCGAGGATGATTGTGCTTGGATCGTCTTCGCTTCGCTCGCCAAAAAATATTTCTTTTCTTATGTATTTTTTCTTTACTTGTTGGTAGTGGATTTGTCTCCGCCCAACATATTGTATCAAGACAAATTGTTATCATTATATGATATCTTTTATTCATTTATTTTGTGTGGATGAGATTAGTTATGGTTCTACTGTATTTTACAGCTTACGTAAATTTATTATACGGCTGGCATGTCTACGTTCCTAGTCCTACGTATTTTGAGACTGGGGTGTTACAATATCAGTGGAGCAGTTTGAGCACCAAACGTTTGATGCTGTCTTGCGAGCAGCGAAGAGGCATGAGTACACCTCCCAGAGGATAATAGATCGAACTGGATGATGGAAGAGGTCTTATGGACAGTTGTCCCAGTCATCAACACCAGCCTCGGCAGTTAGGGCTTTGACCATTGGAGCTCCTAGGAGGGCGACCTCGTCAGTTCAGCACTCGACACCGATGTACCCTTAGCAACAGAAGTAGAAGCAGAAGCAGTCTTCCGCGATAGGATGCTCTTATTGCGGGAAGCCAGGACACGTAGTCTCAGAGCGTCGCAGAGCACAGGGGTTGTGCTTGGCTTGTGGGTCTCCGTATCACATATAGGGTCATGCCCGCATAGAGACAGTTCCTCTTCATCAACCCTAACCAGTCCATCGGTTAGGGGACCAGTACCAGTGCAACAGTAGTACCAGCCTCTGAGGCTATTGTCGCCTCAGGCTCAAGCTTTCCAGCAGCAGAGGCCGTAACAGTATGCTCAGGCCCAAGCTCAGATTCAGAACAAGCAGAGAGGTCACCAGCAGAGAGGACCAGCACCGAGAGGACAAGGTCATGCTATGGATCTGACTGTGACAGAAGAATTGGCGTCAAGTGAGGTGGCGACAGGTACCATTCTCGTCAACTCTTTTCCAGCATTAGTATTATTTGATTCGGGTGCATTGCATTCATTTATGTCTGCACGATTCTCTACACGAATAGGACTAGAGCCCGAGGCATTATCAGTAAGGCTCAATATACTTACTGGTAATGGTCTTGTAGGGGTAGATAGAGTCTATTCCTTGTGTCGAATCGTAGTTAGCGGTAGAGAGTTTTTCGCTAGATTGATAGAATTTCCGATGGCCGACTATGATGTGGTTTTAGGAATTGATTGGTTGAAGGATCAATACGCAAGAACAGACTGCCATGTTGGTAGGATTATTTTTAGTATTCCCGGCGAAGAAGAGTTTTCGTTTTCCAAAGGCGAAGTAGAACCTACTCTACTAGTCTTACGAATGGCAGTGGCAGAAGTAGTTCAATTTCCTAAAGTAGTAGAAGAGTTCCCAGACATGTTCCCTGAAGAGCTTTCAAGCATGCCTCCAGAGAGAGAGATAGAGTTCACTATCGACTTGATTCCAGGGACTGCACCAGTATCAGAGAGAGTCTACAGAATGGCACCATCAGAGTTGGAGATCCTGTACAAGATGATTGAAGAACTCAGAACCAAGGGATTCATTCATGCTAGTAGATCATATTGGGGAGCCCCGATACTTCTTGTGAAGAAGAAGGATGGTATGTCAAGATTATGTGTTGATTATCGTACCTTGAATTCTGTAACAATCAAGAATAGATATCCCCTACCAAGGATAGATAATTTATTTGATCAACTCAGTAGGGCAACAATATTCTCAAAGATTGACTTGCGATCGGGGTACCATCAGATTAGAGTCAGAGAGCAAGACATTCCAAAGACAGCATTCAGATCCAGATATGGGCATTAAGAGTTCCTTGTTATACCATTTGGAGCGACCAATGCGCCAGCCATATTCATGGACCTCATGAATCGTATCTTTATGCCCTATTTGGACCAGTTCCTGATAGTGTTTATAGATGACATTTTAGTCTATAGCAAGAATGAGGTAGAGCATGAGCAGCATCTTCGTGTAGTTCTTCAGATTCTAAGAAAACACCAGTTGTATGCGAAGTTCAATAAGTACGAATTTTGGCTGGATCGCATTTCGTACTTAGGTCACATCATCACCAAAGGTGGAGTGTAAATGGACCCCCAGAAGATAGTTGTGATAGACACATAGCCAGTTCCCAACACCGTCACAGAAGTTCACAGTTTCCTAGGATTTGCAGGCTATTACCGACGATTTGTGTCAGACTTTGCTCGAATTTCGGCACCATTGACACAGTTGACCCGTAAGGATATGCAGTTTGCTTGGACAGTAGAGTGTCAGAGTTCATTCAAGAAGTTGAAGCAAGGATTGATGACGGCTCCCATTATCACGCTTCCAGATGGGACTAGAGGATTTTTAGTTTATTGTGACGCTTTCGACAGAGGATTAGGATGTGTCTTAATGCAGCATGGTAAGGTAGTAGCTTATATATCACGTCAGCTTCGTGATCATGAGAGAAATTATCCAACCCATGACTTGGAGTTAGCAACAGTGGTCTTCGCACTTAAGTTGTAGAGGCATTACTTGTATGGAGATCGGGTGGAGATTTTTACCAACCACAAGAGTCTTAAGTATGTGTTTACTCAGAAGGATCTTAACATGCATCAAAGGAGATAGCTAGAGCTCCTTGTGGATTACGACATCAACTTACAGTATCATCCTGGAAAGGCCAACGTAGTTGCAAATGCGTTGAGTAGAAGAGCAGGAGCTTATTTTCTAACAGCACAGCCAGATTTATTAGCAGATCTTCAGAAGATGGGAATAGAAGTAGTTCTTCCTACTAATATGGCATTGATGTCCAGTATGCAAGTTCAGTCCAGTATAGTTGAGAGTATCAAGATAGCTCAATCAACAGATTCTAAGCTTCTGCGGCTTAGGGCAGAATATGAAGCAGGAAGGAGAAAAGAGTTATGTATTCACAAAGACTGTACTCTCTGACATGGAAGGCATCTTTGTGTACCCAGCAGTGATATCAGACAGAAGATCATGGCAGAGGCTCACAATTTGCAGTATTCAATTCATCCCGGTGGCACGAAGATGTATCGTGATATCCGTCAACATTTTTGGTGGAATGGCATGAAGAGGGAGATAGCCCGGTTTGTCTCTCGTTGTTTAGTTTGCCAACAAGTTAAAGCTGAACATCATAGACCAGCCGGACTTCTTCAACCTTTACCGATCCCAGAATGGAAATTGGAGCCCATTACCATGGATTTTGTAACTGGATTACCTAAATCTCCAGCTGGGAGAGATACTATTTGGGTTATAGTTGATCGGCTCACGAAGGTAGCTCATTTTATCCCTTTCAGAATTGGCCAGTCAATGGACCATCTTGCAGAGATGTACGTTAGGTAGGTAGTTAGATTGTATGGAGTGCCAGTTAGTATCATATCAGATAGAGATTTAAGATTCACATCGCACTTTTGACGGAGTCTTTAAGAGAGTTTGAGGACTCGTCTCAAGTTCAGTTCAGCATATCATCTACAGACAGATTGTCAGCCAGAACGCACGATTCAGACTCTCAAAGATATGTTACGATCATGTATACTCGACTCGGTGGTTCTTGGGAAGATCACCTTCATCTCGTTGAGTTCTCCTACAATAACAGTTTCTAGGCCAGTATCCAGATGGCACCGTTTGAGGCACTGTATGGCAGAAAGTACAGATCACCTTTAGCCTGGAACGATGTAGACGAGAGGCAGATGCTTGGTCCAGAAATGGTTACTCGGACTATCGAGGTAGTTAGGCAAGTTAGAGATCATCTTCGAGTTGCACAAGATCGTCAGCGTCATTGGATCGATTCTCATCGACGTCCTCTTGGTTTTCTATCGACGACCACGTATTCCTTAGGATCTCACCTACCCGTGGCGTCATTCGATTCATCGTACGGGGAAAGCTTAGTCCTAGGTATATAGGCCCGTTTGACATGCATTCTCGAGCGAGTAGGTGATGTGTCATATCGTCTCGCTCTTCCACCGTTGTTACATGAGGTACATGACGTATTCTATGTATCCCAATTGCGACGATATATCCCGGATTCGAGCCATATCCTTGATCATTCGGAATTGGTTGTTGGTACCAACCTTTTGTATGAGGAAAAGTCTGTATCCATATTGGACCGAAGAGAGAAGGTACTCAAGAACAAGACTATTAAGTTAGTCCGTGTTGCTTGGGGTCATCACTCTTTAGGTGAGTCAACTTGGGAGCATGAGGATGACATCCGATCGCGATATCCACACCTGTTTGACTCATGAGGTATAATGTCTTCCTTATGCCTTATGCTCTTAATTCCTTGCTTGCATGAATGATTGCTTGATTAATTGCTAGTCATAGATTGCCTCCGGTTAGTGTAGCTTGCCCCGACATCTCTAGCCTCTTGATTAAATTCTGAGGACGAAATTCTTTTAAGATGGGTAGAGTTGTCACTCTCGTTTTTCGTTATACGTATTTTTATTATATGTGTACGAATTTCTAACATTTGTCAGGTGGATCGTAGTTAGACTTGTCTTGCTTAGCCTAGTCATGGTTTAATCTTGACTAGGTTTATTTTGGTTTGGTTCAACATGTTGGCTTGGTTTGAGATGGTTTGGGCTTAATATATAAGTCAACCCCTCTCTCTCTCCTCCATTTATTTCTCATAACTTCTCTATCTTCTTCATTTACTCCTCTCCACCTACACCTAAGAGCCCTAGGTAAGTGCAACTTGCTTCATGATGGATCTCAAGTTTTATTGTTCCATTCTCTTCTTTACATGATTATAAGCCTCTTTAGAACTTGGAGTTTTCGATTTTCATGGGTGGACTCTTGTAGATCTAAGTTTGATGCATTTTTGGTTTTTGTGGTTTTGAACTACCAAACTTGCTTGTTTTTTAAAAACTAGTTGTTGCATGTTGTAGATAATTTTGTTCTACCCCATTTTGACCTTTAAAAGTCCTAATTTGGAGTTATTTTGACCAAGTTATGGTCATTTGAAGTTCATGGGTTCAACCAAGCATTTTTTGCTGGTTGGAGAAGATGAACAGTGTGCATGCGCACTTTTTTGCATCGTGTCATCTAGGTTGTACACATTTTGGCACAACCTGGCTGCTAGCACAACTTAGATTCTGGCGCAACCTGGCTGCTGGCGTAAGCTAGCTGCTGGCACAACCTGGATTATGACGCAACTTGGCTGTTGGCACAACCTGGCTGCCGGCACAACCTGGATTCTGGCGCAACCTGGCTGCTGGCACAACTTGGATTCTGACGCAACTTAGCTGCTGGCGCACCTGGCTGCTGGCACAACATGGATTCTTGTGCAACCTGGCTGCTGGCGCAACCTGGCTGCTGGCACAACCTGGATTCTGGCACAACCTAGCTTGGCACAACCTGGCTTGGCACAACCTGGCTTGGCACAACCTAGCTTGGCATAACCTAGCTTGGCACAACCTGGCTTGACACAACCTAGCTTGGCACAACCTGGCTTGGCACACTCTTGACTAGAAACAAGTAACTTGATATGGCATGTATAATTTTGATAGTGTCCCGTCGAGGCGCACTCCTGACAAGCAATCTTAACAAGTAACAAGTAACCTGACATGACATGATAATCTTGAATGCTGTTGTGACAGCTACCCCAACTTGCTAAGTAACTCTTGTCTTGACACCGTGGATAATTTTTTTGATTGTGCCTGTATAAGCTATATGTCTCATCTTGCATCATGTTTAGGACATGAATTCCTGGTTACCACGGTCAGGATTTCATAATGAATCTGACTAGATTAATGACTAGATTGATCAAGTAGTTCATATAGAGAGATTTTTCCAGTTACAGACGATCCTGTTATCCCGACCACACCAGAAGGACTTGTAGCCTGCCGACGAGTAGGGCACATTTCTAGGTCACTGTAACATGACTGAAACTCTTGCTAGTCTTCACATTTTGCATGACTAGCTTCATGATCATCTGAATATGTAATATTTGGGATGCCTTACTTTGTATGTCTGATGATCTAACATCTTTTAACATTTACTTACTTGCTTGAGATTGAGACACTAGGCTCGTTCATGACCATAAGAGACTGTTGGCTTGTAGATAAACCTTCATGCATCTAGACAGTCGTGACCGTATATTGAGGTAGATTATACTTCAATGTACGAGACTGGCTATGTCTGTCCCCCGCTCTCCAGTATTATGGTTCTGGGGCGTGATAATTTTCTGGGTTTTTGAGTATTTAAATATGTTCAAATTGATAATTCATGATTATTTGTTAACATTTAACATATATACAATGTCTGAGTTATGGGGTTGCATAGCTGGGTTCATATGATGTTCAGTTTTGGTTGTAATTGGGTTTTCGACCATGTTCGATACATGTATACAAATGTCTGATACATAGGTTAAGTTGAATGTAGGTTTACTTAAATTTGTTCATTTCCTGAGAATTGAATTCATATGCATGCTGTATAGAGTGTGTTCTATGTTAACTGAAATTTGATGTTAATAAGTATATTTCTGAGATTAGTTGTATTGCTGAGGTTTAGTTAGGGTTGCTTGTTGTGTATTGATTAGGTTGTGGGTTGTGTGTTGTTGTCATGTAACCTCTTCACACTTAAACTGAAACCTGAGAATAGGATAACTGAGAATAGCCCCCTTCACATTCTAGTTTCCCCCCTCACTTCACATTGACACCCTATCCCACTACCTACATGTATTTGCATTACCTATTGCTATGTACACACACATACACTCTATTTACCATACTCACACACACTATTCTCCTCCTCTCATATGCTAACACACACATGTTAACCCCCTCATATTTTCCTTCTCTATATCTATATACATATATGTTTACATATATATACAATAATTGAATGTATGAATGAATGGATGCAATGCATGAATTGAATTTCTCTCTTTCTCACTTTTCACTCATTTGCATTTTCACCTCACACACACACATTGGACTGAAACACACACACATACACCCCTCACCATATCACTCCTTGTCTATACACACACACCCACTCTCTAACTTGCAGTCCACACACACACACACACACCATATCACTATCTACTACAATGTTGACACACACACTCACCCTATATATATATATATATATATTTTATATATATATATATATATATATATATATATATATATATATATAATGTGTGTTATGAATGGATATATATGCAATAAAAAATGCAAGATAATGAATGCATGAATGAAAATATATATGTATACAAGTATGTATGCAATGTAAGGGGGTAATGTATGAACTTAAACATGAATGGTTATATGCCTATAGGTAGGCCTATATATAGTGTATGAAGATATATGTATTTGTGTATGTGTGATGTTGGTGTTGACCTTGTGATTGTATGTGAGTACTAGGCTAGACTTGGTTAGGCTTAGTGAGACTTGATTGGGCTAGGACTTGACCTAGTTGACCTAGTTTGACTAGTGTAGTTGACTAGAGTTGACCAAGGGTTAACTTTAGTCTAGAATGACTTGTTAGACTAGGTTTAGATCTAGAATTGCTTGGTTGACCTAGTTTGACTTTATAAGTTGACCAGAGTTAACCAAGAGTTGATTTTGGCCGAGATGACCTAGAAAATCATATATAATGCATTATAATCTTCAGTATTACCATTTTGGACATGTTATGACCTGTGTTTCTCTAAATAGGACTCATCTACTCTGTCAGGACATCTACACTTACCATATACTTAAGATATCAGGCGAGTACAGTCTCTGATCATTTCATACATGCCAGGATTTATATTCTTGCTCTGGATTACTTTACTTGATGCTGTCACATTGTTAACACGGATTAGTTACTATATAGATCTTTACATTGAGATGTTATCCCCCTCGGGAGCATCAGATACATCATGTCATGTGCGTTTCACTTTTATCATGTACTCTTGTGCTTTTATTATTCATATACACTCTTATGATTCATGTACTCTCATGCTCACAGAGCCCTCATGTATACCTTCATGTGCACCTATTTATCGGCTCCTATGTGAAATATTGTACAATAACATAACTTGTCTGGATCCTTGTGTATTGATTAGGGTACGGGGGAGTAGAAGCAGTCATGTGAACAATCCCAAGTGGTCATTGTATAAACTCTTATTGTAATCATGTACAAATTTAAGCCGTTCACATGTCTATATTGTACTCTACATCACTAGTCACTGATAGTTCTCTACTTATAGTAGCTATTTACATTACAATTCTCTCTCTTTTACTACATGTACTTTCTTTCAGCGTTTTATGTATTTTACTCTATTGTATGCTTTATATTCCTGTCTTGATATGAACTGTTGAGATTATGTGTTCGTTCCTGTCCTGACTGGACCTATTAAAAATATTACAGAGGATAACGAGGACCTTTGACCTACCTATTATGGAGCTGCCATAGATGACACCCGCGACTTAGACCTTCAGCAGGATCCAACAGCAGTAGAGGATGTCACCCCTATAGTTTAGGCTAGTTAGCTTAGACTTCTATCTTATTTTGATGTCTTGTCTCATTTGGTTACATTTATGTTATATTTTGGATCTTGTTGTTATTCTGGATTTTGTGGAGATGTTATCTTAGACACTTAGACTTCTTCTCATGTTTGTATTTCATTTGATGATTTTTATTATCTATCTATCTATCTATCTATCTATCTATCTATCTTATTGTACTTCTACCTTAGTTGTGATTGAGCTGTACATTTCTGTATTGTCCTCCGTTTGGAGTGTATATACTGTACAGGTACCTTATAATTGTTAGATGTATGTGACCTAGGACATCGTTCTACCGCCGACACTGTAGCGTAGGCTGGACGTACCACTTTTTGTACCCCTACACTGGGTGCGGGTCGTGACATGCACCAAGTTGGCCTTTGCTTGGACAATGCGTCCAATTTGTTTTTAGCCATCAACTCATCTCTAACATTGATGTTGTGAAGTAGTTGATCCAGGCTGATTTGCATCTTCTTCATGTGCATATCTGAGATAAAACTGCTCCATCCTGACGGAAGCTTGGCAACTATACCCCCTACGACAAAAGCTTTGACAAGTGGCACGTCATCGTCCTCAAGTTTTTGACGTAACTTGAGGAACTCCTTGACTTGAGGCAACATCATCTTTTCGTCCTCAAATTGCATGTTCCAGACCTTCTCAGTCACATGGATCTTGTTGCGGTTCTCATCCGCCTGATAATGCTTCTCTAGAGACTCCCAGATGACACTTAGCATGGTCCATCTTGCTGTATGACTCCGCCATAGTATCCTCCATGGAGTTCAAAATCATTAGCTTGCAGAGATTGTTGTCTCTCCTCCATTTGTTCTGCTTTGCGATTGCAGTCGCAACTGCCCGAACAGTAGCATCATCCTCGTCTGGAATCTCCGATTCTGGTTCTGTCCGAACGTAGTCCACCTATGCCAGTTGGAGATTCATGTATACCTTCCTCTTCCAAGAGTTGTAATGATCCCCGTCGAACTTCTCAAGTTTGTTGAAACTTGTATCCAGAAGTTTCACTCGGCTGTTCTCCATCTACAATGATCTTGCTTTGAGATTGTTCGTCTCGTGGCTTGATCAAAGATTCTAGAACTAGATGTCGAGATCAGAGGTTCAAACAAACGTTCCCCTTTTGATTATTCTCGAGATCCACGAGAAACACTATAATATAAATCTGATTACAAAAGTAACAATAATCAGAAAATAAATCTCACATCTTCCTCGCAATCACAGTTGCTGACTGTCACCCCAGTTTTTAAGAACAGGGGTATTTTGGTCATTTTTAATTTTTGAATATTTTTGAAATTTATTTTATTATTTATGATATTATTTTGGGGTTATTTGAGTCGGGTTCGAATTTCAACTCAATCCGACTTGTATCGGAGATCCGGGATAGTTTTGACTCTAGTGGGACCCACTTATTAGTTAGACATGGCCCACATATGATAATATTTAAGTTAGTATAGTTAAACTAAATTTCATGACTAGGTTTTGCTAATTAGATATTTAAACTAGACTAATTTAGCCTCAACCTAAAGCCTATTCCTAATTTAAGTCAAATAGGCAAGTGGGGGTATTTTAGACATTTGTAAATAGGGACAAATCCCCACATTGTGGCCGGCCATAGATAGGAGGGATGAGTCACTCCCTTCATTTCATTTTTATCCACAAATTTCTCTCTCTTGTTCTTCCCCAAATTTTGAGAGAAAGCACCATTGATTTCATCTCCAAATCAATCCCTTCTTCCACCAAATCTTCTTCATTTCTTCTCTACTCCATGAAGAGAGGGTGCTAGCCATGTTTGGGAGGATTTGGCTTTGGTTCGTGTCCATTTGGAGATCTCTACGTGTCCGTGTCGTATCGGGAGGAGTTTCTTTGGTTTTGATCTTCCAGAAGGTAAAACATACCCTCTATTTCAATCCTACATGCATATAGGATTATTTTGAACCCATAGGAATGACCCCCATGATTGTGTCTCCATTTGTGTCCATTTCGTGTCCATTTGGAGATATTATGAGTGTCCTTGATGTGTGGATTGTGTCCATGTGGGAAACCCCCAATATTGGACACACTTGTGTTAGTCTTGTGTTTGAATGATTTAAATACATGTTTTAATTTAAGATTTTTATATATTAGAGATGTGTTCTTGAGTGTCTTTACATTTTCTTTCATGTATCATATTGTATCTTAATATATATATATATATATATATATATATATATATATATATATATATATATCAAGACACACAATCAATACAACATAACCTACACACAACAAAATATTTATACATGAATATATATATATATATATATATATATATATATATATATATATATATATATATATATATATATATATATATATATATATATATATATATAAAAAAAATATATATATATATATATATATATATATAAACATAATACATCAAGAACTCACCATATATATATATATATATATATATATATATATATATATATATATATATATATATATATATATATATATACCACACTAAAACATATATATATATAGACACACACATCATTTATATATATATATATATATATATATATATATATATATATATATATATATATATATTTATATATATACCACACTATATATATATATATATATATATATATATATATATATATATATATATATATATATATATATATATATATATATATATTTTATATATATATATATATATATATATATATAACATATAAAAAAATATATATATATATATATATATATATATATATATATATATATATATATATATATATATATATATATATATATAACATATATTAGTTGAAGAGTGGTTTAGAGGGGTTTGAAGAGTGATTTTGAGGGGGGAAAACAAGGGGACATCAGCTATAAAGCAGCAGCAGCAGCAGCAATTTAGCACAGTAGCAGCAGTCCCCATTGGGGACTGCATAGTTTAGGCAGTGCATGACGGTTTTTGGGGGTTTTTGTGACCCCGAAACATCCCCTTTTGACCCACCTTATCCCCAAATGCCTACCCCCACTTGTCAACCACATTTAGTACTATGAAACCCCTAAGTTAGAGAGTGTTTTTAGTGTGTTAGGTGGTTAGTGGGGTAGTGTTTCTAGTGGTAGAAAATAAGGTTGGTCATGTTATGTTATATGTCATGTTAAGATACATTAGGGATTTGTGGTAGATGTTTGAGTTGGTTTTTGAGAATTATTTTAGAAGTAGCATTCTAAGTTAGATGGGGGTTAGATAGATGATGTTTGTGAGGAAGAGTGAGTGTGGTTTAGACGAATAGGTTATGTTAGATGTGGTATCTTGATATCTCAAGATTACCTTAAGGTAATGTGTAGGAAAGTAACATATTAGAAAAGATAGTTTTGATGTCCAAGATAGTAGGAATTTATGGTTGGTAATAGTTAGATGGGTTAGTGTCTAGCTACCCTAAGAAGCCCAGGTTAGTATTCCAAGGTATAGATGGGTGACCGTTGTATTGGGGCAAGGTAATAGAAATTACCTTGGTAAAGACAAGTTAAGGTAATAGGGTAATTGTAAGTTTTGAGTTAGATAGTTTAAGATGTGCCTAGATATAGGTTCTCTTGGTTGGTAATGGTTAGAATTAGTGCCCTTAGACTAGTTTTGACCTCAGTTGACCATTTTGACCAAAAGTCAACGAAAGTCAACCGAAAGTCAAACTTAGCCTAATAATGACTAGAATTGACCCGAAACCAAACCAGAGTTGACCAGTTGACTGAAAGTCAACAGTTGGTCAACGTTAGCCTAGTTTGACCTAGGATTGACCTAGAGTTGACCAGAGTTGACCAGTTGACCAAAAGTCAACTATAAGTCAACCTTTGACCCAGATTGACCGAGTTTGACTTGGATTGACTTCCTGTGACCTTGTTTGACCTTGGTTGTCCTAGTATGACCTAGTTTATCTCAGTATGATCTAGTATAATCTAGTTTAGCTTGGTGTGACATAGTTTGACCTAGTTTTGACTTAGACTTGCATATCATGACTAGATTAGCTTTCCTTTCATTATTAAACCATGTTTGGACTCATGGTATCTCATGTTTAGGTCTGTGATTACTCTGAGCATCCGTTCACCTTATCAGCTCAGGACCACAGGCGAGTACATTCACTGATAGTTTTTATTGTCTTGATATCTGCTATATCTGATTCATTTGTAGTGTCTTACTTGATTTCCAGACACGATAGTTCACGGACTAGTATATGTTGGATCATGACATGAGATGTTATTCCTGAATTTCTTGGTATATTGGTATATTTCCTGTCTTGTTTCCTGTACTTGAATAGACACCGATTCCTAAGGGGACTTGCTACCCTCTTACGGTATCCCGTGTCATGACGTGTCATGTCTGGATCCTTTATACTATTCTGGGATGGGGAGTTATTAGTGGTTGTGTGATCAAAATCCCTACTTATTCTTCGCACTTGTACTTGTTCTTTTGTATAGCTATACCCTTGCTCACGACGGTAAAGCCTGATCCCACTTGTTCATAGTTTTCCATGGTGGTCGGCCTTATCCTGCTCAGTTGTACACTTGTTCATAGCCGGTCGGATGGAAAGCCTGACCATATTTTCCAAGCCGATCACATAACGCACTAACAATTCAAGGCACATTTTATATTTATTTATCATAGGAGGCTAAGTTCTATTCGGGAGAAGGGTTACAACCCCGGTCCTTATTTGGTTTAAGGGTTGTAACTCGGTTTCCGAATAGTTCCCAAGTCATCCTATATATTGTCGTCATATGCAGTACTCACTTCCTATTACATATTTCCTACTGATTTTGTCTTGTATTTCACATGTTCTACATGCTCTTATGCTATACCTTGATTGGAGGCTAGGTTCTATTCGGGAGAAGGGTTACAACCCCGGTCCTTGTTTGGTTTACGGGTTATAACTCGAATTTCGAATAGCTCCCAAGTCTTCCTATATCTTTGTCTTGTATTTTATTATACTGTCTCTTATAGAATTTGTCAATACTGCTATTAGTGTTTGTACTTACTCATTTTTCTCACAGGATACCGTTGATATATTATAAATGTTTCTGAGACAGACTGCTCGACCTACTATGGGGTCGAGACAGATGGAGGCTTAGGCCAGGACTGTGGCCTGTTAGTTGAGCTACTAGACTTTGCATACCTAGAGTTGTGTAGCTTAGATAGGTTTGCCTGGATTGCGATCCAGCTAGTACTTCCAGACTGTAGTATTCTATATTATATTCTATGACTGTGATGTTGTGTATACCTCTGGGCTTGTGTTGGATCTTGAACTTATTTCCTATTTTCATCTATCATATTTTATTTTCGTGCTATCTACCTTAGGGCATGTTTGGTTCAGAGTATTTAGGGTGAAAGTGGCTAAGAATTGGATTTTTCGTTGGAAGTCCCGTGACTTCCTCCGTTTGGTTGGCAGCTTCCTTCCTCTTGTATTTGTCCCATCCGGAGTAAAGAAAAATATGTTCTCTTCCAAACTACTCCATCCCACCTACCGCATTGAAGAGGAGTAACTCCTGGGATGGGGAGGATTTATTGGCAGTTCCATGGTTGGAACTCTCTTTCTCCTTCTCTTCGTATGTGCTCACCTTCCTCTCACGCCAAGGTGGTTCTTTCTTTCTCTCTTCTCCTCTACTGCAGATCTCGTAGAAAAATTGTGGATGCTAATTTTTTGATCGAAGGAGGAAAGGAGGAGCTCCGACGGTGGAGATGGGAGGAGGAAAGGAGGAGTAGTGACTCCGGCGGTGGAGATGGAAAGAGGAGGAGGAGAGGCTCCTGCGGTGGAGAGGGGAGGAGGAGAGAGACTCCGGCGGTGGAGATGGGAGGACGAGGAGGAGGGGCTTCCGCCGTGGTTCCACCGTCGGAGCCAAAAAAAATCCCTGCTGTTCATTTTCTTGGGATAGAGAGAGAGAGAGAGAGAGAGAGAGGAGAGAGATGAGAGAAGATATATGATATGTATTTTCTAGAGGATGCCAATTAATATAATTAATAGTTTTGGTAACTAATATAATTATGGTATATTTAATTATAGTTATGGGTTATGGTAATTAATATAATTATGGTATGTTTAACTATGGTAATGTGTTTTAAATGGGCATGAAAAATTTATCAAATTTATAATTGAATTTTTATCAAATTAATAGTTATGGGAATTTATTATTATAATGTGTGGAGGAGAGTTTGTGGTAATAATAATAATAATAATCATAATAATAATAATAATAATAATAGTTATGGGAATTTATTATTATTATTATTATTATTATTATTATTATTATTATTATTATTATTATTATTATTATGGTAATTAATTTAATTATTGGTTATTATATTTCTAATTCCAACATCCACTTTCAACCACCATCCAAACAATCGAACTCCTTTTCTCTCCACTTTCAACTACCATCCAAACACCAAATCTATTTTTCTTCCACTTTCAACTACTACATCCAAACACATTTTGAAAAGTGCCACTTTCATACTTTCAACTGTAACTCATCATGGTGTAAGTGCCACTTTCACACTTTCAAAGAGTTACATCTATCCAAATAGCCCCTTAGTTTAATCTTGTGATTGAGACTGTATTGCTATGTCACCTCCATTCGAAGTGTATATACTGTACAGGTACCCTTATACTGTTTAGTGTAGTTTTCGTAGACGACCTATACAGCGTTCTTCTGCCTATTCTGCGGCGTAGGCTGGATGTACCCACGTACTCGTGCCCCTAATCAGGGTGCGGGTTATGACACATTTTTGTGGTGGCCCATGCAGGTCAGTGTCGTAATTAGTGCAATCTCGTAATGGTGCTCGACTTAGAGTACTAATTACGAGCCTGCGACTAGGATATAGGATCTAGGATATAATAGGAGTTACTCAATCATATTTTAGGAAAATTCTGATCTTTTGATTACCATGACAACTCTTCTTGCATTGAATTCAATTGTCCTTCCTTGATATTCCTTATCATGTGCCATATTGATCTCCTTTTTTCAATCTTTCCTCAGGATGACGATTACCCGCTCTCAGCAGGATCTAGTGCTGTTCCAGAGAGGCCCGATCCGGTAGGACCTCCACCTCTGGCTGTGGGAGCTGCAGTTGAGGGAGTTGCCACCTCAGTTCCTGCCCTTCAGGCAGTTCCAGGAGGTCTTCCACCTCCAGCAGCGGGACCGTCTATAGTCATTCCTGAGACTCTTCCACCGCCGCCTCCGCTATCGACGGATGCACAGTAGATGACGGCCGTTCTACAGCAGATGATGCAGACCCAGAGGGCCCAGGCAGAGGCACAGCAGCATCAGGCTGACGCATCCCACCGCCAGACAGAGGTGCTACGGCAGAGCATGGAGAACTCCCACCAACTGGCAATGGCAGCAGTTGAGAGGGTAGTCTCGGGTACAGTTCAGGGTGCCCAATTCAACAGCAGAGTCAGGGGAGGCCTGGCACTTGTCTAGATTTCAGGAAGATGAACTCGAGGGACTTCAAGGGTACCGAGGGTATCCTGTATGCAGATGATTGGTTGGAGGACGTCCAGAGGAGCCTGGAGTTAGTAGAGGTTCCGAGGGGACTATGGTCACAGCTGCGGCGAGTCAGTTCTTCGACATCGCCTTGACGTGGTTTCGCACGGATCCTCGTGCATCAGTGAGAGGTTTGATATGAGAGAACGTCAGACAGCTCTTTAAGGAGAAGTTTTATTCCGATGTGGATCTGACAACTCTGGAGGCCCAGTTCGTCGGATTGGAGCAAGGGAACTCGTCGGTGGACGAGTATGCAATGGAGTTCTTTCGTCTGAGTAGGTTTGCACCATATCTGATCCAGGATGAGGGGTATAAGGCCCGCAAGTTCCGCAGGGGCCTTATTCATGCGGTTCGCACTTGTACTTCCGGGCAACGCGATGCGACCTTCGAGCAGATACTGATGGAGGCGCACAGAGCAGAGGAGGACTTCGGCCTCAAGCCGAAGGGGGACAGTGACACTCTTGGAGCGAGTTCCAGTACGGGACCGGCGAAGCGCCCTCACTTCCAGCAGAGGCAGATTCAGCAGCAGCCTCAGTTACAGCTTCAGCAGGCACCAGCACGTGTCGACCAGCAGCAGGGTCAGGGCAAGAGGCAGGCCATCCAGTGTGCTTTCTACAGGAAGATGGGGCACACCCGGAAGGTTTGCAGGATGAGGCTGGGAGTTTATTTATTCTGTGGAGCTTCAGATCACCAGATGAAGAACTGTGCTGCTCGTACAGCCAGACAGACAGGCCACGACAGAGTACAGCAGGCTAGAGGAGGCCAGCAGGGGCGAGCTTTCGCCAAGACAGTTGAGGGCACTCAGGCACTAGTAGGGCAGATAGCAGGTTCCAATCTTTCGATCTCATTTCTGCACTGCCTCCTTATAACTGTCTTGAAATTCGATTCCATCTGTGTCACGACCCGCACCCGCTATAAGGGCACGTATACGTAACAACGCCCAGCCCTCACCGTAAAAACGGCGTGGAACGCTGTAGGTTTTCTACTCTAACAATGGTTTATATATAATATCGAAACCTGTCGAGAATATGGTCAACTCCGAACGGAGGACAAGCAATGATAATGTATGAGTGCTCAATCACAACTCTAAGATGATAAGTAAAGACTGAAAGATAAAGACAATATGACGATAAAATATAACCTGTCAAGTCCAAACACAAATAATATACAAGTCTAAGTCCAAAGTCTCTAATACAAGCCAAAATATAAGTCTCGAAAGTAACTGGAGACAAGGTCCAGTACAAATAACTCTAACTAAGCAATAGGTAAAGTCTCGTCAGGCGGAGCTAAGCCCTGCTGGACCAAGGTCTCCAAGTCTAAGCCCACTACGTCATCCGGACCGTAGTAGGTACTGCAATCCCCCTCATCAGCATCTGTAATATTTTTAATATATCCGGTCAGGATGGAACGAGTACATATATCTCATAACAGATCTCAAGATAGAATAAAAGCTATAAGACTGTAAATAGAGCATATACAATAAAATCATGGAGTGTACATATATGTATCATGGCATGGTAAGCTGTAGAGCTAGAGCTAGAACAGGAAAGTAGAACTGAATCATGGTATGTACACAAATCAAGGTAAGCCATATATCCAATGTGTGTGAGTAGTGTAGGTCCTAAAGAATCAAGTTGCATCTATCAACAAAGTCAAAAAATCAAGAAATACAACTTTCAAATGAATTGTGCAGACATCAGATTGCGCATCATTCCGATTGCGCACACCGGACTGCACACACTTTCAACTGTGCAGGCTGACGTGGCAATGTCATCATTATCTGACAAAATCAAATCTTTCTGACAACTGACAGCATAAAGAACGAGGAGACTCTTCGTTTATTGTGCCGTACAGCGCTCGAGGACAGCTATACATGCAGCGCAATCCAGTGCCTGTGCAATCTAGTGCCTGCGCAATCTATGGCAGCGCAATCCGAAGTCAGCGCAATTCAGGTGGCGTACTTCATCATGATAATTGACAAAAGTACACATGGCATTCATGCCATCAATTGCTCATTACGTGGCAACCGTCTTCACACGATCATGCGCATTTCAATCAAATGATGCCATGTTTCCAAGACAGTTGGCCCATGACCAGACAACTGCCTGCGCAGTCTGATGCTGCACAATCCAGTTCCTGCGCAATCCAACCTGCGCCATCCAGAATAACTAAAAATTAGTTATTTCCAGAACTCTATAAATAGAGTTTCAAGTCTTCATTCAAGGAGATCAGATCAGATAAAGAGATCAGACATAAAGTTCAGAAATACCAGAGAGTTCAGGAATTCTTGTCCAAATGCTGCTGCATTCTTCCGAGGCTTTTGCCTTCAACTTCAACTTTAGAGGCTATCATCTTCAAAGTTCACATCGTCCAAGGGATAAAGCAATCGTCTTCTAGATTGGATTCCTACAGTTGTACTTTCTCAGAATTCTTGTAATCTTTACAAAGTTTGTATCAATAAAGTTTCATACTTTTGTTTTTGCAAACAAAATGGCGACTCTGCTGGGAACGACTTTCTCCTCCGACGAGGAAGTGACAACTCAATGTGACGTAGCGTCTATCGGGAAGACGCAGAAGACGCTGGTTGTGAAGGTCAACCAGACGGCCTACGAAGCCATGATCAACTCCAAAACTACTCCTCGCATTGCAACCACTTCTGCCACGAGCAAAGTGCGCCCAATGTGGGTCTCCAAGACTGCTGCGCAGTCCATCAACTCTGTCAGCAAGACTGCTGCACAGTCTGCCAAGAAGCCTGCTGCGCAATCTGCTGCACAGTCTACAGTTGCTGTCACTAAGACTGTTGTACAATCTATCTCTGTTAATAATATTGTGCAATCTGCTGCTGCCATTGTACAGAAGACTTCTTATGCTGCCTTGTCAAAGTACAAGACTCGTCTGCCTCTGGCGCAGTTGGCTGCCCATCTTTCTGCGCAAACCAATACTCCAGCAACTAGAGTGTATCCCAAATACTCTGTGGCTAACACTTCTGATGCGCAAACTATAGTGTCTGTGGCCTGAACCAGAAAGTTCTCTGTCAAGGACTCTCCTGCGCAACCTGCCAGTGCGCCATCTACCCATGCGCAAACTATGTCTGTACAGTCTAAGAAAGACAGCCCTTTGGCTAATCTCTCTTCTTCTCACAACAAAGGAAAGAGTGCTGCTCCTCTCCAACACACTGCTGCTCCTACGCAATCCACTGGGGGTAGTCTTTTGGCTATTCCTCCTACTCTTCAGAACAAAGGAAAAGGCCCTTTGGTCTTTTCTCAAACTTTCTCGTCCCTTGACTTGGAAGACAACAGAGGGAAACGCTCTTTAGCTAACCCTTCTTTACAAAATAAAGGAAAAGGCCCTTTGGTCTTTTCTCAGTCTTCTTCGGTCTTTACCGTAGAAGATCACACTGAATGTGCTTCGACATCAGTCAGTACAAAAATTCTTTCAAACAAGGATTCTTCTCTCCATGTTAAAAGAACTTGTACTGATCAGAGAGGTATTCTGCCTACTCCGGTAGCAGAATTCCAGGATCTCCCAACCCTCAAAATCTTCCGTTCAAGACAGAGAAAATTGCTGGTGTCTCAAACAGAAACCCCTGGGGGTGAGTTTGCTGACTTAAGGACTTATCTCACCAGGCCAACTTCGGTAAAATGCAAACAGCCAATGCCGAAGACCAAACATCATCAAAAGAAGACTTCCAGGATCAAGAATCCGGACACCTATGCTAATGAAGTGAGTACTTCTCTGTACACTCAAGGGACAAAACATTTAAAGAACCGGAACCATGTTCCGAATGTTATCAAAGAACATATCCCTCGAACTTTTCCTCGTCCCGTTGCTGTTCCTGATCTTCGAGAACACCTCAAGCAAAAATGGGACAACCTTCCAACATCTCCAGTGCAACCACTTGGACATCACTGTAACCACAAAGTTGTCATCAAGTGTTGTTGTCAAACAACAAGACGATCTGTCTTCGATCGTCTGAACTTTTCTAACTCTCAACCTATGTCTGAAGATGAAGATGAGGTTTTGTACGCCTCTGTCAACATGACTTCCAGAGACACTGGGGGTAGGAAGTGCTCTAAGCACGGGAAGCCTCGCAAACCAAGCCAATGGTATTTGGATTTACTGCGAGAATCCTCTGAAGGGGTATTCCAACATACCCGTTCCCGAAGCCGAGACACAATCGGTCAAAGGAATCTTCAAGATCATTCTGGTCATTTTCTTTCTTCTCAATCAGGAGATGATTCTTTCTCCGACTACGATGCATACAGCGAAAGCTCAGAACAGATGGTGTCTTCCACTGTACCCAGGGAAGTGACAGCTTATGTTGTTAATGAAGATCCCGACGCTTCCAGTTCAGCCAGCCAAGAACAAAGAATAGCTGCACTAGAAGATAAGTTGAAGACCATGGCTGAGATGGTCGCAAGTATGCATTCCATCATTGTGGCCCAGCATACAGCGCCACCGACCATACTGCCCGCAAATCCTAAAATCATAGCGTCGTCGGTGCCTGTCAATGCTGGATTGGGGGTAGCACCTACTCAAATACCTTCTGTACAAGTCCAACCTACACCCAGTCAGTCAGGTGCTGGGGGTAGTGCTTATCATGCTGTTCCTCCTCCTAACACCATGGTTCAGCCTGCTCCTTCTACATCAGTGGAAGATGCCAATGAAGCTGTGAAGCTCCTGTGAACTCAGTTCGAAGCTTTCAAGGAGAAGGACAACTTGCAAAGATTGGGGATCAAGCAACCTTATCCAGTCGAATAGAAGGAAGTTCCATTTCCTCCGAAGTACAAGATCCCAACTATCTCGCTGTTTGATGGCAGCACTTCTCCCAGTCAGTTCATTAACCACTTTGATGTTATGACTGTCCAACTTCAACCAAATGACGCTCTTCTTACCAGAGTATTCGTCGGCTGTTTAGCCGGCGTAGCATACGATTGGTATAGAAGCTTGCCCGATGGTTGTATTACCTCCTTCTCTGGCTTAAAGCAAATTTTCTTAGAACGATTTTACGAGGGGATCAACGACATAACTATGTCAGCCCTCAATAAAATCAAACAAAAGCATAATGTAACTGCTGAGAGTTTCATTGAAAGATTCTGCCGGAAAGCTTTAAAAATTCCTCCTGGAACTCCAGCTGCTGTCACCATAGACACTTGCAAGGCAAATCTATTGCCCATCATCAGCATGTGGACAGGGTCTACTCAATTCCAAGATTGGCCATCTTTTATTGTCAACGCTAAAGCAACTGAAGTTAGTGCCAACAAATTCAAGCAGCTAGGGGTACAAATGTCTAATCCCGACTGGGATGAACATCAAACATCAGGTGGTGGCAATTGCCAGAACAATCGTAAACCAAAAGAAACTTTGAACATTAATTTGAACAAGAACAAAGAATCTCTGGCGGTTAACGTAGCTCCTCCTACGTCCACTTCTACTCCTTCAGCACCTCCACCGAGAGAACCTCGTCCTAAAGTAGAATATCCTTTTGACGAGAATGACACTGCTAGTATCTTTGATTGCTTAATCAAAAGCAATAAAATCCAACTTCCAGATCCTAAGAAGCCCGATAAAGTCGATAAGACTGATCATCCTAAGTACTATGTCTATCACAGGTTCATCGGACATCCCACTCGAGCATGTTATGTGCTCAAAGGCAAAATCTAGGAGCTGGTCAATGCTGGCGTCGTCACTCTGCAACAAGACGAGAAGACTGTTACTGCAAATATGGTATCAGTTTAGTTCGGTGACTTTCCTCCGCAGATGGTGCAACATGGTGTCATTCCTATCCCCAAAGCTACTCTTGAGATTGAGAATCTCCCTCCTCCACAAAGTGAAGGTCTTGTCCCTTTGTCTCTTGACAATGGCGATATTATGTAGATTCATCCGGATCTTGCTTCAGAATTTGAACTTCCCTCTTCCTCCAAGAAGAAAGGTCGCTCCAAGGGCAAGACAAAGATTTGCAATATGGTGTCTTTTGACCCTATAGTTGATGAAAAAATCTTGCTAGGCACCAGATCAGGGAAAGCCTATCTGAAGGATTACCCCGAAACTCAAGAGAATCCTGCTTCTTCTTCTTCTGAGCCTGCTCCAGTGCAGCCTGCTTCTACTGAGGATATTCCTACTGCTTCTTCACCGGTTGTGATACCCATTTCTCCCAAACCGACGGTCGCTGACAAAGGCAAACAGCAAGTCCGCTTCGACAAACCTTTGAAGAAGTCATCTCCTTCCGGACTTGAAAAGCCTTACAACTTTGACATCTTGGCTCAATTGGCCAATATACCGGCCCGGTTGTCAATCTTCGAGATCTTACGCCTCTCTAAAGAGACTCGAAAAACTCCGAGTGAGGCTCTCATGCAAGCTGAAACCTGCTTAGCTCTTCTGAAGAAGCCAAAAGCAGAACCAGTTTCTTGCCTCCATTGTCATAGTGTGTTGGAGTTAATTCCAAACATAACTTTTACACAAGACGACATGTTGATGGAAGATAACAGGCATGACCGTCCTCTCTACTATACAGGATATGTCGATTCAATGAAAGTCGATCGTATTCTGATAGATCTAGGGTCTGCCCTCAGCATTATGCCAAAGACGATATTGGATGCGCTGAAAATCCCAGTGCATAGTCTCTCCAGTACAATCACCACCATCCTTGGGTTCAATCAGGGAAGGAGTGAGCCTCTGGACAAGATTCGCCTAAAACTCCAAATAGGCAATCTTCGTACAAAGGTTACCTTCTACATCATTGACAACCACGGTTGTTCCTACAATGCTTTGCTGGGAAGACCATTTCTGCACGAGCATAACATTGTCCCTTCGACTCTCTATCAATGTTTTAAATATATTGATGACAATGGAGAGGTACAAAAAGAGGTTGCTGATCTCTATCCTTTCAAAGGCATTGAGGCATACTGCAATG
The DNA here is from genome assembly GCA_029216955.1 of Iris pallida. Taxonomy (NCBI): domain Eukaryota; kingdom Viridiplantae; phylum Streptophyta; class Magnoliopsida; order Asparagales; family Iridaceae; genus Iris; species Iris pallida. The sequence goes on along the minus strand of JANAVB010034417.1, from coordinate 68,070,242 downwards.
ATGCACGTATGTACAAGGATGAGTTCATGAAGGTTGTCCTATCTCTGGACATCGACGAAGGGCAAGAAATAGTGCCTAATGACACCCACATCATTCCTGTCAAAGGGCGTGTTTCCCATCCTCAATCTTCCAAGCCACTGGCTATTCACTTGCCAGTTCAAAAGCAATCAAGTGATGATCAGGATCAAAGGGAGCTCACCTCTTCTGAGCCGCTTGTTATCGACCTCCGTCGTAATAAGGATAAAAAGCAGCTCACTTCTTCTGAGCCACTTGTTATTGATTTAACTCATAACAAGGACAAAAGGGAGCTCACCTCCTCTGAGCCGTTTGTTATCGACCTCCGTCGTAAAAAAGCCAATCCTCCTCCACGTTCTTCTTCTCCCCCTCTTGTAATCAACCTGACTAAGCCTGCTAAGGCTAAAAGTCCTACTGTAAATACAAATGTACAAATCAATGAAAAAGTACCTACTTTCCAGTATACTGATGTCATTTATCATACTAAATGCTATTTGGATATGTTAGATAGCTATCAGTCATTTATAATAGGAGTTGTGCAATCTCTTCAAACAGAAGTTTCATGTGAACACCCAAAGGATTCATATCGTATTGTTCCCGCTGGTAAGAAAGGCGAAAGTTCAATACTTTTTAGTAAAGGACCGGAACAACAATTCAGCTATACGGATGATAGCAAAGTTAACGACACGGGGCATCTTCAACTCCGTCGTTACAGTCAATAATCGAAAGACATCATCTGAAAGATGGGTTACGACTTCAAGAGCGGCCTCAACTACGGTAAAGGTAGAAAAACTCCTCTCCGTACGACTGTTCCAAAAGAAAAGTCAGATATGTACTATAGCAGGACCAAAAGAGGGCTTGGATATGCTTCTCCTCCAATGTTATCCCCAGCAGTCTCTGACTCTGATAGCGAGGAGCGTTCTAACTCTTCTGATTCCAGATCATGGGATTCTGACACCAGCATCGGTCAAGTTCATCGACTGACTGTGTCTTCTAACATGGTCTCCGTCGAACTTCCAGAAGGCTATGACGAGGATATTGAAGAAAGTTCTGAAATAGATCCTTGGGCTCAACGGATGGATACCCAATGGGAACTCCGATTCGAACAAAGAGAACCTCCTACCGAAGATCAATTAATTCAAATTGACGTAGGAGAGAGCGGGTCACCCCGTCCAATATTTATCAGCTAGAACCTTCCAGAGGCAGACAAGCAAGAACTAATTCTTCTGATTAAAGAATACATTGATGTCTTTGCCTGGAGTTATGAAGACATGCCAGGACTGGATCCTAAAGTCGCTACTCGCAAACTGAACATCTTGCCGAATGCAAAACCGGTCAAACAATAAAACGGTATTTCAAGCCAGAAATGATGGACGCAATCGACGATGAAGTCAAAAAGCTCATAGCTTGCGGCTTTATCAGAGAAGAGCAGCATCCTGATCGGGTAGCTAATGTTGTCCCAGTTCTAAAGAAAATCGGCAAAGTTCGAGTCTGCATCGACTTTCGGGATCTTAATGAAGCATGTACAAAAGACGAATTTCCTCTCCCTATCACGGACGTCATGATCGACAACACCTGTGGGTTCGAAAGAATATCTTTCATAGATGAATTCTCCGGATACAATCAGATTCAGATGCATCCTGAAGATGAGAAGCATACTTCTTTTCGCACTCCTCGTAGAGTCTACTGCTATACTGTAATGTCATTTGGTCTCAAGAACGCTGGTGCAACATACCAACGAGCAATGAGTACCATCTTTCGAGATCATCTGCACAAGACTGTCGAATGCTATGTTGACGATATTGCTGTCAAGAGTCGTCTGAAAGAAGATCATATCCAAGACTTGAGAACTATCTTCAATCTCATGCGCCAACATCAACTCAAAATAAATCCCACCAAGTCATTCTTGGGTGTCTCTAGTGGCAAATTTCTCGGCTTCGTCATTACCTCTAAGGGTATACACGTGGATCCCGAGAAGATCAAAGCCATTCAAGAGATGCGTCCTCCACGCAACCTAAAAGAGCTACGAGGATTCCAAGGTCGACTTGCGTACATCAGGAGATTCATTTCGAATTTGTCTGGACGCTGCAGACCATTCACTTAACTCATAAAGAAGGGTATATCTTTCGTTTGGACCGAAGAATGTCAACGAGCATTTGACGACATAAAGCGGTATCTCATGAACCCACCAGTCTTGGTGCCATCGATCTCTGGCATACCATTCTTAATGTATGTCCATGCTATGGACCATTCATTGGGTGCTTTACTTGCCCAAAAGAACAAAGAAGGCTACGAACAAGCCATCTATTATCTCAGTCGTACTATGATTGGTGCTGAACACCGTTATAGTCCGGTCGAAAAAGAATGACTAGCTTTCATGTTTGTTGTTCAAAAGACTCGGCATTACATCATTGGCCAAACTATTCATGTCATATCACGAGTTAATCCTCTTCGGGTACTCATAAAGAAGCCCAGTATACTCAACTCTCGGCTGGCTACATGGGCCATTCTGCTAGCCCAATATGACATGGTATATGTTCCTCAAAAGTTTGTCAAAGGTCAAGCCCTGGCGGATTTCTTAGCAGCTCATCCTGTGCCAGAAACATCCAAGCTTTATGATGAAATTCCAGACAAGACCTTGGAATCTAATACAGTCTCCGAAGAATTTCCTACTTGGCGTCTATTCTTTGACGGAGCATCCAGAATTGGACCCAATGGTGTCATTGTCGCAAGAGTTGGAGTTGTCCTTATTTCTCCAGATGGGTCAGCTATCCAAAGAGCATACTCCCTATATGAGCCTTGCTCCAACAACGTGGCAGAGTACAATGCTCTACTCATTGGCCTCCAGCTAGCCAAACAACTCGACGTCGAGTATCTTGAAGTCTACGGCAATTCTAAGTTGGTTGTTAATCAAGTTAGAGGAACCTATGAAGTTCGCCATCAAGACCTAGTGCCTTATCATGAAGCAGCAATCAATATTGCTATATCATTTAAAGCCTTCTTCATTGAATATGTACGTCGAGCTTGCAATACTGAGGCAGATGCTTTGGCCAATCTTGCAGCAGTCCTAGCCCTCCCTATCAGAAGACAACAGTGAAGATTGGAAAACTCCTTTCATCGACTTCGTAGTTCATGACATACTCCCTGAAGATCCCAAAGAAGCTACGAGTATTCGTCGAAGGTCTCTACGATTTTATTACAATCAGACCACCAAAACTCTCTACCGGCAGACTTATGATGGCCTACTCTTGCGCTGTCTAGCTGGTGATGAAGCAAAACAAGTACTGCGTGAAGCTCACGACGGTGTCTGCGGAGCACATCAACCTGGTCCTAAGCTACAGGATCGTATCCGACGTATGGGTTACTACTGGCCCTCTATGGTATCTGATGCCATCGATTATGCAAGGAAATGTCGAGCTTGTCAAATCCATGCAGATTTTATTCATCAACCTTCAGAATTTCTACATCCGACGGCTGCTTCATGGCCTTTTGAAGCTTGGGGTATGGACATCATCGGTCCCATCAATCCTCTTTCTTCTAGAGGACATCAGTTCATACTGGCAATAACCGACTACTTCTCTAAATGGGCTGAAGCTATACCTTTGGCTGAAGTCAAGACTAGCAGCGTTATCAATTTTGTCAAACACCATGTCATCTATCGATATGGTGTACCTCGACGAATCATCCATGACAATGGACCACAATTCATCAGCCAGAAGTTTACGAGATTCTGCGATGATCATCGGATTGACAAAGTCGCTTCGACAGCTTACAATCCTGCTGCTAATGGATTAGCTGAAGCCTTCAACAAAACCATTATCAAGCTCCTCAAAAAGTTTATATCTACTAACAAACGAAATTGGAGTAAAAAGCTTGGTGAATGTCTTTGGGCCTATCGAACTACGGTCCGCAATCCCACAGGCTTTACACCTTTCTCTTTGGTGTTTGGTTGTAAAGCAGTTCTGCCTCTGGAACTTCAAATTCCTTCTTTAAGGATTGCAATTGCTAATAAACTCACTACAGAGAATAACGATCTTCTCCGACTTCAAGAATTAGAAGCGCTCGATGAAAAGCGGCTATTGGCTCAACAGCATATTGAGTTATATCAAGCCCGTATATCGAAGACTTTTAACCGCAAAGTTAAAATCAGAGCCTTTCAACAAGGATAACTTGTTATAATAGTAAGACGTCCCATGACTATGACTCACTCGAGCAAAGGCAAGTTCGATGCGAAGTGGGAAGGTCCATATGTTGTAAGCAAAGTCTTTTCAAACGGAGCTTATCAACTTTCAGAATTAGATGGTCGAGTTGCAATGATGCCTATCAATGGCAAATTCCTCAAGAAATATTATGTATAAATATAACAGAAATTTATGTAAATATGATCAGACAATTCATAAATAAAGTTTGATTTTTATTTCATCATAAATGATGTTACATGATATCAAGGAAGGTCGCCAGCGTCCTTTTCAACATTAGAACGCGGACCACTGCCATCCTTATCAAAGACATAATCAGCAAAAAAATTGAGGACTTCTTTGCTCGAGCCCACCAGGAACTTGCAGGCAGCCATTCTCATGGTCTCTTCCTCTTCAGTCTTCTCTGGTTCAAGCAGAAAATCCAGGATATCCTGCGGTGGTTTGGGTGTAGACGAACCTTCGCCTGCTTTCGTCTGCTTTGGCTGGACTGGTTCGGCAAGACGTTCTTCAATGCCCCCTTCAACCTTTGGGGTGATTTCAGCCTTCTTGGATGCATTTTCGGACGATATCTTTATGTTGAAAAGTGGAAATAATCATTCCTTCCAGATTTCTGTTCTATTTATAGGCAGAGATTCTCAAGACAACGAAACGACACAATCATCCGACGGTTCACCCGTTCATTATCATCATCTGATGGTTCGCCCATTCATTAATTCATCCGACGGTTAGCCCGTTCATCATCATCTGACGGTTCATCCGTTCATTATCATCATCTGACGGTTCGCCCGTTCATTAATTTACCCGACGGTTCATCCGTTCATTATCATCATCTGACGGTTCGCCCGTTCATTAATTCACCCGACGGTTAGCCCGTTCATCATCATCTGACGGTTCATCCGTTCATTATCATCATCTGACGGTTCGCCCGTTCATTAATTCACCCGACGGTTCATCCGTTCATTATCATCATCTGACGGTTCGCCCGTTCATTAATTCACCCGACGGTTAGCCCGTTCATCATCATCTGACGGTTCATCCATTTATTATCATTATCTGACGGTTCTCCCATTCATTAATTCACCCGACGGTTCATCCGTTCATTATCATCATCTGACAGTTCGCCCGTTCATTAATTCACCCGACGGTTAGTCCGTTTATTGCAATCATCTGACTGTTCGCCCGTTCATTTACATTCATTTGACGGTTCGTCCGTTCATTCATCATCATCTGACGGTTCATCTGTTCATTCACATTAACCCGACGGTTCGCCCGTTCATTCATTATCACCATCTGACGGTTCATCCGTTCATTATCATCATTCGACGGTTCACTCGTTCATACGATGGTTTATCCGTTCATTACATTCATCTGACGGTTCACCCGTTCATTCAATTTATTTGACGGTCCATCCGTTCATCCCGACGATTCATTTCATTTATGTATTTTATTCACACCTTTTTGACGATTCATTTTCGTTCATTATCCATACCAACAACTTGTCGTCTTCGATTAAGTTGTCTATTTTGAAGTAATAATATTCGACAAGTTATATTCTGCCACGTCCATATTACCTCTGAGCAGATATAATGAATATAATTATTTTCTACAAAATCATCAAGAAATATATCATGTCCTGTACCTCTGAATATATTTTCTATCGCTATTATTTATATCTGAATAAGATATGCAAGAAATAATAGAGCCACAACAAAATGTCTTTTATTGATCAAAATTTAAGATATTACATATATAGCATAAAGAAAGACAAAAAGATACAAGATGTTCTTTCTACTGAGACGGAGGCATCATCAGATTAGCAATCTGTTGTTTCAAAATCTGCAACCGTTCTTCACAAGATGCCATCACTCTCCTCCTGGCCTCTTCCATCCCAGATTCTTCATTAAAAATGGGCATGGTTACCATTCGGCGAGTGATTTCCGCATCATGAGCTGCTACATACTCGTTTCTTTCCTGAGTTAGAGCATCAATTTGTTGGACTGAAGTCTGATACTTTGTAACTTCATTTTCCAGTTCCTCTTCGAGACGAGCAATCTCCACTCTCAGCTCGACAATCCTTCTCTCTCTTCTCTCAGCAGTTGAGATCACCGATTCCAACTTGGAATTATATTCAGCAGATTTAGTAGTATAGGCATCCAAGAGGTTTTGGAGATTCACTCTTTCAATTGCAGCTGCCTGAGCCATTTGTTCAAACTCTGCCTGCACTAAAGGTTTCACTTCTCCTTTGTTGAGATCTTTATAGTTCTTTATGGAGATTTCCAGCTCATTCAATATATGGTCAAGGAAAGTGGCCTGAGCCTCATCACCTTGCTCCCGGATGGCCTTCACCAAGAAAGAGGTCGGACCTCTAACCATGTAAAAATCAGCGGCTTCTTTGTCCATCATTCTATTGATCAGAGGTCCCAAGGACTCGAAGAAGCATTTAGTGAATGATTGGATGACAAGCTGATTAATCGCCAGAGCACCAGGAGTCACAGCTACTCCTGTTGATGATGAAGCAGCAGGATGCTCAATTTCTCGTATCTGAACAGCAGGCTCTTTGAATAAGGGAACCAAAGTGGAGCTGGTTGCTCCTCCTGGTTGATCTTCTGCAAAATTAAATATTGTCATTCTGCCTGTCATTTGTTATTATCAAAAGAATCAAAAGTGAAAACAGTCTTACCATGGGTGGATCCAGCAATAAGCCTATCATCTGCAGGAACAGACTTTAGCTGAGCAGAAGTAGCCTCAGACACTATGGCTTGGCTACTTCCTGCTTCAGAGACACAAGATAAATGGCGGCTGCTACTGGCAATTGTCGTTGCCAGTACTATGTCCATGCATGTTGGAGGAGCAGAAGAGGATCCGGGTTCTGTATGGATAAAAGTAACGATGTTAGTTATCAAGTTATTTATCAAAAGAAGATCACTAATTTCATTACAATACCTTCGGGAGCAGCAACTGGAGTTTCCTCCAAATCTACCTCTTCATCAGCAATCTTCTCCAGAGATCTTGAACCTCAGCCTCCTTTTCAGGAGTCAGAGTGTCTCGAGGAGATGTTTGGATTTCAACATTCTCTTCCAGATTTCGTGTCTCACCAGCAGCTTCTGATAAGGTGCTCTCTTCGTTCTCGCTGTCCTCGGGAGCCTCTTCACTAGCAGCATCAGCGGCCTGATCAGCTTCTTCTTGATAACCAAAGTCACAGCCATATAAAGCTTCGATCATCAAACGATCTTCTTCCGCAAGGGTTGCTCCCGGTGTGGCAGAAAGATGAATTTTCGCTGTTGTTGGCAATGGAGATTGCAAAGGTTCATGCTCTGTTTCTGCAATATTGTCTCTAGGCTCTATGGCCTCATCTCTCCGGTCGATCTCTTCTCTCTCCTCAATATCCTCTCTCTGTTCTGGACTAGGAGTTTTATGTCCAGCCTCGAAAACAGGAGTAGGAGAGGGCATGGTGAGTCCCGCTGCAGCATCTATCACGATCGAAGACAAAACTTGTTTTCTGCGGACCAACCTTTTCTTCCTATGCAGAGGTCTCTCAGGACTCTCTACGTTTATTGCCTCGACTTGTTTTTGAACAAAGGTCGGTGTGGCAGCTTCTTCCTGCTGAATTGTCTCGGCCATCTGCCGAGATTGAGATCTGGTAGTAATCTTTTCTGAAGAATGATCCAAGATCAGTTTCTTCTTCGCAGCTGGGACGGAAGGCTCCTCTCTCCTTCTCTTCTTGGCCGGAGATTTAGCAACCTTCAAAGAAACACGCAGTGGCGCGTTAACCTCTTCAGGGAACATAACATCCCTCGAAACTTCTAAGGGTCCATCCACTGGCTCATGCACCTCATCATTACCTGGAAGTGACATGATGACTCCTCCCTTCTTCAATCTCGTTGCAGACGCGAAGCTATCCGCAATATTGAAGCTCTCGGCAAAAGTGTTCGATGATATATAAAACACCGAATATGTGAACAACATACGAGGGCCATGATTACTATTTACCGGCATCGAGAACGTTACTTTCGTATCTCGAGCGTTGTAATAAGCCCAAGCTCGGGCTCCATCTATCAAGAAACCTTTTCCTTGTAAGCATGAGATAGCATTACCTACGTGGAATTGGTCATATCCAAACTGCCGAGCAAACCGGCTAGGAAGATATGGCTCCAAGTAGCATTCTTCTTCAAACCGATACACCAAGTGGGATGGTCGAATTGTCTTCAACCAATCAAAAGCTGTGCGGCTCAAAGGTTGCATCTTTAAGTCAACCATGTTGGTCGGCATTTGTTCATATCCGGTAGGAGGAGGAGTACAATAGAAGTTTCATCCTTTGACAAGGTTCAAAGCATATCTGCAATCTCTCAAAGAAGCGTATTTCCACTTACCGTGGGAGAATCTCCGCAAAAAGCTGCCACCGACTGGTCCCATGTCGGGGTCCATCAAAGTAGGATGGTGTAGAAGCAACCACCCGAACAGATAAGTATACGGCAATTCTAGCCGAGGAAACTCTTTCTCGCCCTTAGCTTTCAGCAACAAATCGACATACAGGCGGAGACTGGCGTCATTCTACAAGTCATCGCCGATAAGTGATCTATCTTGTAGTCGAAGACTAATCGAACGGCAACAAAAAGAACACCGCGATGGAAGCGATCTATGGCACTTGATCCCGGAACGACGAATCGGCGGAGCCAATATGTCAAAAAAACCTGCCAATTGGGCTTCTTTTGACATAAATCGATATCCCACTCTCATATAACTCTCGAGAATGTCTCATTTCCTTAGAGGAGGACATTGATGATCGTCCTTGATCGTGACATCCAAGTCACCACTTCTCTCCATTAACTTCACCACCTCAGTGCTGCTCAGTGGTTTAAAGAAGTTGGGATAGCAGTTATCATATTCCTTGGTCTTCTTTTCTTTAATATGGTTGAGGAACAGATAAGGCAACCATTTTGATGAATAGCAGGTACCAGATGTACCACTTTTATAAAATAAAGAGCATATTTTATAATGACACAGCAGTTCTTCAAAAACTTCTACCATGGCTGCTTCTCTTTTTGAAGTTTGTCCAACTCATCATTAGTGGGAACAAATTCCTCATACGGGGCATCCCCCATCGGCAGGTAAGAGATGTACTACATCTCGTGAAGGGCAAACCCGATCTCTCCGCAGGGAGTCATAAAAGTCCCTGTCCTGTAGTTGTATCTTTCTGCTAGAGCCAGAAATAGATGCAGATTGGGGGCGAAACCGTAAACAGTGGCATGCACTGCTTGATACAAGTTAATCTGCTGAAGTTTGTCTTCAAACTTAGTCAAAATCCAGTTTGCTATACAACTCCATCTCTTATATTCTGGGTTCACCAGTCCAGTTAATCTGAGGTCTTGATCTGGATACCTCCCTTCGACCTTCGCGAACTCATTCGCGAATATTGGAACTCTTACGGGCAATAACAAAGAAGAATTTTTCGGTAGAGTACAACCGGGCTTTAAACCTCTGAGCAAGACATTGTATCGTTCTGAAGAACTGTAGAACATGTCTTTCTTGTCAGGCCCCTTCTTCACATAAATCTTTCCTGGACGGGCATCCTGAAAAGGTGTGAGATTCCATTCCATTTTCCTCAGATAGCTTGCATGAGCATATCGAGATAAAGGGAGACAGCGGGAGACATTTGGTATCGAGATTGTCTTATCTATCTGTTGGATAATCCGTTCTTCCATCCGTGGCTTCAGCTGAGAGCTCTTCTCAAAAGCTTCACCAAACAGTAATAGGGGCTTCTTGTGAATGATGGCATCTGCCGACTCCAAAGGTTGCCCATTCATCAGACATAACAGGGTTTCATTATCTTGGGTTACCAAGATAGCTTGGCGGGAAGTTGGCAGATCATACTGTAGAAAGTGCACATGGGACAGGTCCTCTTTGAATTCCAATTCTGAAAGAGTTCCTACAAAGTTCTCATACCCCGGATCTTCTCTGGTATTAACTGCATTAAACAGAGAAAACAAAAATTCAGCACAAGAAAAAATCAATGATGCTACCATCAGACTGCGCAACCATCAGATTGTGCAACCATCAGACTGCGCAACCATCAGATTGCATAACCATCAGACTGCACAACCATCAGATTGTGCAACCATCAGACTGTGCAACCATCAGATTATGCATCCATCAGTTTGCGCCAGCATCAGATTGCGCTGGCAATCCTGCACAAAATCAGCAGATTGCACTGACTTTTGCCAGCGCAGTTCAACCGATTACGCCAGAAAGTATTCTTCATAAAAAGAAGAATAACTAGTTCGTGCAACCAAGACCCTAAAAAGGGTGGCGCAATATGATCACATCTCTAAAAAGAGATGGATTTTGAAGATCAGTGAAGTCGAAAAACTCTAAAAAGAGTTCTCGATTGAGTCATCTACCTTGTAACGCAGGATGCGCAGTCTCATGTCGAGAAGGACGTCGTACAACCCTAGCCGAAGGCTCGGCGGGGGCCTTGCCCTTGGCAGCGACGGAAGAATGCTTGGGAGCTATGGAGATTCGATGGAGAAAAAAGGAGGAATAGGCTCGAGACTTCTCTCTTAAATCACAAAAGCAAAGTAAAGAATGTAATGAATATTGAAGAGAACTATTTATAGTTTTTCAAAGAGTAACGGCTGCCTCAGACTGTGCCAAAAAAGTCGGATCGACTCATCCGATTGTGCAGACAGCTCATACGCAACTTGATTTTAAATTTTGAAATTCAAAGTATTTCAAAACTTTGAATAAATTCAACTTTCGAAAACTTTGAAGGGGGTCTTGTAGGTCCTAAAAAATCAAGTTGCACCTATCAACAAAGTCAGAAAATCAAGAAATACAACTTTCAAATGAACTGCACAGACATCAGATTGCGCATCATTCCGATTGCGCACACCGGACTGCGCACACTTTCAACTGCGCAGGCTGACGTGGCAATGTCATCATCATCTGACAAAATCAAATCTTTCTGATAACTGACAGCACAAAGAACGAGGAGTCTCTTCGTTTATTGTGCCGCACAGCGCTCGAGGACAGCTGTACATACAGCACAATCCAGTGCCTGCACAATCTAGTACCTACGTAATCCATGGCAGCACAATCCGAAGTTAGCGCAATTCAGGTGGCGCACTTCATCATGATAATTGACAAAAGTACACGTGGCATTCATGCCATCAATTGCTCATTACGTGGCAACCGTCTTCACACGATCATACGCATTTCAATCAAATGATGCCATGTGTCCAAGACAGTTGGCCCATGACCAGACAACTGCCTGCGCAGTCTGATGCTGCGTAATCCAGTTCCTGCGTAATCTAACCTGCGTCATCCAGAATAACTAAAAATTAGTTATTTCCAGAACTCTATAAATAGAGTTTCAAGTCTTCATTCAAGGAGATCAGATCAGATAGAGAGATCAGACATAAAGTTCAGAAATACCAGAGAGTTCAGGAGTTCTTGTCCAAGTGCTGCTGCATTCTTCCGAGGCTTTTGCCTTCAACTTTCGAGGCTTTTGCCTTCAACTTCAACTTCAGAGGCTATCATCTTCAAAGTTCACATCGTCCAGGGGATAAAGCAATCGTCTTCTAGATTGGATTCCTACAGTTGTACTTTCTCAGAATTCTTGTAATCTTTACAAAGTTTGTATCAATAAAGTTTCATACTTTTGTTTTTGCAAACAAGTAGCAGTTTTAACTTGTAATCGGCTTGGGTACCTGTCAAGAACTGGCCTGGCTAGTCATAAGTGCGGTATATGACTAACACTGTTCGAAAATACGTGATGGATCTGATCACAGGCATACGCTACTACTCCTCCTACCCCAACTGGTAGAATGGATCCAAACAGGACATGTCACTACACGGGATTCTATGAGAAGGGAGCTAATCTTCTCTAGAATCGGTGACCATATATTGAGCAAGAGCTACAAGGGAGCTTGCACAATACATCCCAACCTAAGAAGAAGAAACATCTCTCGTCGAGATCCAGGAATACCAATCCATGAGAACCATGTGTCAGGAATAAGCATATCTACACTAAGTACATGAATCATAACAGTTATCATAAATTGGAAAAAAAGTTATCAGAGAATGTACTCGCCTTTGATATGATAAAATATGTCTACCGGATCCAATGCAGCGTCTAAAGGAACTATAGAGAACATGACATATCAATACTATGTTTAGAAAGTAAATTCAAATCAAATTAAACCCTATTAAGTCATTCTAGGTCAAGACAAGTCTAGTGGGGTCAACCTTGGTCATAGGAGAACATTGGAAGTCAACCCGTATCAAACTAGGTCAAAAGTTGACTTACAGTTGACTTTTGGTCAACGGGTCAACTCTGGTCAACTCTAGGTCAACCCTAGGTCAATGGTGACTAACAGTTGACTTTTGGTCAACCGTTCAAGTCTAATAGAATTTGGGACTAAATTGGGTAAAGTATTTATCCATAGTTGACTTTTGGTCTAAAAAGTCAACCGTGGTCAACCAAGGTCAAGACTAGGTCTAGATGACTATTTCTAATCATTACCAACCCTTACAACCCATATCCAAGTCTATCTTGGACTCCGAAACCCGTATCTTGGCCGTAGGCCAATATCTTAATTTACCCTTTATAAAGGTAAATTTCTAACCTAGGCAAATACCAAGTTAGCCTACCTACGCTTGGTATTTCGACCCGTGCTCCCTAGGGTGGTAGGATACTAGCCTATACATTCATTACCTACCAAGATTCCTAGGTAGAGTGGACATCCAGTCCATCTTACGGCCTATTGCCGATATCTTGAATATCTCAAGATACGCAATGGTACGGTACGATACCATCGTCCTAAAATCCCGATTTCAACTCGAAGGCCTACCTACAAAATCTAATTTGCCTAATCTAGGTCTCCTCCAAGTTTCAACGTGTTCCGACACTCGGTGCTCCATTTCACCCTTTCACCAAAACCTATTCACTCTCTAACCTTTCTAATTTAATTTCCCACATTCCTATACTAATACTCTTCCTTCCCTTCTCCTTCTCATTCTTTTCCTTCTTTCTATTCTTCCAATTCTTCTTCTTCTAACTCTTCCTCTCATTCTTCTTCTAATTCCTATTCTTCTAATTCTTTTTCCTATTCTCCTTATTTCTTCCTATTCTAATTCTTCTAATCTTCTTAATCTTCTTCTTAATCTTCTTCTTAACTTCTTCCGATCTTCTTCTCAATCTTCTTAATCTTCTTAATCTTCTTCTCATGCTTCCCTTCCTTCCACCTAATGCTACTGCTGCTCCTACTCATGCTTGCTGCTGCTACTGCGCATTTGCTGCTGCTGCTTGCCCTGCTATTGCTGCTGCTGCTGCTGTTGTATCTTATTCTCTTCATTCCCCCTCCCCGCTATATATATATATTATATATATATATATATATATATATATATATATATATATATATATACATATATATATATATATATACACACATATCTATATATGCATACATATATCTATATATATACATATATATATAGACACACACTCTCACACAACCACCACCACTCTCATGACACCATCACCACCATTCCTCCACTCTCTACACACACACAAATACATATAAATATATATACACACATATACACATATATACCACTCTAATTAAGAAAACCCCCCAATTAAACCTTAAACTAGTTTTTAGGAAACCTATTAAAATCTATGGTCAAAGTGTAGAGGGTGGTCTCCTCTACACTTATTGTGAGGGAAATAAATGCTAAAGAGGAGTTAATGAGAGTTTAAAAGCATACCTAGAATGGGTCTTCTCTTGAGAAGAAAGAGTTTGAAAAGAAAAGAAATGAGGAGAGAGAGAGAGAGAGAGGTTACTTAGTTGTGAAGGAAAGAGAAGGGGGGTTGCTCCATACATGGCCGGCCAAGGGGGGTTAATGGGTTTGGGTGGAGACCCATTAGGCCCCCAACCTATTAGACTAAGTTTGGGTTCTGTTCGGGTTTGGTTTGGTTCGGTTTGTTTCGGTTTAATTCTAAATCGACTAATTAAGCCTCTAATTGACTAGTTAAGCCATGGGAGTATGGTTTATTGGTTTCTAGCCTAATTAGGATGGTATGTGGGCCAAGCCCAGCTAGTATGTGGGTCCCACTAGGGTCCAGACTACCCGGGCCTCCAACTTAAGTCCGAATTGGATAAATTCAAACTAAATCAAACAAATCCCTAAAAATCATATAAAATCAAATAAAATTCCCAAAAATTATAAAACTTGGAAAATGACAAAAATACCCCTAATTCGAAAACTGGGGGTGACAAATCTACCATCCTTAAAAAAATTTCGTCCTCGAAATTGAATGAGAACTAACACAGCAATCATGAGTAGAACAAGGAAGAAAAAGATAGAATTTTACCTCAAGGCTCGAAGAGATATGGGAATCGCTCCCGCATGTCGTCCTTCCTCTCCCAGGTAGACTCACCTGGAGAGTGGTGTCTCCATGCAACGCGAACCAAGGGAATAACCTGGTTCCAGAGCACCTTCTCTCTTCGATCCAAGATCTCAACCGGCTTCTCTGGATAGCTGAGTGTCGGTCCCAATTCGATCTCGGAGTGGTCCAAGACGTGACTGGGATCTGCCACGTACCGTCTCAGCTGCGACACGTGGAACACGCAGTGCACTCCCTCTAGTGCGGGCGGTAACTCCAGTCGGTAAGCCACTGCACCGACCCTGCCCAAGATACAGAATGGTCCAATGTATCATGGACTATGCTTTCCATCGCCACCAAAACGAATCGTGCCACGCGTCGGAGAAATCTGCAGGAACACAAGATCATCAACCTAGAACAAAAATACAAGACTTAAAGCTTGATCTAAAACAATCACAATCAGACTCAAATACTAGAAAAATCTAAACTATACCTCAAACTCCAACGGTCTCCGGTGGCTATCGGCCCAATACCGCTGCCTATCCTGTGCCACCCGAAGTCCATCTCTGATAACCCTGACCTTCTCCGCAGCATCCACTACCATCTCAGGGCCAAGCAAAACCCTCTCGCCGACATCATCCCAAGACAAGGGAGTACGGCACCTCCGTCCGTATAGAGCCTCGAAAGGTAACATATCTATACTAGCTTGGTAGCTGTTGTTGTAAGCAAACTCTACCAAGTGAAGGTGGTCCTCCCAAGATCCTCCGAAGTCCAAGACATAGGTACGTAGCATATCCTCGAGGGTCTGAATCGTTCTCTCCGACTGCCCGTCTGTCTGGGGGTGGTATGCGGTACTGAACTTGAGCGATGTGCCCAAGCTAAGCTGCAAACTCCTCCAGAAGTGGGAAGTAAATCGACTGTCCTGATCCGAGACTATACTCACTGGAATCCCATGCAATCGGACTATCTGCCGCACGTACATCTCGGCCAACCTCTCCGTAGACAAACCCACCTTGAAAGACAAAAAGTGGGCCGATTTGGTCAATCGATCAACAATGACCCAAATCGTATCCTTCTTTCCTGGAGAGCGTGGAAGCCCAGATACAAAGTCCATGGTGATATGCTCCCACTTCCACTCGAGAATGGGTAGTGGCTGGAGCAATCCATCGGGTCTCTGTCTCCCGGCCTTCACCTGCTGGCATACCAAGCATCTAGAAATGAACTGAGCCACCTCGTATTTCATGCCATACCACCAAATATGCTGTCTCAAGTCTCTATACATCTTGTTGGCCCCAGGATGCATAGAGTACTGAGAATGATGCGCCTCCTGAAGAACCTCCTCCCGAAGTCCTTCGCTCTACATGCACAATCTGGTACCATGCCTCAACGACCCATCCCCCGCTATAGAGAACTTATCCAACAGTCCTGCCTGGACCTGCTCCCTGATGACTCTCAGAGCCTCATCCTCAAACTGAGCTGCCCTGACTCTGTCCATCAGCTCTGACTGCACCTGGAGACCCCATATCTGCACCTCGAACCCAGAAACTATCACCTCTATGCCCAAGCCCTCCAGATCTGCCAGAAGGTGACGATCTATCATCAAACACATGGCCACGGGATACCTGCTCAAATTATCCGCGACCACGTTAGCCTTCCCCAGATGGTACTGTAAGGATATATCAAAATCCTTCATCAGCTCTAACCATCGCCTCTGCCTCATATTCAGCTCGTTCTAGGTAAACACGTACTTCAAGCTTTTATGATCTGCATAGATCTCAACTCGCTCTCTGTACAGATAGAGTTTCCACAGCTTCAAAGCAAAAATGACCGCTTCCAGCTCCAGATCGTGGGTAGGGTAGTTCCTCTCATGAGGACGTAACTGCCTAGATGTATAGGCAATCACCTTCCTGTGCTGCTGAAGTACACAACCCAAACCCCATCCTGAAGCGTCACTGTAGATCGTATAACCACCAGATTTAGATGGCAGCGTCAAGATAGGAGCTGTAGTCAACCTCGCCTTCAGCTCCTCGAAGATGGCCTGACACTCCTCGGACCAAACAAACTCCTCGTCCTTACTGGTAAGGCGGGTCATCGGCTGGGCAATCCTGGAAAAGTCCAGCACGAACCTCCGATAATAACCTGCCAGACCCAGAAAACTCCGAACCTCAGCTACTGAGCTCGGCGTAGACCAGGACTCCACTGCAGAAATCTTCTTCGGATCTACTGAAATCCCCTCGCCAGAAACAATATAGCCTAGGAACTCCACGCGATCCAAGAAGAACTCGCACTTGGACAGCTTCCCATACAGCTGCTCCCTCCTGAGAGTGTCTAACACAATCCTCAGGTGCTCCTCGTGCTCCTCTGGTGTCTTTGAATAAATGAGAATGTCATCAATGAAGACCACCACGAACTTGTCAAGGTACTGATGAAATACCTTGTTCATCAAGTTCATGAATACCGTCGGGGCGTTGGTCAACCCAAACGGCATGACGGTATACTCATACTGGCTATAGCGAGTCCGAAATACAGTCTTCGAAATGTCATCCCGCTTCACCTTCAGCTGATGGTACCCGGTATACAAGTCGATCTTCGAGAACACCCTCGCTCAACTGGTCGAACAAGTCATCAATCCTTGGTAAAGGATACTTGTTCTTGATGGTAAGGTTGTTGAGCACCCTGTAATCAATGCACATACGTACCGTACCATCCTTCTTGGGGACAAAAAGAACTGGCGCACCCCAAGGTGAAGAACTAGATCGAATAAAGCCCTTGTCCTCCAGCTCGTCGACCTGTCTCTTCAGTTCCGCTAACTCACTGTTGTTGATTCTATAGACGTGCTAGAAGATAGGCTCAGCGCCCGGCACTAGGTCTATAGAAAACTCAACATCAGGATCTGGCGGCATCCCGGACAACTCCTCGAGAAAGACATCCAAGAACTCAGCAATGAGTGGATGTGGCAACACCGGCCCCGCCAACAACGCTCCGCAGAATCCATCTTCCGGCTCCGCTACACCCCTGGTGAACTCATACTCCGGCTCTCCCGACGGCCTAAACAGAATCATGCCCCCCCTGCAGTCGATTCTAGCATGGTGCATGCTCAACCAGTCCATACCGAGTACCACATCGTAACTCGGAAGTGGCATTACGAGCAAACACGCACTCAGCTCTCGGCCTCTCAAAGAAACTCTCCGTCCCTTGCAAACATTATTAATCAGGATGATGCCATTCCAGTCATAATCTTGTAAGTCCTACCAAGATACTCAGCAATGATATTGTGCCTAAGAGCAAAAAAGACAGACACAAAACTGTGCGTAGCACCAGAATCAAACAAAGCTAAAGCTGGAAAAGAATCGAGCAGAATAGAACCTGCGACAACATCTGCAATAGGCTCCATCCCCTAGGCTGCAAGAGCAAAGGCTCTACCCTGACCACCCCTCTGCTGGCGGTGCTGAACAAACTGCTGCTGCTGGGTCGGAAGTGGACCCCGCTGCTGAACTACCGGCACACTAGCTGGGGCCCTCTGAACAGGTGCCCTCTGAGCTGCTCCAGTAACACGGGGGTTCCTAGGACACTTCCGTATCTAATGCCCAGCAGCACCACAAAAGAGACATAAACCTAGCCTCCTCCTGCAGAACTCAAAGAGGTGACCGGGCTTCTTGCAGAAGTGGCACGGTGGATCATCCTGTCCCGGACGCTGCTGAACCCTCTGGAAAGATGCCATAGCCTACACCTGCTGCTGATGATGCTGGAACGGCTGATGCTGAAGCTGAGGGTGCTTAGCAGCCTCCGCGCTGCTACTGGCCCCCGAAAACAACTCACGATCCCTCTTCGGCTTCAAGCCCCACTATCTTTCCACCTTCCGAGCCTCCGTATAGACCTCTGCATATGTCGCATAGAAGGAAGGGATCAGGATCTTGATATCCCATGTCAATCCCTCCCGGAAGCGCTTTGCTCGGATCACTGGGTCGCTCACCATGTACTCGGCGTATCGGCTCAGCCGGCCGAACTCCGCCGCATACTCCTCCACAGTCATACCGCCCTGCTGCAGGTTCTGAAACTGCCGCACTAGGCCGATCTTGTCTGTGGGGAAAAAGAACTTCTCTCTGAACAGGGTCCAAAACTCAGCCCAAGTGTGGCCCTCTCCTGCAAGAGCCGACTCGTTTCGGAACCATGTCCAAGCAACATCTAATAACTGTAAGCCAACCGCCTCGACCTTCAGGTCGTCTGCCAGGCGGAAGGCCCTCATCTGACACTCGATATCCTCGAGCCAGTCATCAGCATATATAATGCCCTCGGTCCGTTTGAAATCCCTCGGACCCAACTTCTTGAAAGCCTGGATGTCTCTGATCTTCTGCTGCTGCTGCACCTCCCTCTGTGGAGCCCCACGCTCCACCGTAGCCAGAGCCAACCTATGGGCATCCTCCATTCCCTGGCATATGGCCTCAGTCTGTCTCATCTATGCCTCGTACTGGGCCTGCTGGGACTCCAGCACCTGCTGAAAGAATGCGAGCATCTGTCCCATGTCTGTAGACAGAGAAGGCAACGGAGGAATAGCTCCCACTATCGGCGGAGGAGTCCCCTACTGAGGAGGAGGAGAAAGAACGCCCCCGACAGCTCCCGTCGTAGCCACCGACACTGCAGGAAGAGCACCCGCAATGACCCCAGGGACAGTCATCGAGAGTGCTGGAGGAGTACCCCCGAGAGCCCCTACTGAAGTCCCAACTATAGGGGAAGTGACTGGAGCCTGTCCGCCAGAGGTAGCAGACCTCTCCATCTTCCCGTGCTCCTCATCAGGAGAATGATTCATAACCATCCTGAAGACAGATTGAAAAGAAGATATCAATATGGCACAAGAAGGATTATATCAAAGGAGGACAGCTAGAAAACAGTAAATCGATATCAAAGACGATAAGCAAGATAAGCAAGGAAAGATCCTACTGTGATTGAGTACTCTTAGCCTACTACCTCATATATGTAACACAGGCTCGTAGTCAACACTCTAAGACGAGTGCCGCTACGACATTGCACTAACTGCGACTTCAGTACCTGCATGGGCCACCACTAAAAACGTGTCACGACCCGCACTCGCTATAAGGGCACGTGTACGTAACAACGCCCAGCCCTCACCGTAAAAACGGCGTAGAATGCTGTAGGTTTTCTACTCTAACAACAGTTTATATATAATATCGAAACCTGTCGAGAATATGGTCAACTCCGAACGGAGGACAAGCAATGATAATATATGAGTGCTCAATCACAACTCAAAGATGATAAGTAAAGACTGAAAGATAAAGACAACATGACGATAAAATATAACCTGTCAAGTCCAAACACAAATAATATACAAGTCTAAGTCCAAAGTCTCTAATACAAGCCAAAATATAAGTCTCGAAAGTAACTGGAGACAAGGTCCAGTACAAATAACTCTAACTAAACAATAGATAAAGTCTCGTCAGGCGGAGCTAAGCCCTGCTGGACCAAGGTCTCCAAGTCTAAGCCCACTACGTCATCCGGACCATAGTAGGTACTGCAATCCCCCTCATCAGCATCTGTAATATTTTTAACATATCCGGTTAGGATGGAACGAGTACATATATCTCATAACAGATCTCAAGATAGAATAAAAGATATAAGACTATAAATAGAGCATATACAATAAAATCATGGAGTGTACATATATGTATCATGGCATGGTAAGCTGTAGAGCTAGAGCTAGAACAGGAAAGTAGAACTGAATCATGCTATGTACACAAATCAAAGTAAGCCATATATCCAATGTGTGTGAGTAGCAGTTTCAACTTGTGATCGGCTTGGGTACCTGTCAAGAACTGTCCTGGCTAGTCATAAGTGTGGTATATGACTAACACTGTTCGGGAATGCGGGATGGATCTGATCACAGGCATACGCTACTACTCCCCCTACCCCAACTGGTAGAATGGATCCAAACAGGACACGTCACTGCACGGGATTCTATGAGAAGGGAGCTAATGTTCTCTAGAATCGGTGACCATATATTGAGCAAGAGCTACAAGGGAGCTTGCACAATACATCCCAACCTAAGAAGGAGAAACATCTCTCGTCGAGATCCAGGAATACCAATCCGTGAGAACCATGTGTCAGGAATAAGCTTATCAACACTAAGTACATGAATCATAACAGATATCATAAATTAGAAAAAAGTTATTAGAGAATGTACTCGCCTATGATATGATAAAATATGTCTACCGGATCCAATGCAGCGTCTCGAAGACCTATAAAGAACAAGACGTATCAACACTATATTTAGGAAGTAAAGTCAAATCACATTAAACCCTATTAAGTCATTCTAGGTCAAGACAAGTCTAGTGGGGTCAACCTTGGTCATAGGAGAACATTGGAAGTCAACCCCTATCAAACTAGGTCGAAAGTTGACTTACAGTTGACTTTTGGTCAACGGGTCAACTCTGGTCAACTCTAGGTCAACCCTAGGTCAATGGTGACTAACAGTTGACTTTTGGTCAACCGTTCAAGTCTAATGGAATTTGGGACTAAATTGGGTAAAGTGTTGACCCATTGTTGACTTTTGGTCTAAAAAGTCAACCGTGGTCAACCAAGGTCAAGACTAGGTCTAGACGACTATTTCTAATCATTACCAACCCTTACAACTCATATCCAAGTCTATTTTGGACTCCGAAATCCGTATCTTGGCCGTAGGCCAATATCTTAATTTACCCTTTATAAAGGTAAATTTCTAACCTAGACAAATACCAAGTTAGCCTACCTACGCTTGGTATTTCGACCCGTGCTCCCTAGGGTAGTAGAATACTAGCCTATACATTCGTTACCTACCAAGATTCCTAGGTAGAGTGGACATCCAGTCCATCTTATGGCCTATTGCCGATATCTTGAATATCTCAAGATACGCAATGGTACGGTACGATACCATCATCCTAAAACCCCAATTTCAACTCGGAGGCCTACCCACAAAATCTAATTTGCCTAATCTAGGTCTCCTCCAAGTTTTAACGCGTTCCGAAACTCGGTGCTCCATTTCACCCTTTCACCAAAACCTATTCACTCTCTAACCTTTCTAATTTAATTTCCCACATTCCTATACTAATACTCTTCCTTCCTTTCTCCTTCTCATTCTTTCCTTCTTCCTATTCTTCCAATTCTTCTTCTTCTAACTCTTTCTCTCATTCTTCTTCTAATTCCTATTCTTCTAATTCTTTTTCCTATTCTCCTTATTTCTTTCTATTCTAATTCTTCTAATCTTCTTAATCTTCTTCTTAAATCTTCTTCTTAACTTCTTCCTATCTTCTTCTCATCTTCTTAATATTCTTCTCATGCTTCCCTTCCTTCCACCTAATGCTACTGCTGCTCCTGCTCATGCTTGCTGCTGCTAGTGCGCATTTGCTGCTGCTGCTTGCCCTGCTATTGCTGCTGCTGCTGTTGGCTACTGCCAACTGCGTCTGCTGCTGCTGTTGTATCTTATTCTCTTCATTCCCCCTCCCCTCTATATATATATATATATATATATTATATATATATATTATATATATATATATATATATATATATATATAGATATATATATATATTATATATATATATATATACATATATATATACACACATATCTATATATGTATACATATATATATATATATATATATATATATATATATATATATATATATATATATATATATATATATATACATATATATATATACACACATATCTATATATGTATACATATATATATATATATTATATATATATATATATATATATTACATATATACATATATATATATATACACACATATCTATATATGTATACATATATCTATATATATACATATATATATAGATACACACACACTCAACCACACACACTCTCTCAAACACAAACACACACACTCTCACACAAACACACACACTCTCACACAACCACCACCACTCTCATGACACCATCACCACCATTCCTCCACTCTCTACACACACACAAATACATATAAATATATATACACATATATACCACTCTAATTAAGAAAACCCCCAATTAAACCTTAAACTAGTTTTTAGGAAACCTATTAAAATCTATGGTCAAAGTGTAGAGGGTGGTCTCCTCTACACTTATTGTGAGGGAAATAAATGCTAAAGAGGAGTTAATGAGAGTTTAAAAGCATACCTAGAATGGGTCTTCTCTTGAGAAGAAAGAGTTTGAAAAGAAAAGAAATGAGGAGAGAGAGAGAGGTTACTTAGTTGTGAAGGAAAGAGAAGGGGGGTTGCTCCATACATGGCCGGCCAAGGGGGGTTAATGGGTTTGGGTGGAGACCCATTAGGCCCCCAACCCATTAGACTAAGTTTGGGTTCGGTTCGGGTTTGGTTGGGTTCGGTTTGTTTCGGTTTAATTCTAAATCTACTAATTAAGCCTCTAATTGACTAGTTAAGCCATGGGAGTATGGTTTATTAGTTTCTAGCCTAATTAGGATGGCATGTGGGCCAAGCCCAGCTAGTATGTGGGTCCCACTAGGGTCCAGACTACCCGGGTCTCCAACTTAAGTCCGAATTGGATAAAATTCAAACTAAATCAAACGAATCCCTAAAAATTATATAAAATAAATAAAATTCCCAAAAATTATAAAACTTGGAAAATGATGAAAATACCCCTAATTCGAAAACTGGGGGTGACAATCTGTTCCTTGATTGTTTAAAAAAAATTCTTGTGATGTGATTTTTTTCTGAGATCAGTCGTATGGACTAGGTCGCCTCGATTATGATATTTTAGAATCCTCTAGGGTCATACTAGCAGGCATAGTGAGGACATATAGTCAGACTATGGACGTATTTCTCGGGTGTAGGAATTTAAGATTTTTGCGGCCAAGCATGCGGTAATGCAAAAATTTTAAATACCATAATTCTAGAGGTATGTACCTTAGTCGAGGACTCTGTGACTATCGTAGCCTTGCTCACTAGCATGGCAAAGATTCTGAGTATCATGATTCTGGACAGATGCATATAATTATCGAACTGTATGATTTTGAGATTTTGTTTGTGGGATGTTTGACCTATAAGGAGCACTACCACCTTAATTTTTGAGGATACATTTTTTTAAGGTGGATAGACTTGTAGCACCCAGTTTTTAATTGAGAGTAATTTTAAATGTTATAACTTTAGTCATTTAATTATTGTCATTTAATTCATGCTTTGATTTTGAAGATTTTAATCATTTAAAATTTTTAAGCCATGACTTGTGATTTTGATATTTTGTTAGTGAAACCCTAGGAACTATTTGACCTAGAGCCTAACCATGTGATTAGGATGTTTTTAATGTCATTTTTGGCCTAAAAATATTTTGGTCATTTGACCTCTTTGAATTATTTTGATATTATTACATTGGAGATTGTTAATTTTGACTTTTGATAGGAGTGATTTTGTGCTGGTTTCGTGTTCGTATCGGACACGTATCAGTTTTATTTACAAGTGTTTGATGTGTCTCAAAGAGATTTTTATTGGTGATTTTTTTAAAGTATTTGAATGGGGTTATTTTCTGCATGTGTTTCTTGTGATTACTTTATTTTAATTTCGAGGACGAATTTTTTTTAAGGTGGATAGATTTGTCACCCCAGTTTTCAAGGACGGGGGTATTTTGGTCATTTTTTATTTTTGAATATTTTTGAAATTTATTTTATTATTTATGATATTGTTTTGGGGTTATTTGAGTCGGGTTCGAATTTCAACTCAATCTGACTTGTATCGGGGACCCGGGGTAGTTTTGACTCTAGTGAGACCCACTTATTAGTTAGACATGGCCCACATATGATAATATTTAAGTTAGTATAGTTAGACTAAATTTCATGACTAGGTTTTGCTAATTAGAGATTTAAACTAGACTAATTTAGCCTCAACCTAAAGCCTATTCCTATTTTAATTCAAATAGGCAAGTGGGGGCATTTTGGACATTTGCAAATAGGGACAAATTCCCCATTGTGGCCGGCCATAGATAGGAGGGGTGAGTCACTCCCTTCATTTCACTTTTATCCACAAATTTATCTCTCTTGTTCTTTTCCAAATTTTGAGAGAAACCACCATTGATTTCATCTCCAAATCAATCCCTTCTTCCACCAAATCTTCTTCATTTCTTCTCTACTCCATGAAGAGAGGGTGCTAGCCAAGTTTGGGAGAATTTGACTTTGGTTCGTGTCCATTTGGAGATCTCTACGTGTCGGTGTCGTATCAGAAGGAGTTTCTTTGGTTTTGATATTCCGGAAGGTAAAACCTACCCGCTATTTCAATCATAAATGCATATAGGATTATTTTGAACCCATAGGAATGACACCCATAGTTGTGTCTCCATTTGTGTCCATTTCATGTCCATTTGGAGATATTATGAGTGTCCTTGGTGTGTGGATTGTGTCCATGTGGGAAACCCCCAATATTGGACACACTTGTGTTAGTCTTGTGTTTGAATGATTTAAATACATGTTTTAATTTCAGATTTTTATATATTAGAGATGTGTTCTTGAGTGTCTTTACATTTTCTTTCATGTATCATAATGTATCTTAATATATATATATTCATGTATATATATTTTTTTTTGTGTGTAGGTTATGTAATTATGTTGTATTGATTGTGTGTCTTGAAGTGTGGTATATATATATATATATATATATATATATATATATATATATATATATATATATTTTATATATATATATATATATATATATATATATATATATATATATATATATATATATATATGTTGAGGGTGAGTTCTTGATGTATTATGTTTGTGTGTGTGTGTGTGGTCTCTTTATAACTATTTGTGTGTGTGCATATAAATATATATATATATATATATATATATATATATATATATATATATATATATATATATATATATATTAGTTGAAGAGTAGTTTAGAGGGGTTTGAAGAGTGATTTTGAGGGGGTAAACAAGGGGACAGTAGCTATAAAGCAGCAGCAGCAGCAGTTTAGTACAGTAGCAGCAGTCCCCATTGGGGACTGCATAGTTTAGGCAGTGCATGATGGTTTTTGGGGGTTTTTGTGACCCCAAAACATCCCCTTTTGACCCACCTTATCCCCAAATGCCTACCCCCACTTGTCAACCACATTTTGTACTATGAAACCCCTAAGTTAGAGAGTGTTTTTAGTGTGTTAGGTGGTTAGTGGGGTAGTATTTCTAGTGGTAGAAAATAAGGTTGGTCATGTTATGTTATATGTCATGTTAAGATACATTAGGGGTTTGTGGTAGATGTTTGAGTTAGTTTTTTAGAGTTATTTTAGAAGTAGCATTCTAAGTTAGATGGGGGTTAGATAGATGATGTTTGTGAGGGAGAGTGAGTGTGGTTTAGAAGAATAGGTTATGTTAGATGTGGTATCTTGATATCTCAAGATTACCTTAAGGTAATGTGTAGGAAAGTAACATATTAGAAAAGATAGTTTTGATGTCGAAGATAGTAGGAATTTATGGTTGGTAATAGTTAGATAGGTTAGTGTCTAGCTACCCTAAGAAGCCCAGGTTAGTATTCCAAGGTATAGATGGGTGACCGTTGTATTGGGGCAAGGTAATAGAAATTACCTTGGTAAAGACAAGTTAAGGTAATAGGGTAATTGTAAGTTTTGAGTTAGATAGTTTAAGATGTGCCTAGATATAGGTTCTCTTGGTTGGTAATGGTTAGAATTAGTGCCCTTAGACTAGTTTTGACCTCGGTTGACCGTTTTGACCAAAAGTCAACGAAAGTCAATCGAAAGTCAAACTTAGCCTAATAATGAATAGAATTGACCCAAAACCAAACCAGAGTTGACCAGTTGACCAAAAGTCAACTGTAAGTCAATCTTTGACCCAGATTGACCTAGTTTGACTTGGATTGACTTCATATGACCTTATTTGACCTTGGTTGTCCTAGTGTGACCTAGTTTGTCTCAGTATGATTTAGTATGACCTAGTTTAGCTTGGTGTGACATAGTTTGACCTAGTTTTGACTTAAACTTGCATATCATGACTAGATTAGCTTTCATTTCATTATTAAACCCTGTTTGGACTCATGGTATCTCATCTTTAGGTCTGTGATTACTCTGAGCATCCGTTCATCTTATCAGCTCAGGACCACAGGCGAGTACATTCACTGATAGTTTTCATTGTCTTGATATCTGCTATATCTGATTCATTTGTAGTGTCTTACTTGATTTTCAGACACGATAGTTCACGGACTAGTATATGTTGGATCATGACATTAGATATTGTTCCTGGATTTCTTGGTATATTGGTACATTTTTGTCTTGTTTCCTGTACTTGTATAGAC
Organism: Iris pallida; assembly: GCA_029216955.1. Classification (NCBI taxonomy): domain Eukaryota; kingdom Viridiplantae; phylum Streptophyta; class Magnoliopsida; order Asparagales; family Iridaceae; genus Iris; species Iris pallida. The sequence continues at coordinate 68,043,324 of JANAVB010034417.1, read as the reverse complement.
ACCGATTCCTAAGGGGACTTGCTACCCTCTTACGGTATCCCGTGTCATGTCTGGATCCTTTATACTATTAGGGAATGGAGATTTATTAGTGGTTGTGTGATCAAAATCCCTACTTGTTCTTCACACTTGTACTTGTTCTTATGCATAGCTATACCCTCGCTCACGACGGGTAAAGCCTGACCCCACTTGTTCATAGTTTTCTATGGTGGCCAGCCTTATCCTGCTCAATTGTACACTTGTTCATAGCCGGTCGGATGGAAAGCCTGATCATGTTTCCCAAGCCGATCATATAACGCACTAATAATTCAAGGCACATTTTATATCTATTTATCATAGGAGGCTAAGTTCTGTTCGGGAGAAGGGTTACAACCCCGGTCCTTGTTTGGTTTAAGGGTTGTAACTCGGCTTCCGAATAGTTCCCAAGTCATCCTATGTATTGTCGTCCTATGCAGTACTCACTTCCTATTACATATTTTTTGTTGATTTTGTCTTGTATTTTATATGTTCTACATGCTCTTATGCTATACCTTGATTGGAGGCTAGGTTCTGTTCGGGAGAAGGGTTACAACCCCGGTCCTTGTTTGGTTTTTAGGTTGTAATTCGGCTTTCGAATGGCTCCTAAGTCTTCCTATATCTTTGTCTTGTATTTCATTATACTGTCTCTGATAGAATTTGTCCATTCATATGGAACTGCTGTTAGTGTTTGTACTTGCTCATTTTTCTGACAGGATACCGTTGATATATTACAGATGTTTCTGAGGCAGACTGCTCGACCTACTATGGGGTCAAGATAGATGGAGACTTAGGCCAGGACTGTGGCCTGTTAGTTGAGCCACTAGACTTTGCATACCCAGAGTAGTGTAGCTTAGTTAGGTTTGCCTGGACTGCGATCCAGCTAGTACTTCTAGACTATAGTATTCTATATTATATTCTGTGACTCTGTGATATTGTGTATACCTCTGGGCATGTGTTGGATCTTGAACTTATTTCCTATTTTCATCTATTATATTTCCTTTCCGTGCTATATACCTTAGTTTTATCTTGTGATTGAGACTGTATTGCTATGTCACCTCCATTCGGATTGTATATACTGTACAGGTACCCTTATACTTTTTAGTGTAGTTTTCGTAGATGACCTATACAGTGTTCTACCACCGATTCTGCGGCGTAGGCTGGACGTACCCACGTGCTCGTGCCCCTAATCAGGGTACGGGTCATGATACTGACGGACAGAACTGAGTTACAACTCAGAGAAAAGAGAAGAAATAAGAAGAGAAAAGGTTCTTACTGGGGTAATTAAGATCACCGTTGCTCAAAGCAAGATTCGTCCCACCACGATCTGCTTCCAGGAACCAGCAAGTTCACGAAGAACTTTTGAAACACTCGTAAGTCAATATTTGAGACTTGAACGGGCTTCCTGGACTTTACGGACTCCCTCAACTCTCTTCTTAGTGCCTCTTCCAAAGGAGGCCAAGGGGCTCTATTTATAGAGTGGAGTGAGACTTCACCTTTTTTTCTTTCCGATGTGGGACTAAAATACCAATACTCAAAAATAGAGTTTGATATTTTAGATCATCCCACAGTCAGCATAGTAGTGTGCCAGTCCATGCCTACCCTCCGAACACTTCCGTGCATGCACGAGACAACCTGGAGTCCGTGTCCGAGTCCGCATAACAAAAATTAACTTGCATCCTTGTTGGAATTAATCATTTTTTCTTCTAAAAAAATACTCCTACATGGCACACACTTGTGCCCCACCACACCTCGTGTGCACACCTCAACACAAGTAATGCATTATATTGAGATACTCACCATTTGGTGTAGCCAATGTGGGACTATCTTTCCTAGTCTAAAGGTAAAAACACCAACAAAAAGTGGAGGTTAATTTGGAGTATTTGCTTGGAGTGTACCATTGTGTGCCAATATGAAGAATAGACACTCAAAATTAGTAGTTTACACAATTTTCAATAATCTGAAGTACGTATTTAGAGTGTCTCCAAAAGGCTCTTCAAATTTGGAGTGTGTCCTAGCTAATGAATAATAGCCAACTGGATTCACCAAAAAAAAGGAAAAGAATAAAAAGAATAAAAAAATAAGAGGTTAATTTGAAGTATAGATTTTGTGTATATTTGGAGTCTCCTATTGCGTGTCGAGGACAATCCATAATAGTTATAGTAATTATGCAATTTTTAAAATTTTAAATTTGGAGTGTGTCACGATCCGCTATCCAAATTGTTGGGCCGGGCCGAGTCATGTCCAGCCTACGCTTGAGATAAAGCGTAGTAAGCTATTCTAGAGATAACAAGGTAAGACTAAAATGTGCTAACAGTTCTATAAGTAATAAAGAGTCAGAAATGTCCCAAACACAAAAGTCATCGCGTATATAAGAAAGTTCCAAGTACAAGTCCATAATGTAAAGTTGGATACAGGTCCAGTCACAAAATATATAGTCTAATACATGACTACTCTCAAAAGTCCAAAGTAAATAGACAACTAGACGAGTTTTCCCGCAGGTACATCCTCGTAATACAAGGCCCGGTCCTCGGCAGTAACTCCATAATATGAGTCACAGAGCAACTCCTCCTCAGTAAGAATACCTACAATATTATCCTGTCAGGACGGGAGCAAGTACTGATTCTAGCAAACTAATATACGAAACATGAAATGAACATAAGAGGAATAAACTAGAAATATGGCATCTCATAATCTATCATGGCAAGGACACATATGTCATAGAGACAGATGTATATGTAATGTTTAAAACTGTAGCAGGTACGTGATCGTAAATAGGTGTACAATGTGCAGGGGCACATAATGAAATGTACTTTCGTACAAGTGATACGGCGATAGATGTACATACACACAAATCCGCTTTGAGATAAAGCCTACGACGCAGTAATCATATAAAATGAAACTTTGCTCGGTAAATACATACGGAGAAGGGGGCATGATCACGTACTCTACTAACAGTTTCTCCATAACCTAGATTCTAATCATATGAGACATATATAAAGACTGTTCTAAGCATGGTAGTGACTGAAAATAAATATAACATGTGAAGATTTAACTTGCTACCCCAAGGATCAGCATTTAACATAGTTGGAATCGCAGTTCATTGTTGTAACAGTATGTAAAGTTTGTAGAAGTACTTGCCTTTAGCAAAGCAAAGCAGTGATAGTAATGCTATAGATGCCTGGTGACTCGTCACTATAGAAATAACACATAAACTTAGTTTTTATACTAAGTTAAATACTAAGACACTAGTTGTGCGATACGACTTTCTGATTGGACACCTAGCCAAATGATGACTTTAGCATAGGAAACCAATGTAGGGTGACACAATACCCAAACTAACTTTCTAGGAACTTTACAATAGTGTGGGGTGAGGTTCAATACGACTATAACTCAAAACAACACAAAATATTGTAAGTCATAATTATTTAATAAATAAATCAAACTGTACACTGTATTATAACAATTTTTGAGATAGACAAAAGCTCAATTTTACATAAAGTAAAGTACCAAAATGATCCTTGTTAATTATAGAAATTTATACTAATTTTTTTGGAATTTATAAACCCTCATAAATATTTATTAAAAATCAGCAAACATAAGTATCCTGAAAATGTGTTCTGTTTTCCTATTTTTATAAAATACCAAAATTACTTATTAAATGCTGGAAAAATAATTATAAATTAGCTAAATTAACATAGTATTTAAAACAATTTTTCCCAGATTTTAACAGCACTTAAAATATATATAAAAATTCAAAAACAGCAAGTAACAATTTCTGGAAAAATAAATAATTAACTATTTACTATTTTGTCCATGTATTCGAATTTGAACCGAAGTCCAGATACAGGATACAGAGCCATGAATCAAGTCCAATATGACTTGTACAGACTCTGAATATATTAGACACAATTGGGCCCAAAAACCCATGCTAGGTTTGGACATCAATTGGTCATAATTAATAAAATACAGGAATTTAAATATAAATAATATATTTTAAAGTGGTAAGATATGCAAGTCACAAAAATATACAATAAAATAACTTGTGAAATTTTACATAATAATATTTTGTACAAGGTAGAATTTCAAATACATACATAAATATACAACAACAATATTTATATATATACATATAAATATATAGATATTTATATACATATATATAATGGATATATATATATATACATATAATAAATATACATATATATATATATATATATATATATATATATATATATATATATATTATATATATATTGTTATATATATATATACAGTATTTGTATATATATATATTTATATATATATATATAAGTACTAAATATAATATATATATATATATACAAATACTGTATATATATATAACAATATATAATATAATATATATATATATATATATATATATATATATATATATATATATACATAATACATATATATATATATACATATATACATATATATAATAAAATAAACAAAACAAAACAAAACAAAAAGAAAAGAAAAGAAGAGGAAAGGAAGGGCTCGAACTCAGCCCGAGTTTTAGCGCGCTCGGGCTGGCCAGGGGGTCAGCCCGAGTCCATTGTTTAGGGAAGGGTTCGGGTTAGTTTTAAGTTAGAAATTAGGTTAATGGGTTTTAACCCGATAGCAGCCTAGTAACCCGTTTAACCCTAAAGTCCTGTGTCCTGACAGTTAAGGACACGAGGATACACGAGCCTCGTGTCTGGGTCATACACGACATGCACGGCTCGAGTTGGACGTGTCCAGACTTACCACTAGGGTCGTCGTGTCCAGGCGAATCACATAAGTGAGTTTGGGACACGCACGACACGATTTTGGGGATGTAACCTTCGTATCTGGTGAGCTGGGGGTCATGGAGGGTAATGGACGACGAAGGAAGCGTCATCGTCGCGGCGCTGGGGTAGCGTTGCACTCGTCTCGACAGGACGAACTCGGAGGTGGGGGTCGATGGTGGTGAAGGCGGCTGTGGAGGTTTCGGTGAGGAAAAATAGGGGGAGACGGGCTGTGGTGGTCGGAGAATGAACTAGGGTTAGGGTTTCGGGGTCAGGCTATTTATAGAGAGGGTAAGGCGGTAAGAAGGGGGTCTAGGTCGGTGGTACGGTGGCAGTCGCCGGTCGTCGGGGGCAGTTGGGGAGGAGAGAGGAAGAAACGTGGGGGGGTGACTGTGGGTTTTGCAGCAAGGCCCCCAAAGTTTGGGGGCTTTGCACAAAAATCCCAAACTCAATCAGTTTACAAATTATAATTTGCAATCCGCAAATAGAACAATTTAACAAATTATAATTTGATATTAAAACAAATTTAAATATTATAAAATAATATTAAAATATTTCAATTAATTACAAAATGATATATTTTTTTAAAAAAATTATTTAAAAATTATTTAAAAATTCTAGAAAAATTCCTAATAATTATAATAAATCATTTTAAAGCTAAATAGGTCATTAAAATCTAATTTACACTAATTAAACCAAATTTGAAAAACAGGGGCTGATAAGTCTTCCCTCCTTAAAAATTTCGTCCTCGAAATTCACAAGGATAGAAGACTCTACAAACATTCTAACATAACAAGCAATGCAATAAATGACTAAGGCTACTATTAAAACTAACCTCTAAGGTATCAAACGGGAACGGGTGGTTCCCTCGCAGCTGTTGGGTCGAACAAGTAAGGATATCTCTCCCTCATGTCTGACTCCCTCTCCCAAGTAGATTCACCCGGAGAGTGACGACTCCAAGCTTCTCGTACTAAGGGTATGACTTTGTTCCTCAGCCTCTTATCCCTCCTATCCAATATCTCCACTGGCTGCTCAGTGACTGCAAGGCTTGGTCCGATCTCCAACTCTGAATGATCTAGCACATGGCTGGGGTCCGGAACATATCTTCTCAGCTGAGATACGTGAAAGACATCGTGAACTCCTGCTAGGTTGGGTGGAAGTACAACCCTGTAAGCTACCTCTTCGATCCTTCCAAATATCTCGAACGGCCCGATGTATCTGGGGCTCAACTTGCCTCCTCGTCCGAACCAGATCGTCCCTCTAGTAGGTGATATCTTCACTAGCACCATATCTTCGTCAGCAAACTCCATCGGTCTGCAACTAGCATCGGCCCAATATTTCTGCCTGTCCTGAGCGACTCTGAGCCTGTCTCTGATCATTCCGACCTTCTCTGCTGCATCCGTGATCATCTTTGGCCCAAGCATAACTCTGTCCCCAATATTATCCCAAAAGAGCGGTGTACGACATCGTCGTCCATATAGTGCCTCGAAAGGAGACATACCGATGCTGGCTTGGTAGCTGTTGTTGTATGAAAACTCTACCAAGTGCAGATGGCTCTTCCATGATCCGCCAAAGTCCAGCACACAGGTCCTCAGCATGTCCTCTAGCGTCTGTATCGTCCTCTCGGACTGTCCATCTGTTTGCGGATGGTACACCGTACTGAACTTGAGCCGACTGCCCAACTCCTCCTGCAAGCTCCTCTGGTAGTGGGACATGAATCTGCTGTCTCGGTTCGACACGATGCTCACTGGTACTCCATGTAAGCGAACTATCTGCTGCATGTATAGCTCCGCCAACTTTTCGGTAGAAAGCCCAACCTTGAAGGGTATGAAGTGCGCATACTTCGTCAGCCTGTCCACGATGACCCAAATGGCATCCTTCCCTCCTTGGGAACGAGGAAGCCCTGAGACGAAGTCCATCGTAATATGTTTCCATTTCTACTCGGGAATGGGTAATGGCTACAACAGACCAGCTGGCCTCTGGCGCTCCGTCTTGACGTGCTGGCAAACTAGACATCTCGAAATAAAACGTGATATATCTCTCTTCATCCCGTGCCACCAAAGATGTTCCCGCAAGTTACGGTACATCTTGTTGGCACCAGGATGAATAGAATATCGCGATCTATGTGCCTCCTGCAAGACTACCTCTAGCAGCTCTCCCTTCGGTACGCATAATCGGCTGCCATGCCTCAAGGATCCATCCTCTGCTATGGTGAAGTCATCCAACAATCCAGCTAAAGTCTGGGCTCGAAGTCTGCGAATGCTCTCATCTGTAGACTGTGCCTCCTTGATCTGCTCCATCAAACCTGACTAAATATCAAGCGCCATCATCTGTATCACTGATCCTGGCCGAACTATCTCGATACCGAGCTTCTCCAGATCTTCCCGCAAATGTCGATCTATCATCAGATACCATGCCATCGGATGCCTGCTCAGCACATCCGCCACCACATTTGCCTTCCCGAGGTGATAGCGTAAATCGATATCGAAGTCCTTCATCAACTCCAACCATCGTTTTTGCCTCATGTTCAGCTCTTTCTGCGTGAACACATACTTCAAGCTCTTGTGGTCAGTAAAGATTTCCACACGCTCTCCGTATAAGTAATGTTTCCATAACTTGAGTGCAAAGATCACCGCAGCTAACTCTAGGTCATGGGTAGGATAGTTTCGCTCATGAGTCCGTAATTGCCTAGATACATAAGCAATCACTTTTCCATGCTGCTGTAGGACACATCCTAGCCCCTTTTCCGAAGCATCGTTGTATATGGTGAAACCTCCAGATCCTGAAGGTAATATCAGAATTGGAGCGGTCGTCAGCCTCCTCTTCAGCTCCTCAAATGCTGCCTGGCAGTCCTCTGACCAGGTATAATCTGCGTCCTTCCGCATCAGCTTCGTCATGGGTTCGGCTATCTAAGCAAAGTCCTGGACGAACTTCCTATAATAGACGGCTAAACCCAGAAAGCTCCTGATCTCTGAAACTGACGTCGGAGCCTTCCACGTCTCAACGGTAGCAATCTTCCTGGGATCCACCGAGATCCCCTCTCCAGTAACTATATGACCCGTGCGGGCCACTGGAGGCCGGCCAGGTGCGGGAAAAAGCGCGCACGTGAAACAGAAACGACAGCAACATCAGCCCGAACGCCCAACTTCGCGTGCGTTTATCCCCGTCATCGTGCAGTGATTTCACGAACTATTTAAACAGGTATGATCCCGATATAAACGCCTTCAATCCCCTTCAAATAGATTGGTATGATACGCGGTGTGCGCGTCGCAAATCGATTTCCAAAATCGAGAAAAATCTCGAATTCTAGATTATAGAAACTATCCCGAAACCCAAAGTTGGCGGTCGATTTACGACCAGGATATCGCGAATTTTGTAAAACTGTTTGAACAGACTTCTAGACAACCTAACTAGCATTAAAACCCTTTTTTTAGATTATTTTTATAATCAGTAGATGCTAAGATAAATCGACTTGAAAATCGAGGAAAACCTGTTTAAAACTGTTTTCGAAAACTTGAAAAAGCATCCACACGACGTGCGTCCCACCATTCCGGGCGACGTGGTCACGAACTGAAAGCATCGAAAGGTGCGTAACGGCTTCGTGGTCGTGTGGGCTTTGACGGAATTCAAATTGGTCGCGTGTGCGCGACAAATTTGATGCGTATCCGTCGAAATTTACCGTATCGACCTCTATGCAAATTCCCTAATTACTTTGTGCACGTTCGTCAGATCGAGACAAAACTTACGCCAACAGGACCGTATCGTTTTTCTGGACCTGTATGCCAAGTTTGGTCCAATTCTGAGGCAGTTGAATCGTACGCCGTTTTGTGGGCCCCACGGTCCTACTCAACGGGCGATTTTGTGCACGGCCCGCCAGAATCTAACTCTGGACATACGGTTGGGTTCTATCGAAAAACTAGACCTGTTGACATGTAGTTTGACGACTTTAGAGATTGTTGACTCTGGCACGCTTTTCGGTGCAAAGCGGGTCCAACGGCTGACATCATTTTTGTCCAAAATTACCGTTTTACCCCCATGTCCAGAATTGGACTTAAGGACAGGCAATCCTAGCTAATTTGACTATTCTGAGAACGTTGGTAATGTTTATTTTAGCATCTGGAGACTTCTGCATGTGTTGACCGATTGTGGCTCATTGAGTGGTATAGTATTATTGGTTTCTCCAGCTAAGGACCTCAGGCAAGTGCATTTTCTGATTGCTTTCGATTCATAGTAGTCTTTTCATTTTATGTCTATATATATATCTTGCTGCTTGTTGACACGCTCGTCACACGGAGTAGTCGGGAGGGGAAATATCTTAGTATACATGTGGACTACCTAGAACTATCCCATTTGTCTAATCTTGAGTGATAGCAGCTGCACACGACACGTACGGTGTGCCGTATTTACTCCCTAGCTATTCATATGTCGAAAATGATATTTCAAACCACCTAGATAGATGTCTTTTATTAGTTTTTCCTTGTTTTCTCCTCTATCGTGCTATGTCATCAGTTATCTTCCAGTTTTGATCTCTCATATGTTATTTTCATGTCCTGTTAATTCTATTGTGTTTTCGCATTATCGTCGGTTTGTGTACTTGTTCCATTCCTGACTGGAAACCAATATTTTTCAAGTTTAGCCGCGATCACTCTTAGCACTGGAAAGACTTGGGTATGCTGAGGTCAACCTAGAAATAGATAGCAGATGTATAAATTTTACTTATTGTAAAATCATGTATTTTCTTTAATTATAAATATTATAAATGTTGTAACAAATTTAGAAATGTGAATGAGCAGCAAATATTATATTTTGAGCATTTATTTCTTGCGGGCTTGACAGCGTTCTACCGCCGACTCTGCGGCGTAGGCTGGCTTGGACACGTCTCGTATCCGAAAAGGGGGTGTGGGTCGTGACAGTCCCTCGAGGTGTACAGAAGCCGGCCTCTTGCAAGAGAGAAGACGCTCCTCTATGCTCCGGGCCAACTCTAGGCTCTGGTAGTAGTCAGTCGTACCGTTCGCCACTATAAGAATGTCAATATCTGGAACTAGACCATGGAAAAACCTACGCGTCATCTCCTCTGGGTCTGCAACTAGACTAGGAGCGAAACGGCTCAGGCGACTAAACTCTGTTGCATACTCGTTGACAGAGCGGTTCCCCTGCTGGATGTTCTAGAATCGTAGCCCCATGGCTACCCTAGCGGTGGTCGAGAAGAATTTTTTCTTGAACTGGATCTTAAACTGATCCCAAGTGGCCTTCCCTCTCGCGAATAGCGGCTCATTCCGGAACCAAACTCCTGCCAAGTCTATCAGCAGAAATCCCGCTGCCTCGACCTGGAGGTCACTCGGCAACCTAGCTCCAAGGAGCTTTCTCTCTACTGAGTCTAGCCAGTCATCTGCTACTACTATGCCCTCAGTCCCTAGGAACTCCTTGGGGTTCAGACCCATGAAGTCCTTGATTGTTCCTGCTCTCTGCCGTAGCTCTACAGGTGGTGGGACCACGGTACGTTCCTCAGAATGCTCCATGCTCTGACGGAGTAGGGTGATCTGCTCCTGATGGGTCGTTAGGAACCCCTGAATCAGAGTGAGCAGTTGGTTTCCGTCGAGTGTGACGGAAGCCTGGACAGGTATAGTAATAGGTGGTGGTGGGAGTATCGGGTCCTGCTGGGACTGTGATGTGGAAGATGGTGGAGGTATTTGGATTGGTGGATTTGTGGAGTAAGAAAGTATGGTAGGTGGAGGTACATCGGTCAACTGGTCAACCGACTGGATAGGGAGTGTGCCATTCTCAGGTGTGACATACTGGGATGAGCGGGGTGAGCACCATCTAAAAATAAAAAGGACTTATAAGGACTCTTTAAAGTAAAAAATCATAAACAATAAAATCTAATTGTAATAGCGAGCATGTGATGCGTTTCCTATGTTGCAATCCTAGTATTCCTCTAGGTGTTCTAAGCGTCATTCCTAGAGTTTTTTAATTACCTTAAGTTTCTAATTGCATGCAAGCTTGGTACAATGACGTAACCAAACAATTTAGTCAGGACCTGCATGGGCCACCACTAAAAATATGTCACGATCCGCTACCCAAATTGTTGAACCGGACCGAGTCATGTCCAGTCTACGCTTGAGATACAGCGTAGTAAGTTGTTCTAGAGATAACAAGGTAAGACTAAAATGTGCTAACAGTTCTATAAGTAATAAAGAGTCATAAATGTCCCAAACACAAAAGTCATCTCGTATATAAGAAAGTTCCAAGTACAAGTCCATAATGTAAAGCTGGATACAGGTCCAGTCACAAAATATATAGTCTAATACATGACTACTCTCAAAAGTCCAAAGACAACTAGACGAGTTTCTCCGTAGGTACATCCTCGTAAGACAAGGCCTGGTCCTCAGCAGTAACTCCATAATACGGGTCACAGAGCAACTCCTCCTCAGTAAGAATACTTACAACGTTATCCTGTCAGGAGAGAGCAAGTACTGATTCTAGCAAACTAATATACGAAACATGAAATAAACATAAGAGGAATAAACTGGAAACATGGCATCTCATAATCTATCATGGCAAGGACACATATGTCATAGAGACAGATGTATATGTAATATTTAAAACTGTAGCAGGTACGTGATCGTCAATAGGTGTACAATGTGCAGGGGCACATAATGAAATGTACTTCCGTACAAGTGATACGGTGATAGATGTACATACGCACAAATCCGCTTTGAGATAAAGCCTACGGCACAGTAATCATATAAAATAAAACTTTGCTCGGTAAATACATACGGAGAAGGGGGCATGATCACGTACTCTACTAACATTTTCCCCATAACCCAGATTCTAATCATGTGAGAGATATATAAAGACTGTTCTAAGCATGGTAGTGACTGAAAATAAATACAACATGTGAATATTTAACTTGCTACCCCAAGGATCAGCATTTAACATGGTTGGAATCGCAGTTCATTGTTGTAACAGTATGTAAAGTTTGTAGAAGTACTTGCCTTTAGCAAAGCAAAGCAGTGATAGTAATGCTATAGATGCCTGGTGACTCGTCACTGTAGAAATAACACATAAACTTAATTTTTATACTAAGTTAAATACTAAGACACTAGTTGTGCGATACGACTTTCTGACTGGACACCTAGCCAAATGATGACTTTAGCATAGGAGACCAATGTGGGGGGACACAATACCCAAACTAACTTTTTAGGGTCTTTAAACTAGTGTGGGGTGAGGTTCAATACGACTATAACTCAAAACAACACAAAATATTACAAGTCGTAATTATTCAATAAATAAATCAAACTGTACACTGTGTTCCAACAATTTTTGAGATAGACAAAAAGCTCAATTTTACATAAAGTAAAGTACCATAATGATCCTTATTAATTATAGAAATTTATACTAAATTTTTTGGAATTTATAAACCCCCATAAATATTTATTAAAAATAAGCAAACATAAGTATCCTGAAAATGAGTTCTGTTTTCCTATTTTTATAAAATAGCAAAAGTACTTATTAAATGCTGGAAAATTATAGTAAATTAGATAAATTAACATAGTATTTAAATACAATTATGTCCAGATTTTTGCAGCAATTAAAATATATATAAAAATTCAAAAACAGCAAGTAACAATTTTAGAAAAAAATAAATAATTAATTATTTACTATTTTGTCCATGTATTCGAATTTGATCCGAAGTTCAGATACAGGACCCAGAGCCATGAATCAAATCTAATATGACTTGTACAGACTCTGAATGTATTAGACACAATTGGACCCAAAAACCCATGCTAGGTTTGGACATCAATTTGTCATAAATAATAAAATACAGAAATTTAAATATAAATAATATATTTTAAAGTGGTAAGATATGCAAGTCACAAAAATACACAATAAAATAACTTGTAAAATTTTACATAATAATATTTTATACAAGGTAGAATTTGAAATACATACATAAATATACAACAACAATATTTATAAATATACATATAAATATATAGATTTTTTTTTTGGAACCAGGTAAATTGTTTCTGGAATCATTTCCACTGCGATTCGAACTCCTGACCACTCGGGCCGCATGCATCTCTCTTAACCACTAGGCTAGAGGTCATCTGCAAATATATATATTTTTTTTTCTTTTGTCATCTGCAAATATATATATATATATATATATATATATATATATATATATATATATATATATATATATATATATATATTTTTTTTTTTTTTTTTTTTCTTTTGTCATCTGCAAATATATATATATATATATATATATATATATATATATATATATATATATTATATATATATATATATATATATATATATATATAGCCAGGGGGTCGGGTTTTAGCGCGCTCGAGCTGGCCAGGGGGTCAGCCCGACTTTGTTTTTAGGAAAGGGTTCGAGTTAGTTTTAAGTTAGAAATTAGGTTAATGGGTTTTAACCCAATAACAGCCTAGTAACCCGTTTAACCCTAAGTCCTGTGTCCTGACAGTTAAGGACACGAGGATACACGAGTCTCGTGTCTGGGTCATGCACGACACGCACGGCTCGAGTTGGACGTGTCCAGACTTACCACTAGGGTCGTCGTGTCCAGGCGAATCACATATGTGAGTTTGGGACACGCACGGCACGATTTTGGGGCTGTTACCTTCGTGTCCGGCGAGCTGGGGGTCATGGAGGGTACTGGACGGCGGAGGAAGCGTCGTCGTCGTGGCGCTGGGGTGGCGCTGCACTCGTCTCGACAGGGCGAACTCGGTGGTGGGGGTCTATGGTGGTGAAGGCGGCTGCGGAGGTAGCGCTACGGGTCGCCGGAGTTAGGGTTTCGGTGAGGGAAAAGTGGGGGAAGACGGGCTGTGGTGGTCGGAGAATGAACTAGGGTTAGGATTTCGGGGTCGGGCTATTTATAGAGAGGGTAGGGCGGTGAGAAGGCGGTCTAGGTCGGTGGTGCGGTGGCAGTCGCCGGTCGTCGGGGGCAGTTGGAGAGGAGAGAGAAAGAAACGTGGGAGGGGGGTGACTGTGGGTTTTGCAGCAAGGCCCCCGAAGTTTGGGGGCTTTGCACAAAAACCCCAAACTCAATCAGTTTGCAAATTACAATTTGCAATCCGCAAATAGAACAATTTAACAAATTACAATTTGATATTAAATCAAATTTAAATATTACAAAATAATATTAAAATATTTCAATTAATTACAAATGATATATTTTGTTTTAAAAATCATTTAAAAATTCTAGAAAAATTCCTAATAATTATAATAAATCATTTTAAAGCTAAATAGGTCATTAACATCTAATTAACACTAATTGAACCAATTTGAAAAATAGGGGTTGACCGAGTGTGTCCTAACTAATAAATAATAGTCAACTGGGTTCACCAAAAAAGGGAAAAATAGAGAGAGAGAGAGGGGGGGTTAATTTGAAGTATGGATTTTGTATTGGAGTGTTATTGAGTGCCGAGGACAATCCATAATAGTTATAGTAATTATGCGATTTTTAAATTTTTTGGAGTATGAAGTGTCCCACTGTAAATGCTCTTCGACCATCTCCAATGGTGATTTCTAAAATTGAGTTCTTATCCTACTTGGCATTGCATTTTAAGGAGATTTCTATCCTAGTTGGAAGAGTTTCTACATAGAAATTGTAGACATACAAAAATGCTCTCCTATGGTTCTCCATTTCTATCCTATGTGTCACATAGTAAAATGACTAACTTAATGGTGTGGGACCCAATAATAATATAATAATTGTCATGAGAGAGAGGAGAATTTCTATGAGACCATCTCCAATGGGGGTTTCTATCTTCTCTATTTCTATGGAAGAAATCCATTTTAGAAAAAACTTCTCCCAATGGTGATTTCTATCACCATTTCTATCATAGGTGGCAATGATGTAGGATGAAAACTTTATAAGAGGGTTTCTATATGTAGAAACTCTCATAAAAATTCTTCTATCTCTAATGACAATTATTATTGGACCCCACACCATTAAATTGGTCCTATAACTATGTGACACATAGGATATAAATGGAGAACCATTGGAGAGCATTTTTGTATGTCTACAATTTTTATGTAGAAACTCTTCCAACTAGGATAGAAATCTCCTTAAAGTACGCCAAGTATGATAAGAACTCAATTTTAGAAATCAATATTGGATATGGTCTGAGAGTTTCTACATGTAGAAACCCTCCTAAAAAGTTTTCATCCTACATCATTGCCACCTAGAATAGAAATGGTGATAGAAATCATCATTGGGAGAAGTTTTTTCTAAAATAGATTTTTTCCATAGAAATAGGAAAGATAGAGGCCCCCATTGGAGATGGTCTTAACACCTAAGGGCCTGTTTGGTTAGAGTGAACTCGGTTGAAAGTGAGCAAATATTTGAAACTCAGCTGAACTGTGCCGAGTTCAAGTGTTTGGTTAGAGCATCTCCAACCCTATTGTCTTGTTTTGTGTTGTGAATCCTATGTGGCATGAGGGACAAGACAATGTCTTGTATATGTGGCAAGGTTATATTCACAAATGACAATGGGTTTAAAAAGTCATCTCCAATGCAAAAGTATTGAGAAGACAATACAAATAATTTTTTTACAACTTCCAAGACAACTTTTACTCTTCTACTTCTTTTTTATAAATATTTTTATTCACAAATGATGATGTGGACATAAAGACATTGTGAAGTGCATTGTCTAGATCTAGACAACCAACTTCACATTGTCTTTGCCATGTCATTGCCATGTCAACTCCACACTTTATTTCACATTTGCATTGGAGAAGTACTTTTGAAAAAAATGGTTGTCATTCCTATGTGGCAACCATTTTTTTCAAACTCACAATAGGGTTGGAGATGCTCTTAGGGTTAGTTGAAAGTGGATGAAAGTAGTGATGTGACCCGTTGCAGTTTTTGTCTCCCTTCTTTTTTCTTCACTTTCACCACCGGCTCATTTTGCTTGAAACTCTGGAATGGGAAAAGAAGAGAGAGAGAGAGAGAGAGAGAGAGAGAGAGAGAGAGAGAGAAAGAGTGTAGTTTCTTAAAAATTGGAGAGGAAAAGAGGAGTTTGACCCTGGAGTCGGAACCACCACAGACGTCGGAGCTGATCTGCCGTACCACCGCACCAGATGTCGGAGCTGATCCCGTCGGAGCCATACCCCACCACCGCCCCAGACAGCGGAGTTGATGTGTTGTGTGAACACAAGTGAGAGAGAGAAGGGGAGTTTGAGAGAGAGGAAGAAGACTAGAAGATTCCTTTCTAAAAATAAAAGCATCAGCCACCATTGGATGTGTGAGAGAGTTTGAAAGAGAATGAGAAAATGGGGATTTCGGTGTGGCTGTGTAAAAAACCGAGAAGTGAGAGATTGGGAATGGGTGATTTTAATAACTCAAATTATTACTTAATACAAAATTATCAATTTGTTAATATCTTTTTCTAATATTAATTCGGGGTAACCTTATGTCAGTGAAATTTGTCTTCTATATAATTATAATAGTTAATGTTTTTTAATTTAATTATTATGGTAACAAATTTTATTATTATTAGTAATATTAACAACAACAACAACAACAATAATAATAATAATAATAATAATAATAATAATAATAATAATAATAATAATTTAATTATTGGTTACTATATCTAATTCCAACATCTACTTTCAACCACCATCCAAACAACCGAATTCGTTTTTTTTTTTTCCACTTTCAACAACCATCCAAACACCAAGCCTATTTTTCTTCTACTTGCGGAAGACAAAAAGTACTACATCCAAACACATTTTGAAAAGTACCACTTTTACACTTTCAACTGCAACTCATCATGACATAAGTGCCACTTTCACACTTTTAAAAAGTTACAACTATCCAAACAGTCCCTAATAGGAACTTCGTATCAAGAAAAATACCACTTTTATAAACAAACAACAAAAGAAAGGCCAATCCAAACCCTTCTCCCCATTCAATCCTAACCGTCCGTCATTACAATGCTAAAATAAACCAACGGCCCAAAACATGTCTACTTTGAGTTGACACGGATCGCCATCATCCAGACCCCCCTCTATAAATGTCTTCCTCCTCTCCATTTCCACCACTACCACCACCACCACCGCTACATATCAATTAAGTAAGAAATTAAGCAGCAGCAGCAGCAATGTCAGGGCGAGGAAAGGGAGGCAAAGGCCTGGGCAAGGGCGGGGCGAAGCGGCACCGGAAGGTCCTCCGGGACAACATCCAGGGGATCACGAAGCCTGCCATCCGCCGGTTGGCCCGGAGGGGAGGGGTGAAGAAGATCAGCGGCCTCATCTACGAGGAGACCAGAGGGGTGCTCAAGATCTTCCTCGAGAACGTCATCCGCGATGCTGTCACCTACACCGAACATGCCAGGAGGAAGACTGTCACGGCCATGGATGTCGTCTACGCGCTCAAGAGGCAGGGTAGGACCCTCTACGGCTTCGACGGATAGAAAGAAGCTCTGTGTTCGTTTGCTTGTTTGTTCGCATTGGTGTAGTCCATGGTGTCCAGGTGTTTGTGAAAATTCCCCAATGGTTAAATAAATCATCTACTACTCCCTTTTACTCTATGGTTTCTGCTCGCTTACCATTAGCTCTATTAATTGAAAGGGTTTTAATGCTTTATATGGTTTTTTTTACAGCCTTGTTTGTTTCTGTTGCTGTTGAACTGATGATGGTATGTAGTGTTAGAATTAGGCCCTGTTTGGTTCACTGGGTTGGATAATGTAATATAATCGATATTATGTCTTAATTTCAATTAAGATGTTTGGTTGGACAATTTTTTTTAGATGTAATGTAATAGCAATTACAAACTTGATTATATCACATTTATTTCTATTCAAATCAATTACATCATAAAACTTATGTAATTCTAATTATATTATATCCTCAAATCATAAATTACAATTTTATCTTTTAAAAAAAATTCTAACCCATAAAAATTCCGATCGGTAATGAGGAGAGAGAAAAACCTAGATATAAAAAAAAAACTTCACTCCTCCGCCGCCTTCACTGCCCGCCCCCTCTGGTCCCTCCTCCTCCTCTGCTGGGGGAGGCTGTGCTGTTTGCGGTGTTCGGGGTGTACGGGGTCGTTGGGGGCTGCTGGCATTCTACCTCCCGGAGACGATGAACCAGCTGTTGTAGGACACGATGGCCGGGATGGAGGGCGGTGGTGGTGGTGATGGAGAGAAGTACGTGGAGTGATCGATGATAGTGATCCTAGCTAGCTAGCTCAAGGAAGGAAGGAAGAATGACTTTGGATTGTTTTTCCTGTTGTTGACATGTTGTTGTTGTTACATTTTGGGTGGTAGGGTGTATCTATTGTGTATGTGAAAATGTGGATTTTGTCATAGGAATGAGAGATTTGTCCAAACAATAACAAAAGTGATCGGAATCCATTAAGTGTGTGTTTGGTAAACCGTATTTGGAGGTGAGATTTGGATTTTTATGGATTTGGTGACAAATCAATAGAATCCTATGTTTGGTTGGAGATGGATTTGGATATGGAAAGTATGACAAAATCCAAAACTTGGATTTGGTTGATTTTGGAGGAAAAAAAATAATTATTCTTTAATAATTCGTTAAAATATTTATTATTAATAATTTTGTTAAAAATTAATAAATTAAAAATTTTAATCTTTAATAATTTTTAAAATATTTCTTCTTTAATATTTCGTTAAAAATTAGTTAATTAATAAAAAAACTAACTATTTATTAGTATTATTAATTAATAAAAAATCGTATTATTAATTAAAAATTACTTAATTAATTAATTTGGCTATAATCATATTAATAATTTATTAGTTTTTATTAATATAATTAATAATTTGTTAATTAGTTAATAATCATAATTACTAGTATTATTTATTATTATTATAATATTAATAATTTATTAGTATTATTATAATATTAATTAATAATCATATCCTATGTTTAGTATTATTATTTTAAAATAAGTTAATTATATTATTATAATATTATAATTATTTAATATTATTTAATTATTAATTAGTTATTAATTAATAATCAGATTAATAATTTATTACTATTATTATAATATAATTAATAATTTGTTAATAACTATTTTTATTATAATCTTAATTAATAATAATATTTTAATCACAATTAGAATCATATTTTAAATTTAATTAATAATATACTAATCATAATATTAATTTATAATTACTATTTTTAAAATATTTATTTATAGTTAATTAAGTTTTAATTATTAATATTAATCATAATTATAATTTTATAATTAATCGTTAATAAAATTATCAATTATTAATTATTAATTATTAATATTAATTATTAATTATTAATTATAATTATTAATTATTAATTATTAATTATTAATTATTTATTACTTATTAATTAATCATTAATTATTAATTATTTTTTAATTTACATTATTTATTTAAAAATTAACTAATCATTAATTATTAATTTTATGATTAATAAAACTAATCGTCATTATAATTATTAATTACTAATCGTTAATTACTAATCGTTAATTATTAATTTATAAATAATAATAACTATAATTAATCATAATTAATTAATAGCTTAATTATTGATCATGACTATAATTTAATTATTAATCATAAATCCAAATCCGATGTTGGTTGGAGTTGGATTTGAATCTTGAAATCCATATTTGGATTTGGAGGATTTCCAAATCCAATCCAAATAGTAAAATCCGGTACCAAACAAGCCTAAAGTAAGACAGTTGACGACTAGTATTAGTTCACAATAGATACGTTTTGACTTTTTGTGATTTAATTGTAGCATAATAGTAACGAAATAAAATTTTATAGTGTAACTGGTAATTCAAACGCATGTAAAATATATAAAGGGTATATTTGTCAAATAATACAATAATTATATTATTTGATTACATTACATGTTAAACCAAACCTTGAAGTAATTGGTATTACATTTCTATAGTTTAATTACATGTTCCAACCAAACATGGTATGTATTGTAATTCTATTATATTACAAATCCAATTACATTACAAATCCAATTCTATTACGATTACGATTATATTACAGTGAACCAAATACACCCTTAGTGGTGAGAATTCGGTCTTTGGTTTCAATGGAATCCAACTATTTGAATCATAATCAAATTGGTTTTCGGTTGAATTATTTTTATGAAATAAATACATTAGTCTTTCATATGTGTCATGGTTATGTATAAAGACGATCTTTATTTTAAAAAGAAATGTTGAATTTTAACTTAATATCTTTAACTATTTTAAATTTTTTAACTTTTTACCATGAACTTTTTTATTTGACAATTTAATATTATTAATTATTTAATATTTTTAATTTAATATTCAAAATTTTAAAAAAGATAAAATTATTTCTCCTTTTCGAATCCAATCCTCTGTCCCCTTCCCTTGTATATATATTTACCATAATTACAAAACATAAGGCAAAACGCACACTAGCACCGACCGACACTCAAGTAGCAGTTCTACCCTCTTGAATTCGCACAACAGTTCCACCCCCTTGAATTTGCACATCTTCCTCAATGCTAAGAATAGTGCCACTTTTGGAGGGGCAGATGTTATTGAAAATACTCTGGTTTCGATCTTGCCAAATATGCCAATAGCCTCCCTAAACCAAAACCTCCCTTTATGTTTGCCTTCATCCAGGTCTAGGATGGTTTCCATAAGTGCCTTTGATTGAGTTGGAGAGAGCCCAAGCTTACCCAATTGAGCATTCCAAACCATGCCTCCAAACTAGCATTTGAAGAATAAGTGTTCCCCAGTCTGCTCTTTAAGGCTTGTTTGGTAACAAGAATTTGGATTTGGATTTGAAAATCAAAATTCAAATCCAAATCCAACCAAACATAGGATTTGTTAAACTATAATTATAATTTATAATTATGATAATAAAATAATAAATAAATAAATTATTATTTAATTATTATAATTATAATTACAGTTATGATTAATAAATAATTTATTATTATAATTATGATAATGGTTATGATTAATAAATTATTAATTAAGATTATAATGACAATTAATAAATTATTAATTAAAATTTTAATAATGTATTAACTATTAAATTATTAAATAATAAATTATTAATTTTGGTGTTAATTATGATTAATATATTATTAAATAAGATTATTATAAATAGTAATTTAGAATTTATAATTAAGACTAATAAATTATTAATTAAGATTATAATTAAATATTTATTTATAAATTGTTAATTAAAATTATAGTTATGATTAATAAATTATTATAATTATTACTAATAAAGGTATAAATTATTAATTAAGATTATTATAAAATATTAAAATAAAATTATAAAATAATAAATTATTAATCAAGATTATAATTATAATTAATAAATTAATAATTTGATTATGATAAATTATTAATTAATAAAATTCGTTATTAATAATTAATTATTTAAGTGATGTATGTATTTATATTAATTAAGAATTAAAATTATATATAAAATAATAACTAATTATTAGTTAATTTTTAATTATTATTTATTTATTGATCAGTATTAATTAAATATTTGATAAAATAATAAAATTATTTTAAATAAAATCAAACTTTCATTTTTCCAAATTCAAAATTTGAATTTGGTACCCGCTTTCCATATCCAAATCTAACTCCAATCAACCATAGAATTCCATAGATTTGGCTCAAAATTCATAAAAATCTAAATCCTACCTCCAAATACGATTTAGCAACGGGCCCTTATTACAAAGAACACAAAAGTTGCTAGCAATACTAATACTGAACCTAGACAACTCGTTAATGGTCGTCTAGGGGTGAGCAAATACAGACTGCTACAGAAAAATCGACCGAATACAGATAAAAATATTCCGAAAAAATCGAACTGAAATTATGTAGCAATACCGAATTACTGAATCGACTAAAATATGGTATAATGATAGTGATAACGGTTTGAATGTAATACCATACCGAACCGAATCGATATATATATATATATATATATATATATATATATATATATATATATATATATATATATATATATATATATATATATATATATATATGGAAGCGGATCAAAAGCCCCCCTTAGAAAGCCCCCCAAAAACCCCCCTCACTCTAATCCGTAATTTAATGTTAATATTAATGTTAATATTAATGTTAATATTAACATTAAACACTAAAATTAACATTAAACTTAACATTAAAATTAATATTAATATTAACATTAACATTAACATTAATATTAACGTTAAAATTAACATTAATATAAAAAAAATTAATATTAACATTAATATTAAAATTAACATTAATATTAACATTAACATTAATATTAACATTAATATTACGAATTAGAGTGAGCGGGGTTTTTGGGGGGCTTTCTAAGGGGGGCTTTTGATCCGCTCCATATATATATATATATATATATATATATATATATATATATATATATATATATATATATATATATATATATATATATATATATATATATATATATATATATATATATATATATATATATATATTTCTTAGAATGTTGTTCGTGATTAATTTTATGTTACTCATTTTTATTTTTATCTTTGTTTTAATTGAGATCAGTTTCTTAGAACTTAGAATAGATTTGGGTGGATTTGAAGTTATGTTAAGAACGTTAAGAATTGATTTTTTTTTAAATCTTTTGAGCTTGTGTTTTTGTATTTTTATAGAATTTTGAAGTGAATTTTAGTGTACTTAAACTTATACATAGAATTAAACTTAGTGATTGTATTTGATATTTTAAGCTCGTTTTTAGGTGTTTGTGATTTATTACATATTGTTCTAATAAATTTGATCAAATGCTTGGTTGATAGAGGCTTGGCTTTGAAATTTAATGCTTCCAAAGAAAAAGTAAAAAAAAAAACATAATTTCTAGGTTAAGAGATTCTATAATATTAAGTGTGTTGATTGATGAAATGTTAATTGTTAAAATATCGATACCGAACAAAACCGTCCGAATACCGATTTAACCGAAACCGAAAAATAGATTCTAAATGGTACGATATTGGTATTGACTTTTTAAATACCGATCAAAAAATTACCGAAAATTTTGACCAAATATCTACTGATTATACCGACGCTCACCCCTATGGTCATCACTCTTGCCTTTTATGGTTTTGAGCATTTGAAGCTGAAACTTGAGTGTTGCTCCCTTAAGCCAGATGAAGGCGCTCCATTCATACTTGGGTTGCTTCCCCCGGATGAGCTCGTACAGATCCTTGAAGGAGAACCCGCGGGACTTACCAATGTCTAGTTGTTAGTGGTCAGTTCTCTTAGTCATAGCAATATGAGTTTTTTTGATGGGTCCTGCCAGCAACGCCCCCACTGTTTTAGCCTTCAAATCCTAGCGCCCGTTAGCAATCAAGGATCCCCAATTCTCCTTGCTGCCAATTTGTTCAAAAACTTGCCAACCGAGCAACTTCAATGGCGATTTGTGCTCTAACCATGGATCAAACCACAACTCCATACTATCTCCATTAGCGACCACTCTAGTAAGGATTTTTTTCATCTCTGACATCTTGTTGAGGATCCTTTTGTACGTAACCGAGTAATTGTTATCGATGTAAAGCCTCCAAAAAAATGGTTTTGCTAGTGTACCTGCTCTTTATCCATCTCGGCCACGGTAAGTCCCCTTCGAGGAATCCCCAAGTCATCTTGTGGATCAAGACCTCTCTCATCGTATCCAAGTTTCTAAGGCCAACCCCTCCTTCCTCCTTCGGACAACATAAATCCCTCCAGGAGATGGAGCGGATGCTACCCTTCCAAATGAACTTGACACAAAGACTGTCGATCTTCTTCGTCGTGTTGGCTGACATAATTATGGCATGCATCCAGAAGCAGACGATAGAGGAAATCACGGCCCGAATTAGCACTAACCGCCCTCCAAGGGAGAGTAACTATGCCTACCAACCTTCCAAATGTCGTTGGATAACCTCCAGAAGACTCGAGTACTCTGCGACCTTGGCATAGGAAATAGACAAAGTCTATCCCAGATACCTGACATGAACCTTCCTCTATTCTAAGCAACTGTCTAAGACTGTCATTGTTGTGGCAGAGACGGTTGAAGCAGACACGACTCTTTCCTTGTTCAACTCAAGTCCTGACAACTTGCTGAACTCATCCATTGTTATGTCCTGCTCCGCACGGTGCATTATGCTGAGTCGTTGACTCAAAGAGTTGCGTTGACCCGATTAAGTATCAATGTGAATCGATACAAGAGTTAGCTTATCCCGAGAAACTAATCTAGTCGGATTGATGCAAAGAGTTACTTGATCCGAGGAACGCATCGAGTAAGATCGATGCAAGTGTTAAGTTGGCCCGAGAGAAAGCATTGAGTCGGTTCGAAGATTCTAAGAAATCGAATCGACGCAAGGCATTAGTCCAATTCAGACAAGTATTGATTTTAGTTGGTTTCGTGTGCAGGCTATACGTTTATGCTGAAATATAAGAGGTCTGTATTTTGCCTTATTTACAACGGGATCTGCAAAACCAAATCGATGCCTCACAACGGACTGAGGCATAGGCTCGGTAAGCCAAATCGGTCCTATAATTCAATGAAGCACGAAGTGCTCGAATAACTAAGTCAAAAGAGTTAGCCGTGCAACAAAGATATAAAATCGAACTGTATCGGCTCGGCGAAACGACAAGGCGTATCGGCTTAAGGTGGGGGGACTTGACTCTTTTTTTCTACTCCTTCATGCCTAAATAAAATATATCGTTGTATGCTAAGTTAAACTATCGAGACCATAGGCGTGGCTCGATCGAGAGATGAACATAATTGAAATAAAATGTACATCAAATGTATGAGTCGCTATTGAACATCGAATATCTCAAAGGCGAGCGCCTCGGTGCGCAAGCCATAAGAACATTGGGATAACTGTATCGACGAGTGCTTCAGCGCACAAGTCATTCGTGCCCCCGTGCACGAGTTAGTATGCTAGAACATTGAAAGACTATATCGGCGCGAGTGCCTCAGTGTACGAGCTATAGAAAATTGAATACCCCATCGAGGCATGCCTCAGTAGCACGAGTCGGAGGGAAGGAACATAAGTCTAACGCATTAAACACTAAGGCGTAGAACATGAAAATACTGAATCGAGACGTGCATCGAATGCACGACACAATTGAATGTCAAATAACTATATCAAAACGTGCGTACGTATACAAGACTTATGAAAGATGGCTTCGTTGCGAAGAAGAGAACAGTTTTGGTACGAATGTGGCATGGTGCCTTCGAAATATTTATGGCCCTTGAGGCAATTGTTGATGAACATTGAGTTGGGACATTATGCCAATGGAAATAGAGATAGGCGAATTGCTTGGTTGTATGACTTTGACGCATTGCATGGTCATGGACAACTTGTGCACAAGTTTTATTATCCCTCGAATGTGGTAGACGGTTGCCGGAACCCGTTCGATCTAGAAAGGGAATTTGAGATGGATATTATGTGGGGTATTTCAATCTGTTAGGTTTGCGACCTACCATTGAAATAGAGCATTACAAATACCGGTATTGTTCGAGAGGAGTACTTCAGGGCGTGAAATTAGTACCCCAGGCTGAAGTAGTTACCGTTTGTACCTTGATGTCTATTATGGTGTTATAGCTAATGACCTTCATATAGTTAAGGAACGACGGATTGAAGTGCAGGAAGATAGAGATCCTGCATAGAACACTTATAACATGACAGGGAAGGAATAAGATGTATTCACCTTGCATCGTGCAAGGGCGAGTGCGTCAGTTGTTTGGTAAGAAGTCCGAAACAACACGAGATTGCTATTAGTTGCCTGCTTGCTTATACGAATCAAAATAACATGCTTGCCATGATATCATGCTTTATTACTTTCGAATATGCATAAAACAGATCCTAGAGAACATAGAAAGATAACTAAACTGTATGCTGTATGAATCAATACTAACAAATGTCGGTTTATTTAAGTGGGTCTTTGATCAGTACAACGTGTACGAAAGTACTAATCCTCTACTAGTTTGCTAGCAAGTTCAGAGAATGGTCTGCTCACAGCGGAGCTTCGTTTGATCGCGCTGAGGTATGGAATGCCGTACGTATTAGGCATGCTATCGCATTGACGCTCGGACTTGCAACA
>JANAVB010034417.1:67993385-68015021 GCA_029216955.1 Iris pallida | reverse complement strand
TGTCTGAAATTGGTTAGTCGTATAGAAATCGTCAGAACGTGATTTGGCTCTGAAATAAGATATAGCATGGTTCATATACTGTCCTTCGTTAATAATCATAATTATCGAGGGTAGCTTCAGGGCAGCTGACCCTAGAAACTTGATCGCCAAATCAAATTGAATATTGCAGACCAAAGATGACCCATTTGATATCGCATAAGAAACTGCATCGATAACAATATAATGGTGCATTGATAATAAGTCTAGGTGATTTTGAGAATCGTGCTATGCACGAGCACGAGTGGTTAGAGAGACTTACGAGTTATTCGTTAGATTGGATTCACCTTGTAATTTAGCTTGCATGAATGGAATTTATATTCGATGTTGCGAGATAGATAAGTAGGGAATTTGGCTAGTGAATTCCTACTCGTTAGGAATCGAACGTAAGATGCATCGTAGAGAGTTTGAATCAAAACGATTGTTGTCTTGAGCACCGTCGCCTCGATGTAAACTTTTGTGTCGGATTGATTGTGGCCTTTGTGCAATGTCAATTTAAATTACGTCGGGAGAATTTAAGCACGGTATCTAGGTAAGTAACCTAGCGGCGTAGTCCTGAATGTTGATGCATTTGCAAATCAACTAAGAAAATCGTATCGAGATAAGTTGCATACCAGACTTAGGAAATAGTTAGACAGCGATGTCGAACGCAAGGCATTGCAGAGGATCGTTGCGATCGATGCGCGACGGCTCGACGCGACGCAATAATTGATGGTCCATACGAAACATACAAAACAAGAAATGCAATTTTGAATTACGTCGTATGTCGTGACCTTATTAGATAATCGCGTACGCATCAAATATCTACACAATAGAATTTTAAGAAACGACCGCTAGAGATTTGTGTCCGATACGAGAGTACGATGGCAAGCATTAGGATTAAAATTTGCCTGTTTGCTTGTTCAAATTTGCTACCATGGACTTGGTCGAAATATATTTATCTTTGGGACATCTTGAATATATGTACAGATCCAAATCGAGTTGTATACAAGATTCAAATTGAGCTACAGAAAGACTGAAAGTTAATAAAAGCTTGCAAGATAGTGTGAAACTGAACAACATTGGTGGGACGAGATCGTGAAACGATCTATAAATACTTAATTGGAGCGTTGGTTTTGGTTCGAGGACGAACCTTATTTTGAGTGGTATATTCTGTAATGTCCCGCTCCGCACGGCATATTATGTTGAGACGTTGACTCAAAGAGTCGCGTTGACCGAATGAAATGTATCGATTTAAATCGATACGAGAGTTACGTTGTCCCGAATAATGCATCATACTAAGTCGATGCGAAGAGTTGTATTGTCCCAAAGAATGCATCGAGTTGAATCGATGCGAAGCGCTGCATTGCCCCGAAGGATAAGTGCGTTAGATGGGCTCGA
Source organism: Iris pallida (assembly GCA_029216955.1). Classification (NCBI taxonomy): domain Eukaryota; kingdom Viridiplantae; phylum Streptophyta; class Magnoliopsida; order Asparagales; family Iridaceae; genus Iris; species Iris pallida. The sequence goes on along the minus strand of JANAVB010034417.1, from coordinate 68,013,605 downwards.
AGATTCTAAGAAATCGAATCGGCCCAAGGCGTAAGTCCGAATCAAGTATTGATTTTAGTTGGTTTCATGTGCAGGTTATTCGTTTACGCTAAAATGTTAGAGGTCGGCATTTTGTCTCATTCGTAACGGATCCGCAAAACCCAAATCACCGCCTCGCAACAGACTGGGACTTGGGCAAGGTAGGCCGAAATCGATCGAGTAATTCAATGAAATAAGAAGTGCTCGAATGGCTAAGTCAGAAGATTTGGCCGTACAACAAAGTTATAAAATCGAGCCGCATCCGCTCGACAAACAACAAGGCGTATCGGCTTAAGGTGGGAGGACTGACTTTTCTTTTTACTCCTTCATGCCTAAGTAAAATGTATCATTGTATGCTAAGTTAACCTATCGACGCCACGGGCGTGGTCCGATCGGAAGATAAATCATAGTGTATGTCGAATACTAGTTAGAACAACTGAAATAAAACGTACATCAAATGCATAAGTCGCTATGGAACATTAGATATCGCAAAGGCGAGCGCCTCGGTGCACAAGCCATAAGAACATGGAATAACTGTATTCGACGAATGCCTTCGTGCATGAGCCATTCCGAGCTTTTGTGCACGAGTTAGAAAGGCTAGAACATTGAAAGATATGAAGGTGAGCGCCCTAGCGTGCAAGCCACGAACATTGAACATTAAGGCTAAGAACATGGAATTACGATATCGAGGCGTGCATCGCATGCATGACTTGAAGAAATGAGAACAATCGTGTCAAAGCGTGTCTATGTGAACGAGAATCATAAAAGATGGCTTCGTTGTGAAGAGAATAGTTGTGGCATGGAGGTTACAAAACTGTCAGATGTGACATGATGCCTCGAAAAGTGTTCGGGACCTTCGGATCATTCGGTTGACGAACATTGAGTTGAGGCATGATGCCATTGAAAATTGAAACAAAGTATGAAATCGAATGTGAGAACATAAAAAGTTAATGGGAAAAAATACGAGATAATAAAGTCTGCGTCTCGGACTCAAGACTATGTTTGGTTGTTTGAATAATAGTGAGTTGCATGGTCGAATGGACTTGAGGAAATTATGAGATAATCTCCCGTGCATGGGTATTCCCTTCGAAGAGGTGCACCGGGGCACCAAGACTATTCGGCCAAGGAGGGATATAATCTTTGAGGGGTGCACATTCGTAAGACGATTAGCGACCGCTTAGCGAGATATAAAAAGCCACAAATGATGGTATGCATCGGAAGGTCTCTGTAATTGGGATATAAATCCACTACGAGAGAAGCCGGGCTACCCAATTTGAGAAAAAAAAGATAGAAAAAAGAAAGAAAAAAAAATAAAGAAAGGAAAGAAAAAGAAAAACACCTTTAGTCCATTCTGGCGTGGATACGCCAATGACCTTCATGTAGTTAAGGAACGATGGGTTGAAAGTGCAGGCACGTATATATCCTGTACACATAAATTCTATATAGAGAGTTATAACATGACAGAGAAGTAATGTGGCATATTCACCTTGCGTCGGTGCAAGGGCGAGTGCGTCTATGCTGGTAAGAAGTCGCACCACGAAACAAATACGAGATTGCTTGCCTGCTTGCCTGCTTGCCTACTCAATTCGAATAACATGCATGCCATGATAACATGCTTTACCGCTTTCGAATATGCCATGAAATCGACCCTAAGGAGAATATAGCAAGATCATAAGCTAAGTTGCATGATTCAACATAAATACTAAATGTCGGTTTAGAAAGTGGGTCTTTTCATCAGTACATGCGAGGACGAACTTACTGATCCCCCCACCAGCTTTCATGCAGGGTGTAGGAAAGGATTGCTCGCGGTAAAGCTTCGCTTGATCGCGCAGAGGCATGGGATGCCGTAGCGTTTGAAGCGTGCAATCGCATTGACGCTCAGACTTGCAACCGGATTGATGCAGCCGAGATATAGAAGGCATGATATATGGAACGGTGAAATCCTTTGTGGACAAGAGATAACTTGAGTATTGTATCCAATATGGCAAATTCAGTTGGGCTTTTGAAAGCCTTTGTAATCATAGTTTATTATCAATAAAGAGAATTGTTTTGTATACTCTATTTTCTTCCATTTGCTAATATCAAATCAAAGATAACCATTTTGAGAACTTGTCATCTTGTCTTGTACGAGCGCACCTCCAGGCTCGTGCGACATCATGTCCCCTGCGAGGACGATGATTCGGGTGATTCCGGGTCGGGATGTGACATGTATCTAGTAGCAGTAGTGGGTGCAGACTTGAAACCTGTAAACCTGTAGTTGTATGTATATTTTACGTATCGACCAAAGTTGACGTTGATTATCAAAATTAGGTATGATCATGACCAGTGGGCCAACAATCTCTCTCATTTTTATAATTGACAATTTTGAGTTTATACCAAAATATAATTATGAAACTTTAAAATTATATCTGACTTGTCTGAATTTTTTTATTTTGGTATGTGGCTCATTCTCCCCCTTTGTCAATACTCAAAATATGGCTCCCCGTAATTTATGAGCCAAATAACAATAAAGAAAGATAGAGTGATACCAAATATGATATGAAATAACAAGTGAACAACTCAAGTAGTATCATACTAGAACATCAGCAGTAGCAGTAATAGATGAAAACTAACAGCTCACATTAAAGATGAAAGTGTCACTAGAACTGAAATAGTCCAAAATGCATAAAAAATATGCTGTTACATATCAGATCATCATCATCAGACAGATCCAAAAATATAAAGTCTAAAATATCAAATCAACTATCAGCACCACCAGGGGCATCAGCATGCGGAGGATCATTAGGTGGCTCGGTCGGATCAAAATAGGCAGTCGTCGGATCGAAGAAGACAAAAGTCGGATCATCCTCAAGTCTCAGTCCGTCAAAAGCAGGGGTGACGGATGATAGTCGTTGGTGCAGTAGGATGATGAGCCATCGTCCACTAAATGTCGGCCATAGCATTTCTCAAGACCTGAACCTGAGAAATGTGGTAGAACTCATGCACTGAGGCATGCCTCAATAGAGTATTCAATGTTATATGATTCGTACATTGAGGCACTCGTCGATACGTTAAGTCAATAATCTATGGCACATGCACCGAGACAATCGTCGATGTAGTGATTCAATGTTTTACTACGACTCGTGCACTTGATGCTCGTTTTGATTCAGTTGTTCAATGTCTAGGGTCAAAGCTCTACAATCAACGTTCAATTTTCTATCTTAGTATTCAACGCACATTACGACTTCAACTCATCCAAGCCACACACATGGAAACCCATGATGTTTCAAGCATACAAGGGTATATTTTATTAAGGCATGATAGAGTAGAAAAGAAGGGTCAGAGTCCTTCCACCTTTGTCGTTTTTTCTTATCATTTCGTCGAGCCGATGTAGCTCGATTCCTTAACTTCGTTGCAGGTCAACTCGTCCAACTTAACCATCCAAGCACTTCGTGCTCCGTTGAACTACCCGACTGATTTGGCCTACCGTGCCTATGTCTCAGCTCATTGCGAGGCAAAACTTTGGTTTTTGCGGACTCTGCTGCAAATGAGGCAAAATGTTAACCTCTGTAGCGTAAAAGCCTAGCCTGCACATGAAACCAACTAAAATCAATATTTGTTCGAATCAAACTGATCATCTCTTCGGGTCAACTTAGTACTTGCATCGATACTTCTTTGGGTTAACTTAACTCTTCAAGTCAACGACTCCGCGTAATGTATCGTTAGGTGCGGGACATTACACATAATGCTTGCCAGCTTCATGATCACAGAGTCGCTCCAAAGCCTTGGGTGGAGCTTAGGAAATCTTATCCAGATCAGTTCAGAAGTATGTCGATCACCCTCATATTTTGAATCTGACATCCATATATGCATTATGATGAGACCACCGTCGAAGGACCAAGGGCCCCGTTGAAGAATATGATCAAGATCATTCTTTTTTAACTTGACAAGAAATAGCCATTCTTCCGAGCATAGATATCTAGGTGACCCGTTGGCTTCCAGACCTTATTGATGTAGGCTCTGAACGTCCCATAGAAAGGCTGGTACCCATGGTATATAGCATGAGGGTGTGTTTCCATGCATCTTCTGTGGATGTTAGGTCCTCTTGAGAAACGACCACCCTCTTTCGATTCTCTACCAATTTAGGGCCACAAATTTGGGGCAGTATTGCACATTGGTCGTGGGGGGTCTGCATATGTCAGCCCCTGAGACTAGACCATCCTTCGAGAGAATCATCAGACCCTTCCCCCTTGGCTGGGATCCGTCTTGACCCTTCCCCGGTGGTTGGGGAACCCCTTCTTGGAAATGTGACCAACGCCCCCTTCTCCCTGGATGCCAACTGATCTAAGGAATTTCACATCTCTCCTTTGGCCCTATGGCTTTTATGCCCCATCATTGTGCAACTTCTAGCACCTTTGCTCCCGTCGGAGGCCTAGATTTAGCGTCACCTCCATTCAAACGAGGGGGGAGGGTATTTTTTTCCTTTCTTTCTTAGTTCTACAGTTTGCCAGCCTCCTGTGTCACGCACCAATTCCATAGGACAAATCGTCCTTGCTAAGACATGATGTCGCACGAGCCTAGGTTGTGCTCGTACAAGACGGGTTCCATAACGATCGATTACAACAGCTTGCAACGTGATCGTCGCACAGAAGTTCCGAGCAGAAACATTGAATAAGTAGTATTTTGCCAGCGAAAAGTTAAAACCAAACACAAGTCTTATAAAAGATGCTTTTTATTGATATATTGAACAAGAATTACAAATATGGCACGAGGCCAAGATTACAATAACTCAAGCTGACTTTTCTCTCTGATTACAAGTCACTCAGCTCTCTCTCATCTCTTAATACAATTTGACGAGCTAGCGGATGCTTCAGATAGGCGATATCCATACATTATGTTCCATATAGATGAAGTCTTCAATACGGTCGCACGCCTCAAAATGCCAAGGAACTTATGCCTTAGCGCGTCCAAGCGAGCTCCGCCTCGATGAGCATGTACCTGTAACCTGCACATGCAAATTGTAAGTGTGTCAGTACTTAACTGTACTGGTGGAGCGAGCTCCTCGCTCACCTATACAAAACCAACACGTTCATTTTAATTTTGTGTAACATGATCCTTCCTTTTTGATTGTCTTTCTAGTCTTGCCTTAGGGTCAGTTTTAGGACATAGACGCCTGACCTATTTGTGTCTCTAGACCATCACCGTGTCTCGCACCGATAACTTACTTATCGTTGTGCCTTTAGACCATTCTCGTACCTGCAACATCAACGTACCGACTCGTGCTTGCATTTTGGCCCATACTTGACGACGCAACGACATGGTCATGCTATAACTCTATTTGTGCTTCAATATAATCAAGGCAGTGCCTTCCTACTTAGTCTTTCGCCTATACTTGTGTCATAACAATGTGGTCGTGCCATGACATATCGAGGTCGTGCCTCGCAACGAACATGCCTTAGCCAACTTTCCCTACTACCCTTTCTAATTTAAATTCGAAACAACTCAATTTGAACTTATGCACTCTATGCTAACGAACTCATTACTCGACACCATATCTCGTGCCGAAGCACGCATCTTTTCTACAACCAAATCTTAGGTTTAGGGACTGTATTGCATACCATGCTAATACTTCGTAGCCCACTCAAACTATGCACACACATCTTTACTCACTTAAGGCATGCACGCGGATAGCCGCTCTTATGTCGACTCATCTATATGAAAGGGGTCACTAGCCCCACAAGCTATACTTGGACCTTAATTGGGTAAGACAATATGTTCGTCTATAATGAGGTACGATCTTGCCGAATTTCTCGTAATACCCGCTCTATGGCGCGTCCCTCGGGTCAGGTCCTCCTAGGCCAGATCGATCATGTAGCTGCAGGTACCGTCTGAGGAACAAATCATCCTTACATACAAGTTGTCCAATGAACATGCAGACTCGACTCACTTCCTTGTTTCAGTACCATTTCATTTATCTTTTCTTTCTTTGTTTTACTTCTTTACTTCATATACTTCTTTGTAGAGCCCAAATTAGGGTTGCCTCGACGACTGACCTATAGTTCCGACATCTTTTCCAGTATTTCTATACTCTTATTGACTCAACTCATGAATGGCTAATTGATAACCTTCAAGCATAACTTTAACAAAACGTGTTCTTTAGGTGCCATAGACCGTGGCTAACATTTCATTGAACCAACCGTGGCTCGTGCCTTAAACCCACTTGTGTTCTATACGACACTACCGCCTAAGTCATACTTTATATAACAAGCCTTGAGATCGTGGGACTATGTGACTTTGACAATCGCAGAAAATATGGGACGGTGCTTGCTATGACTTTGATAGCCCAACAAAGCTCTTGCCTAACTCAATAGTGCAACAACTTGGGACAAGCAAAGTCTATGCCAAGACTTGGACGATGAGACCGTACATGCTTTATCAAGCATTTACACGTGCGATGCCTATGACTTAGGCTAATTCCATAGCTTTGTGGCGACTCAGACCAACTTTTCTTCTCCCAAGCCACGGGATGAAGGACCGGTTGTCATTTTGAAATCACACCGTGCAACGATTCTAAGCCGACAGTGGGACCTTTCCATATTTTAACTCAATCCGACCCAACTTGAAATTATTCTCTTCGCTATATGGATTCATCTATTTAATTATCAAGCCTACTTGTGTAGTTGAAAACTTTCATTTTATTAGTGTGAAGGCCAAGTTAAGGCAAGTTCACCGAAGCTACCCACCTGAGCGAGGAGTTACCTCGACCGAGCATCTCACGACCCGCACCCGGATATACGGGTACGAATATGTAGACGACGCCCAGCCTACGCCGCAATATCGGCGGTAGAACGCTGTCTAGTACCCAATAAATATACAATGTATCTAGAAGGTCTACAACTATAAATATACTCTAGTCACATCACAACAGCTAAGGATGATAAGACAAGAAAGATAACTAAAGCAGAAGAACAGCTAGAAACTACTAGAAGGAATCATAAGACAGGAAAATAAAGAAGGAAAAACAATACGAACTAAGGATAACTACCAGGCAACTCACATAGAATAATAGTGAGATCCACCCCAGCTAGCAACATCATGAAGTCCACTAATGGTATAACAACTCCTAAAATATTATCAACGGTATCCTGTCAGAAAAATGAGCAAGTACAAGTACTAACAGCAGTTCCATGTGAATTGACAAATTCTATAAGAGACAGTATAATGAACTACAAGACAAAGATATATGAAGACTTAGGAACCGTTCGGAAGCTGAGTTACAACCCTTGAACCAAACAAGGACCGGGGTTGTAACTCTTCTCCCGAACAGAGTTTAGTCTCCAATCAAGGTACAATATAATGGCATGTAGAACATGTGAGTAATCTGAATATCATAACATGGTTTGAAAGTACTGAATGTAGAACAGAATAGGATATATGATAAGATAAAGTAAATATAAAATGTGCCTCGAATATTATAGCATAATGTGATCGGTATGGGTCAAGATCAGGTTTACAGCCGACCGGCTACAAGTACGTGGACTCGGCCCGGCCGGGATGGTAAGCTATGGAGCAAGTAGTAGCACAGGTCAGGCTATACCCATCGTGAGGTGAGGGTATAGCTATGATACAAGTAGTAACTCAAGGTGGGCATTGATCACAATATCTATAAAATTCCCCATTCCCTGAATAGTATACGGATCCAGACATAGCACGTCATGGCACGAGATTCCATAAGAAGGTAGCTACTCCTTCTCAGGAATCGGTGTCAATACAAGTACAAGGACAAGATCGAGCAAGTACCAGTATCCCAAGAAAATCCAAGAATGACATCTCATGACAGGAATCCGGTATATACTAGTCCGTGAACTATCGTGACTGAGAATCAAGTAAGACACTACGACTGAATCGGATATAGCAGATATCAAGACAATAAAAACTATTAGTGAATGTACTCGCCTGCGGTCCTGAGCTGTCAAATGGGGTTGATGCTCAGAGTGATGCCACGGACCTAAAGATAAGATATATATAAGCTAATTAGGGTTCAACAGTGTTAGGCTTGATTCTATAGTATAAACTACGCAATCTAGGTCAGACTCAGTCAACTAAGTCAAAATAGGTCACACTAGGTCAAACTGGGTCAATGGTTGACTTACAGTTGACTTTTGGCCAACTGGTCAACTCTGGTCAATCCTAGGTCAACTCTAGGTCAAACTTGACTAACGTTGACTAACAGTTGACTTTGGGTCAACTGGTCAACTTAAGTCCAGTTCTAGTCAATTTTAGGCTACGGTTGATTTCCGGTTGACTTTTGGTCAATATAGTCAACTGTGGTCAACCAAGGTCAAAACTAGTCTAACCTAGGTCAAATGTTGACTCTACTTCGACGTTCAGTCAAAGTAGTCAACCATGGTCAATAAAGGTCAAGATAGCCTCTATAAACATCTACAAGGTCAACTTATGAATTTCAGTGATTTAGAAATTACTGAAATCGACGGGTCTCCAAAACAACCCAAAAGGAGAAAATATTATAATAATAGGATGACACAAAAAGGGAAGAAATCTACAGATGTTGTCGGATGATGAAACTAACATCACCAACGTGTCCAGAATGGTCGAAATAGCTAGAATAGCCTGTCCATAAATCCAATTTGGACGCAGGGACAAAAAGGTAATTTCGGGCCAAAATGATGTCCGCCGTTGGATACACTTTGCACCGAAAAACGTGTCGAAATAAAATTGCATAAAACCTAACAAATTATATGTCCACGAATGCAGAATGACGATACGAAACCAACGGTATATCCAGAATTGGATTCCGTCGACCCGATCTCAAATTGGTCCGTTGACCAGGACATTAAAATTTCGATTTGCACGGAAAAGCGTGTCGAAGCTAATATCCTCAAAACTCAGCAAATTATATGTCAACGAGTCCAGAATGACGATACGAACTCAACGGTATATCTGGAATTGAATTCCGATGAGCCGAACTCAAAATGACCCGCTGACCCGGATATTGGTATTCGACTTGCACCGAAATGCGTGCCGGAATCAATGTCCACTAAAACCTAGAAAATTATATGTCAACGAGTCCAGAATGACGATACGAACTCAACGGTATATCCAGAATTGGATTCCGATGAGCCGATCTCAAAGTGACCCGTTGACTCAGAAAGTGGGACCCGCTTTGCACCGAAATACGTGCCAGGGCCCACGTTCTCTAAATCAAGCAAACTTTATATGAAAACATGCCAGAACGATACCACGAGTCTACTGGTGGTGTCAGAAATAGAATTCGGAGTCCCGGGTTCAAAAATAGAATTTTACAAGTGCAACACTAAGAATTCGAACGACCAACTTCGGCGTAGAATTCGACCGACCTAACAAGCTCAAACTGAAATGAAATCTAAAGGGGGGAAGAAAGAGGGTTATACCAGCTATGCACCAGAACTGGTAGCATGCAAAACGGAGCTGCTACAGCGAAGATACGAACCCGCAAAGTTGGCATCGCAAAACTGTCCAAAAACAGTACAAATTAAAATGTCAACTTGGTGGCCGATTTTGATGTTTCAAACGACAAAATTAACGGTTCAAACTTGACAGAGGTGAAGAGGGATATACCGAGATTGAGACAGAGCAAGGAGTTCGCCGATCCAACGGTCGGATCTTCCAGAAAACGTGCACGAATTTGCTGTCCTGAGACGCAAATTCTGACTTCGTTTCCGAGCGCGCGCCGACGCGAACCCGTGCCAAACGTACGAATCGACTATTTAACTCGTCGGGGAGGACAGCGGCGACCATGGGGCCTACCTGGGAGTGCGCCCGGCCAAGGGTGGCCGCCCACGGCGGCGGTGGCCGACGGTAGCGCCGTACGGCGGCGCGCTACGGCGGCCCGCACGCGCGCACAGTGCGTTGCTGCTGCTGCGGCTGATGCCTCGCTGTGGGATGCGCCAGCCACGTGGTGGCGCACGGCGGGGAGGGGGGTCGTGGACTGGTGGAGGTGGTGGCGTTGGATGTGGTGGTGGTGGTGATGAATGGTAATGGTGGTGGAGTTGATAATGGTGATAATGGTGATGGTGGTGGTGTGATGAAGAAGAAGGAGGAGAGGGAGGATGCTGGAGTGGCTGTGTCGGGGAGGAGCTCGGCCAGGAGGTGGTGGTCGGCCGAGCATGGAGGGGGTGGCTTGATGATGAGGGTGGTGGTGTTGGTGTTTGATAGTTTTAGGAAGAGAGAGAGAGATAGTTATTATATGAGTGTGTGTGATATTAATGAGAGAGGAAGAGAGAGAATGTGCTCGGGTACAGGGGGTTGTCCTGATGGAAGAGGGGAGGGGTGTAGGTGTGTAGGAGAGGAGAGAGAGAAAGAGAGATATTTGTTTATATATATATATGTATATACATATACATAGGATATTTTATAAAGTGGAGAGAGAGAAATATAGATATTTAAAATAGAAAAAATAGGAAAATTATGTGGGGTATTTGGGCAATCACGAAAGAACAATATGGAGCTTGGGTTCGGGTTCGGTCGAGCCGGGTTAGGCCAAAATCGGACAGGGGACAATATTCGAATTAAAATGGGTATTTATAATCATGGGTAAATAAATAACAACTCAAATAAATGGGACACAAGTTTCACGTGGGTAGTAGGCTTCTTGTGGGCCATATCCATATTTGGGGTCGACTAGGTTGGATCGATGTCGGGTCCCGAAATTAAATGGAAAATTAAATCAGATTTTACGGTAGATAATTAATTGGCCTAAATTGAACCGAAAGTTGTGCGAAGAAAATGAAGCACAAAATAGAGTATCTGAGTGGGACACGAAGGTCATGGGTGAAGAGCGTCTCGAGTAGATCATTCATGACAAGTTGGTTCTGAGAAAACGACTGGTCTGGTGCTCCTAAATTAAAAGTCATGGTAACGCGCATATGATGATCAAGGAAAAGAGTGGAAATTCAATTAATAATTAAATGGTCTAATATTCATCCGAACTTGTGCGAAGCAAAAAGAGCACAAGGGAACGAGTTCAAGTGGGACAGGATATATCAAAATGAAGATAATCTCGTCTACTACAAACTCCAAGAAGGAAGCCAGAGACTGGCATCCCTGATGCTCTAAATTCTAAGTCACGGTAAAGAGCATTAAATTAAATAATAATCAAATAATAATATTTATTCAAAATACTTGATTTATAAAAATAATAAAAAAATAATAAGCCCTAATTTTAGGGGCTTACAATCCTATCCACCTTATAAAAATTTCGTCCTCGAAATTAAAGGTTGGTAGTTGGGTTAAAATATGATAGAAGGTTTAGGCAATATTTTAGGCACGATCCAAGAATGACGAGTTTTGCACGATCAAGAAAATCAATTCAAAATTGTTCAGGCACGATGAGGGATTTGGCACGATAGAATCATGATATGAACAAAATCATATGTGCATAATTTCAGAAATAAGTCAAGTCATTGGGGCACGATTTTAGAGACGATTTAGAGATTCGAAGATATACATGAAGTTCAAGTACGGGGTGATCTTTAGGACTTAGGTTGATGGAAATCAACCCGAAAGTCACACAGGCCCGATCAAGATTAAGGAGTATGATTAATACAATCATGAAATACGATCCAAGTTCGAACATGATTAAAATTGGAAGTAGTCTAAGTTCACTTGGCACGATAGAGGTATGACAACGAAATCAAAACTTGAGCTTCGCCCGGTTACAATCGAGTCAAACATTGATTAACAGGATTCAGCTCGATAAAATTAGATTTAGGGTTATACGTAGGCACGATCAAGGTGAAAATAATGTGGTTAGGTATTGTTAGGAATAACAATACTTAGCACAAACAGTGATTGAGAATTTAACCACCCGGTCATGAGTGAAATCAAGACTCAAACACGTTAAAAATTTGTGATGATTAACAACTTAGGAAACAATTTACAATAGAACGAGGAAAATCGAAAATCTAGTCTTGATCAGGAATGAAACCTGAGCACGAGCGACTAGAGAATCAAAATTCAAGTACATAGGAGATCTATTCGACACAGTTGATTAGGGTTCAAGATTTTTTAGCACGATTTGAGGGTTAAGATTATCAAGATCATGAAAATCAAAGTCAGATAGTCATGATCTAAAACAGAGCTAAGAGAAGCAAATGGAGAGAAAAATTGAGTATAGCACGATTGAGAGATAGATTTGATAAAAATCAGATTATAGGTCACATAAGCACGATCAAGGTCCAAGTTCAGTTGTGAATGCCGATAAAATCATGAATTCGAAATCAATGTCCTAAAAGTACAATTTAGGAAGGAACCCAAGTCAATTAGGTACGGTAGAAAGTCAAACATGTTCAATTTTAACACGAATAATTTCGTAGTCACACTAGTTAGTCGTGATTGAAAGTCAAAATTTTAGGCACGAGTTTGAGGCAAGATAAAATATATAGTTATGATCGTAAAAATCACGGTCAAGGAATCCCAAGTTGTCTTAGTCATGCCCAAATCATCTAGGCACGACTAATCATAAGGAAATTGGGATGTAATCAGGAAATAAAATCAAGGTCGAAAGAGTTTAGACATGAGTGTCCAAAATTCAAACATGATCAAAATCGAAAGTCAATGCACGAGGGTTAATAGCACTGAAATCCAACCACGATAAAGAAATTTGTCTCAACATGATCTAAGTTGTTCAACTTTCAAGTAATTCAGAATTTGGGCAAGATGAAGAATAAGTTCAACGAAGGTTGGGCACGAACATCCAAGGATGAAAATCCAAGTCACAAGGGAATTGAAGTCATCTAGAGTCTAGTCAGCAACCAAGACTCTTTGGCACGATAAACAAGATGACCAAAACTGATTGGTCATGGACAGAAGGGAATCAAAATCTTAACAGTATCGAAACTTAAAAACAATTTAGATATGAAAATTTCAAAAAATTTTAGAGTTTCAAGTATAGATGACGGATGTAGATACGAAATAGTTGATTGGCGTAGTCAAGATATAGCTAAACAAGGCAAAGGAAATTACGGTAAGATGAAAAAATCATCATGCGATGGGAGAGAGAATAATGATAAACAAGAAATAATGGAAGGAATTACCTTGCTCAATTGGTAAAATAAGTGAATCAATTTAAGATACGACCTGATAACCATACACGTCCATCTAAAATCATGTCGCCAGAATTTACGCCACGCCAATAAGCATAGCTGCAATAAACGATAGAGTCCATAACTAGGGTATACACCCTATAATCATGTCATCTAGATTCCTTATTGTAAGCCCCTGTTTTTCAAATTTTATTTTAATTAGTGCTAATTAATTTTTAGTGTCAATTTAGCCTTAAAATAATTATTAGAATTTTTAGGAATTTTTCTAGAATTTTTAAATGATTTTTAAATGAGTTTTAAAATACAAAAATATTAATTTGCAATTTTCTAAATTGTTTTAATATCATTCTGTAATTTTTAGATTTGTTTTTATATCAGTATGCAATTTATTAAATTGTTAATATATTATTTTGCAATTATTGAATTGTTTTAAGTTGCGGAATGCAAATTACTATTTGTATTTAGTGACCTTAGGGACTGGTTTGCAAATTCCTAAACTCTAGGGTTTGTTTTGCAAAACCTAAAACCTAACCCATCCCTGCCCCGACTGACCGACGACCGACGCTGCCTCCGCCATTTCCGGCCAGCGCACAGCCCCCCGACCGCCCTAACTAGCCTATAAAACTCCCCTCTCTCTCCCCAGACCAAACCCTAACCCTAAATTTTCCCCACGACCACCACGACCCCCTTCTTCCCCGACGAGACCACGAACCCTAACCCTAACTCCGACGTACCCTAGCGCCGCCTCACCGTCCATCGTCGTCACTCGCCACCACCACCGTTCGACTCGCCTTGTCAAGCCGACCCCAGCGCCACCCGACCGCCCTAACCCCGACGCCTCCTCTGCCCAGTCGCCACCCCGACAGCAACCCAACTCCGGACACGTACGTATTAGTACTGTCAATGTGTCTTGTTTGTGTCTCGATTTCACGTGGACGACTCGCCAGGACACGGGCAATCTTTGGGTAAGCTTGGACACGGCCGAATCAAACCGTGCGTGTCGTATTGAGTGTAGACACAAGACACCTGTGTCCCTAACTGTCAGGACACAGGACTGTGTTTATATTTTTTTATTATTATTTAAATGCTTAAAACCTAAATAAGATTAAACTAAGTCCTAACTCTAACACAACTAGCGGGCTGACCCCCTGGCCAGCCCGACCCAACTCAAAACCCGACCCAAGTGGGCCGAGTTCGAGCCCTCCCTGCTGTTTCTGTTTCTTTTTCTTTTTCTTTTCCTTTTTTTTTCTATTTTTCTATATATATATATATTTATATATATATGTATATATATATATTAGTATATATAAAAAATAAAAATAAAAATATATATTAGTATATATATATATATATATATATATATATATATATATATATATATATATATAAACACAAATATATAAATAAAAGTTTACTAATTATAAAATTATATATACATATATAATATACTTCCAAAATACAGTATATATATTATATATATATATATATATATATATATATATATATATCTATATATATATATATATATATATATATATATAGATATATATATATATATTATATAATATATATATATATATGTATATATTTCCATGTGTATATATTATTATATATATATATATTAATATATATGTATACAATATTTGTATATGTATATATACTTTATAATTAAGTATTTCCTTATATATATATATATTATATATATATATAAAATATATATATAATATATATATATATATATATATATATATATATATATATATATATATATATATATATATATATATATATATATATATATATATATATAAAATATATATATATATATATATATATATATATGTACTTTTAACATATGTATGTATATATTCTTTATGTGTAATTTTTATTAAAATAATAATATTTATTTTGTACTTTTACCAATTTGTATTTTAGTGTATTTAAATTACTGCAACCATTTGGTGTCCAAGCCTAGCATTGGTTTTTGGGCCCAAATGTGTTTTCACACATTCAAGTCCTGTACAAGTCATATTGGACTTTATTCATGGCCTTGGGTCCTGTATTTGAACTTTGGTTCAAATTATATACATGGACAAAATACGCAGATAATTAATTATTAAATTTCAATTGTGTGCAATGCTATTTTTGATTTTCTAAAAATACTTAATGTACTATTAAAATTCTGGAAAAATAGTATTTAGATACTATATTAATTTAGCTAATTTAGTATAATTTTTGTAGTATTTAATTTACTGTTTTGCCACTAGTTTGGCATATGAAACCAAAATTCATTTTCTGTATACTTAGAAAAACTGATTTTTATAAAATACTTGTACTGGTTAATAAATTCCAGGAAAATTATAATAAAATTCTACAATTAACAAAGATCATTTCGGTACTTTATTTTATGTAAAATTAAGCTTTTTGTCTATCTCAAAAACTGTTGGAACACAATGGTTATTTGATTTATTTATTGATTAATTACGACTTGTAGCTTTTTGTGTTATTTTGAGTTTTGTCGTGTTGAACCCCATCCCTCACTAGTGTAAAGACCTTAGAAAGTTAGTTATAGTAGTGTGTCACCACACATGGGTCTCCTATGCTAAAATCATCATTTTGGCTAGGTGCCCAGTCACAAGTCGTGTTTCACAAATTAGTGTCTTAGCGTTTAGCTTAGTGTAAAAAAACTAAGTTACTGCATTTATTTCTACAGTGATGAGTTACCGGACATCCATAGCACTTTTATCGCAGCTTGTTTTGCTTTGCTTTGCTTGAGGCAAGTACTTTTCTACAAACTTTACATACTGTTACATAAATGAACTGCTAATCCAACCATGTTAAATGCTGATCCTTGGGGTAGCAAGTTAAAATGTCACATGTTGTACTTTCCATCACTACCATGCTTAGAACAGTCTTAATATATCTTTCACATGATTAGAATATGGGTTATGGGGAAACTGATAGTAGTGTACGTGATCATGACCCCCCTATAGTAGCGAGCGAGGTCGTATTTTATATGCATACCTTGCCGCAGGCCATTATCCCGCATTTCTGTACGGATGTACACCTATGCTTGTTAACTTGTACGTATGTACATTTTATTTACATGTACCACAGTACATTGTACATCTATTGACCGATCACGTACTTGCTACAGTTTTAAACATTACATATACATCTGTCTCTATGATATATGTGTCCTTGCCATGATAGATTGTGTGATGCCATGTTTCCAGTTATTTTCTCTTATGTTCATTTCCATGTTTCATATGCTAGTTTGCTAGATTCAGTACTTGCTCCCGTCCTGACAAGATAACGTTGTAGGTGTCTTTACTGAGGAGGAGTTACTCTGCGACTCATATTATAGAGATATTGCCGAGGACCCGGCTTTGCCATACGAGGATGTTCCTGCGAGGAGACTCGTCTAGTTTGCTTAGCTGTTTGGGATATTTAGTGTAGTCATGTGTTAGACTACATATTTTGTAACTGGACATGTATCCAGTTTTATATTTCAGATCACTTGTACTTTGGACTTATTTCTATATATGAGACGACTTTTGTGTTTGGAACATTTATGACTTTTATTCACTTATAGAACTGTTAGCACATTTAGTCTTATCCTGTTGTCTTTAGAACAGCTTACTACGTTTTA
This sequence comes from Iris pallida, assembly GCA_029216955.1. NCBI lineage: Eukaryota > Viridiplantae > Streptophyta > Magnoliopsida > Asparagales > Iridaceae > Iris > Iris pallida. Next base: position 67,996,853 of record JANAVB010034417.1, on the reverse strand, counting down.
TCTCAACGTAGGCTGGGCATGACTCGGCCTGGCCCAACAATTTGGGTAGCGGGTCGTGACATGTTTTTAGTGGTGGCCCATGCAGTTCCTGACTAAATTGTTTGGTTACGTTATTGTACCAACCATGCCTGCAATTAGGAACTTAAGGTAATTAGACAACATTAAGAATGACGCTTAGAACACCTAGAGGAATGCTAGGATTGCAACATAGGAAAAACATCACATGTTTGCTATTATAATTAGATTTTCTTGTCTATGATTGCTTACTTTAAACAAGTCCTTATAAGTCATTTTTACTTTTATTAGATGGTGCTTACTCGTTCGTCCCAGTATGTTACACCTGAGAATGGTGTACTCCCTATCCAGTCAGCTGACCAGTTGACTGATACACCCCCACCTCCACCTACCACATTCCTCCACTCCACAGATCCACAGACCCAGATACCTCCACCACCTTCCACATCCCAGTCCCAGCAGGCCCCGATACTTCTACCACCCCCTATCATCATACCTACCCAGGCTTCCGTCACACTCGACGGGAACCAGCTGCTCACTCTGATTCAGGGGTTCCTAACAACCCATCAGGAGCAGACTACCCTACTCCGCCAGAGCATGGAGCATTCTGAGGGACGTCCCGTGGTCCCACCACCTGTAGAGCCACGACAGAGAGCGGGGACGATCAAGGACTTCATGGGTCTGAATCCCAAGGAGTTCTCAGGGACTGAGGGCATAGTAGTAGCAGATGACTGGCTAGATTCGGTAGAGAGGAAGCTCCTAGGAGTCAGGATGCCGGATGACCTCCAGGTCGAGGCAGCGGGATTTCTGCTGATAGACTTAGCAGGAGTCTGGTTCCGGAATGAGCCGTAGTTTGCGAGGGGGAGAGCCACTTGGGATCAGTTCAAGACCCAGTTCAAGAAAAAATTCTTCTCGACCACTGCTAGAGTAGCCATGGGGCTACGATTCCAGAACATCCAGCAGGGGAACCGTTCTGTTGATGACTATGCGACAGAGTTTAGTCGCCTAAGCCGTTTTGCTCCTAGTCTGGTTGCAGATCCAGAGGAGATGACCCGTAGGTTTTGTCATGGTCTAGTTCCAGACATTGGCATTCTTATAGTGGCGAACGGTATGACTGACTATTACCAGAGCCTAGAGTTGGCTCGGAGCATTGAGGAGCGTCTTCTGTCTAGCAAGAGGCCGGCTTCTGTACAGCATGAGGGACCGTCCAAGCGTCAGGCTTTCCAGCAGAGAGCACCGACGCCACCCCAGCAGACTTGCCGTCCCCCTACACCATATCATCAGACCCCGCCAGTTCGAGCCCCGGTACCCCCGACAGCAGCAGAGGGGAGCTATATGTTCTTTCTGCGGAAGACCAGGGCACGACAGCTCCATTTGCAGGAAGAGGTTGAAGCAGTGCTTAGTCTGTGGGTCGGCCACCTATCAGATTCGGGACTGCCCAGTAACGAAGCCTAGAGGACCACTCCCGACTCAGCAGCAGAGGTTTGGGCAGCATCTGCAGCAAGCAGAAGGGACCTCAGGGGAAGGTTTATAGCATAGCCCTTGAGCCAGAGCCGGAGCAGGTTTCAGAGCCCGATTACTTAGCTGACGTCATCACAGGTCATGTTTATTTGCATACTTTTCTAGTTGTATGTTTGTTTGATTCTGGTGCATCTCATAGCTTCCTATCATTAGAGTTTATGCATAAACACCATCTAGTAGCTACACCTACTGCGGAGATTAGTAGAGTGATGACGGGAGGAGGACCAGTGCCTATTAGATCTATCTATAGATGTTCTATTTTTATAGCCGAGAGAGAGTTCAGGGGACGATTCTTTGTGATGCCACTCCCCGGTTATGATATCATATTAGGGTTGGACTGGCTTAGCTATGCCCATGCATCTATAGATTGTCATGAGGGTAGTATTTTGTTCAGTCCCCCAGGCACAGCACCATTCAGTTTCAGGAGGACAGGGCCGGAGATCAGCCTAGAGCCGAACTGTTGTGCGACAGTTGGAGACGCAGCACTGCCACACCCTATCATTAGGGAGTTTATGGATGTATTCCCAGAGGATCTTCCAGGGCTTCCGCTTGACAGAGATGTGGAGTTCACCATAGATTTAGTGCCGGGTTCATCACCAGTATCCCGGGCTTGCTATAGAGTGAATCCAATGAGGCAGTAGAGATGAAAGAGCAGATTGATGACCTGTTGAAAAAGGATTTCATTCGATCCAGTGCTTCTCCATGGGGAGCGCCAGTGCTCTTTGTGCCTAAGAAGGATGGTACAGTCCGGTTGTGCATTGACTACCGGGCCTTGAATGCCATCACCATTAAGAACAAATATCCTCTGCCCAGATAGATGATTTGTTCGACCAGTTGAGCGGGGCGAAGGTGTTTTCTAGGATAGACTTGAGATCCGGGTACCACCAGGTGAAGGTTAGGGCAGCAGACATCCAGAAGACGGCGTTCAACACAAAGTACGGGCAGTACGAGTTTCTGGTGATGCCATTTGGTCTCACAAATGCGTCGGCTGTCTTTAGGAACTTGATGAATAAGACATTTTACCAGTATCTGGATAAGTTCGTCGTAGTATTTATCGACGATATCCTGATATACTCGAAGACGCCAGAGGAGCATGCAGAGCACTTGCGGATAGTTTTGGAGATTCTGAGGCAGGAGAGATTGTTTGCCAAATTGCCGAAGTACGAGTTCTTTTTAGACCGAGTGGAGTTTCTCGTCCATGTAGTCACTGGAGATAGAATCTCGGTGGATCCCAGGAAGATTGCTTCAGTTGAGACATGGAAGGCTCCGACGTCAGTTTCAGAGATCAGGAGCTTTCTGGGTTTAGCAGGCTATTATAGAAAGTTCGTCCAGAAATTTGCTAGAATAGCTGAACCCATGACGAAGCTGACGCGGAAGGACGCAGAGTACATCTGATCAGAGGACTGCCAGGCAGCGTTTGAGGAGCTGAAGAGGAGGCTGACGACCGCTCCAGTTCTGACTTTACCTTCAGGTTCTGGAGGTTTCACCATATACAGTGATGCTTCTGGGAAGGGGCTAGGATGTGTCCTACAGCAGCATGAGAAAGTGATTGCTTATGTATCTAGGCAATTGCAGACTCATGAGAGGAATTATCCTACCCATGACCTCGAGTTAGCTGCGGTGATCTTTGCACTCAAGTTATGGAAACATTACTTATACGGAGAGCGTGTGGAGATCTTTACTGACCACAAAAGCTTGAAGTATGTGTTCACGCAGAAAGAGCTGAACATGAGGCAAAGACGATGGTTGGAGTTGATGAAGGACTTCGACATCGATTTACAGTATCACCCTGGGAAGGCAAATATGGTGGCGGATGTGCTGAGCAGGCATCCGATGGCATGGTACCTGAGGATTGATCGGCATTTGCGGGAGGATCTGGAGAAGCTCGGTATCGAGCTAGTTCGGCCAGGATCAGTGATACAGATGATGGCG